>CM065589.1:412061343-412449494 GCA_033119425.1 Bufotes viridis | reverse complement strand
CAGTTGTTGGACTACTGCCTTGGTGTCAGAGTCTCTCCCATACTATACAGCCGTGATTATGTTAATTCAGTTGATATTTGTTCACTGTGCTGAGAAATATCAGGTCGATGCACAAGCGAACTATTGGATGATGGAGGCAGTGAGAAGCGGGATAAGGTATGAGAGGATGATGTGGGATAGGCCGCACCTAGTTGTCGATCACCTCCCTGTCTGGGACAGGAAATGACCTAGGTTGCGGCGGGAGCATTTAAAGAGGCGGTATGCTGGGCCTGTTAGACGCAGGAGGAGTAAGCACGGGGAACCTACATGGGAGTGTGAGTACTTTCAGAGAATGGTTGCATTCAATGACTGTAGGCAAGCGCTAATGATGATGATATCTTGGTTGACAGTATTTAACTAGGGGCTGAAGTGCGGTCTGAGACATCATCAGTACTTGGACACATCGGATAAAAATATAGTGAGTGACATAGTTATCAATATCATACACTCCTAGGGTGTTGTTAGAATCTTTGTCTGATGTACATGCATCCCCTTTTTCCTGTTCTTACTTTTAGGTACTGTGCCCCTGAAGCTCCGTGACTAAGAGGATGAGGCACCTCCTGTGATCATTGTTATAACTGGGATGTGCTTTATCGATGGCACTTATTATTTCTTGAAAAAGACACTCCTAACTTGGAGTGTTGGACCAACTGTTATATACAGCTTTTTGGTATAAAAGTTTTTTTGCTCTCCTGATGAACCCTATTTATCAGAAGGGGGAAACGCGTTGAGAGGTTGTGAAGAGAGGTTGTGAATACCTCAGAGGCTATTTGTATCTATGCCCAAAGAGGTGTGATCTTTCCAGGGGTTAGGAATAACTATGATGCATGAGTCCCCTGTTGATTGATTATTTTGGTTGTATTTTAGTCTGCCCCTAAGGGGGTCTTACTGACATCTGTACCCATTGTGCACTTATGGGGTTGAATTAGCTCACAAGGGTAAAGCCAGGGCTGATCAGAAAGGCACGAGGACAGGGAATCCCCACCACTAGGGGATATCTCTGGGCTGAGGACTAGTCTAGGGTGGCACTAGGGACAGTATAGTGCGCCCAGAATACCTCTACATCATATCTAAAATATAAATCTGTGATTATAGCATCCCCCTATGTGTCACGCTGGGTACAACTGTCAATGATATCAATGGTTGACAGAGGGTTTCTAAATGGGTTTATTAGAAAGGACTATTTGTCCTAGATTTTAACTGAAATATTAAAATATTATTTTGCTGGATTTGATGTTTTGTACCTAATCCCTTCTATCTGAAATATAGTAATTGGTTTAATTTGCCTTTCCTGTGACCCTCGCATTCTACGCATTTTGCACAACAGCAATTACTGTTTTTTTCAGTTCACCCTTCTCGACTCCCACTACAAAGAGAACTTCTCATCTCTCATTCCTATGGTGGAGAGGATGAGCAAAATGGGGCAATACCAGAAGGTCCTTCTTGAAAAATTGATCCATAAATTTCCATCTGACAACAGTGGCGGCACAGTACGTAGTTCCTTGGGCAACCCAGGAGGGGAGATGAGAGCAACACACAGCAGTTGCAACAGAGGCAGGACAACACTCTTCAAGGCCTGGGACAGTTTTATGACACCCTGCCAGCACCCTCACCTTCATGCGTGGCCTAGTGTCACAAGGATGGTAAAAATTTGAAGATGATGGAGTATATAGCAGACCGTGTCAGCATCCTCAGTGATCCCTCTGTGCATTACAAATACTGGGTGTCCAAGCTGGACACGTGGCACAAACTGGTATATGTCACGGATGTGAATTAAACGCTCACACACATATGTGGCACAAATTATTTTATTTTCCCAAAAAAACATAGTTTGCAGATGGAGTACAGTATATGTCACGGATGTGGATTAAACTTACACACTATTGACAATAAATGTGGCGCTGATTAGTTGAATATACGCAAAAATACACAGTCTACGGATAATGTACAATATGTGTCACTAATAGGTATTAAAAGAAAAATGTATGTATGCTATCAAACACACACACTAGCCAATAAAAGAAATATTGGTTGCGTGAAAAGCTTTAGGTAGTTGTTAAAACAGCAATTTTTCAGGTTGTCCCTGAGATTAATAAATTGAGCGCAGGTACTAAAAATATATTACTGCTCTCAAACACACACACACACACACTGTAGCCCTTAAAAGGACTTTTGGGTCTTTGCAAATATTGTTTCTAATAAAATCTGTTAAATTTCGCTTCACACACTATCTTTTCCTGCCTATGCTCTGCTCTCTCTGATGCTGACCGAGCCGAACACATGTTATTGGGTGCTATATAGCACCCAATGACGCGTTCAGGCCAGCCAATCAGTGTAATGCCAGTAGCTAACATGGCTACGGCATGACACTGAAGGGCATTACTTACCTGCACGTTGATTGGCTGCTTAGGAGGCGCCAAACGTGCAGGGAGGAGACTCGAGAATTTAGCTTGAGAACATGTGGTATTCGGCGGGATACCGCCATGGGCCGGAAGCATAGCAATGCTCGAGCCGAACCGGTACTCGGCCGAGCATGCTCCCTCATCACTAATGCTCACCTACTATATTTTATCATCTTCTTGGCTCCAGTGGTGACATGCCCATATACCCTCAGACACCACGGAAGACAGTCACTGTCCTCAGCGGTACAGGAAGCTTGGCTGCTAACCCCAGTGAATGGCTGCTGTGATCAAATGGAGTATATGTGAATGTAAAAGCTGTGACCGAAACAGAGTGACATCAGTGGGGTGAGTATGTTATTTTATAATTTTGTTACGAATGCTAGTTTGACATATTTTTTTTTAATAACTCAGACAACTTTTTCACGTATAACCTTGAAATGACAAAAGTGCAACTACGCACTAAAGTCAGAAGTAGCACATAGTAAAGAATGAGAGGGTGACAAGAGTACCACAGAGATTTCAGCACTTTAGCATCATTACTTATGCTTTAAAATACTCTGATGGGAAAATCTCTTTCAATTGGCAAAATAGGGGTTGGCAAGACTTGACATTTTAGAAGTTGCTTCATAAATCGTGATAAATCTGGTATACCCAGGCCACTCAGCCTAATCATATGCAATCTCACTGTGAAGGCTTGGAATGTAAACTGCAGGGAGAGTGCAGGGACAGTGCAGCGAGAAGGTATCGCCGTGTGCATTCATAGTTAATCCGTTCTGTAGGTACTGTGCCACCAGTATCACAAGTAGTTGTAATGTATCACCATCTACATCGCTGTGCAGGGCACCAAGATTCATAGCTAAATTCTTCTGTTAGCTGTGAAATTACTGTGTGTGTGTATTACAGGTAATAAAAGCGTCAGGTCTAGTGTTGAGCGAACAGTTCGAGAATAGTTCGGGTTCGTACCGAATTTTGGGGTGTCTGTGACACGGACCCGAACCCGACATTTTCAAAAAGTTCGGGTTCGGGTCCGTGTTCGCCGATTTCTTCCCGCTTTCTGAAGGGCTGCACAGCAGCCAATCAGCTAGCGTTTACTTCTTGCTCTAAGAGCCCATCACAGCCATGCCTACTAATGGCATGGCTGTGATTGGCCAAGTGCAGCATGTGACCCAGCCTCTATTTAAGCTGGAGTCACGTAGCGCCGCACGTCACACTGCTCTGATTAGTGTAGGGAGAGGACGCAGCTTCTATCAGGGCGAGATTAGGCAGGTTAAAGTCAGCAACAGCACCTAATGAACGGATCAATTTACAGCTGAGAATCATTGAACTTCTGCTAGTTACTTGCTCGCTGGTTTTTAGGCTGCACAGAGCGTTTTTCTGTCACTTATTTTCTGGGTTGATCGGCGGCCATTTTGTGACTTGTGGTGCGCCAGAAGAAGCTGCCACCAAGTCCATCAATCCATCAATACTAGTTTTTTTTTTTTTGCTATATCCTACATCAGGGGCTTGGCTGTGCTAATTGTCACCCCTAGAAACTCAGGAAAGAAATTTCTATATTTTATTAAGGGGTTAAATACAATTGCCCAAATACCAATCC
This sequence comes from Bufotes viridis, assembly GCA_033119425.1. Lineage (NCBI taxonomy): Eukaryota > Metazoa > Chordata > Amphibia > Anura > Bufonidae > Bufotes > Bufotes viridis. The sequence continues at coordinate 412,445,459 of CM065589.1, read as the reverse complement.
CTAAATCTGGTGTTCCAGCTTTGGCTAGACAAGTATAATACTGTCTGCTGTCTGGCAAAGGATAGATTATTTTCTGGGGTTAAATTCAATTGCCAAAATAGCAATACCATAAATCAGTGGTTTCAGCTGTGGCTGGCAAAATAGAATAGTGTCCGAGGTAACGCACACACGTACAGACGCACGTATCACGATTCTTGAATAGTTGTATTATCGCGATAATAAAACTAACAGTGTAAAGTTGACTGTATTGCTCTAAGTTATATTCGCGTACGAATGTAACTTCTATTACAGCACACCAATACTAAAACTGACTAAGAGACAGCTTTAAGTTCTATTCGAACGCGATTGCAACTTTGGAACTTAAAGTGGTGTACGATTTTAAAAGTTGAGTACTAAAAGTTGGAATCGCAATGCGATTCTTCTGTATTTGCTTAATCGCATTGCGATTACAACTTTGAGCTACCGATCACCATGGGAACGCCTCCTCAGTAGAATGTACTGTCAGATGTGAGAATTAAGTTGAAATCGCAATGCGATTATTATATATCTGCTTAATCGCATTGCCGTTTCAACTTAGCATTGCTAAATAATTCCATCCATATTCGTCAACTTACTGACTCAGTAAGTTAACGATATGGATGGGAATTATTTAGCAATGCTAAGTTGAAATCGCAATGCGATTAAGCAATATATAAGAATCGCATTGCGATTTCAACTTAATTCTCAGATCCGACAGTACATTCTACTGGAGGAGGCGTTCCCATGGTGATCGTTAGCTCAAAGTTGTAATCGCAATGCGTTTATTGCGGTATATTGTCCCTCTGGGTGTCTTTTACAGCCTTTTTAGTGCCCAAAAGTTCGGGTCCCCATTGACTTCTATGGGGTTCGGGTTCGGGATGAAGTTCGGGTTGAGTTCGGATCACGAACCCGGACATTTTCCGGAAGTTCAGCCGAACCTCTCGAACCCGAACATCCAGGTGTTCGCTCATCTCTAGTCAGGTCTAATTTATCTTCCTGGACTTCCTCATGCAGTGCCCCAAGATTCAAGTAGTGGCCTCATGTAATGGAATTGTTTGGATCTCACCTGTGTTTTGGACCTACTTCTGCTTTTGGCTTACAAATTTTGACCAGACACTGACTAAAATAATATATTAGCTACAATGAATTTGGTTGAGTTGGTGGAATAATTCCTCCCGTATTGGGTTTTAACCCTAACACAAGGAGTTATTTGACCTCAGGCATTCTGCGTCCAACTTCCTGGAGAGCCAAGTGGGGTTCAGCACTAACTCTTCTGTGATGCCTTTAGGGATGGGGGATTGTCATACTGGAGCAGGCTAATTTATTTGGTAAAAGATTATTTTATTTGGTAAAAGACTGATTTATTTGGTAAAAGACTAATTCTTTTCGCTACAAGGCTAATGTTTTAGCTTAAAGAATAATTTTTTAAAGATAAAATAATATTTAAAAAAACTACAACCAACTCAAGGGCAACTGTGTTGTGCGAAAAATCTATTTATTTGCACTGCCCACAGGGAGTTAAAAAAAGACCACTCTGTAACACTATAACCCAGTACCTGTTTGACTAACAGGAGCAGTTAAATATTAGTGTGGGCACTCCACACAAAGTCAAATGAAAAAGGCGTATCACCCCAATCTGTGAATCGGGACCTAATAGAATTGCTTATCTACTAATCAATGTGAACATGCCACAAACAGTCAAATGAGAAAAGCGTATCACCCCAATTTATAAATAAAGGTCTAATAGAATTGCTTATCTATTAATTAATGTGGACATGCCACAAACAGTAGAACGAGACAGGTGTATCACCCCCAATTTGTGAATCAGGGCCTAATAGAATTGCTTATCTATTAACTAATGTGGACATGCCACAAACAGTAGAATGAGACAGGCGTATCACCCCAATTTGTGAATCAAGGCCTAATAGAATTGCTTATCTATAAATCAATGTGTCTGCATATAACAGAACATATATATCACCTATATATTACACCACCTGTTGAGACTGAGTCTGACGCACAATAAGTCTATGTATAACAGAACACATTAAGTATAAATGGCCCAGCAGAGGAACTAGAAACTTGCTAAAACACTGTCCCTAGCGCTTGCCATGTCTCTCCTTATGCTAAGTTCACAATTAAATAATGACACAGGGGATGGCTATCTGCTGATTGGCTGGCTGCACGGCATTATGGGTCATATCGCATTTCAGGGCTTCTTACTTTCACTTTATAATAAGTGTAGCCATAAAATGTTATCTGAAACATGTGGGTGTGACCATATTAGTTAAGCTACTTTCACATATGGATGTAGCAGAATTATGTATGAGCTAAGGTAATCTGTTCTGCCAGTAGAACGGGCTACAGGAGTTACCGTATAAGGATACCGCAGGGCACCACCAGATGCCCATTGACTGTAATGGCATCTGATTTGGATCCAGCCGGAACAGACAACCAGATTATCTTAGCGTATATGTGAAAGAAGTGTTGAACTGGCCCATCAGAGTACCAGAGGATTCAATAGTAGGCCCCAAAGGTCCAGGAAAAAAGTACTTTTTGAGCTGCCTTTGAAGCCAATAACTTACTACTATGGTCTATTTCTTTGAGTCAAAACTTTATTGATGATATTGGGGTTGGGCCCTGATAATAATTTCCTCTAGTGGGCCCAAGGAACCCCAGTCTGAACCTGTGTGAAAGTAGCCTAACTGAAACAGTCACACCCACACTTTTTATTCTAGACAATTATATGCTACATAAAAGATTTCATAATGATACATGAAAATCCACCAAATGAGAAAACTAGAAGAAGGACCCGGCTTCGCAGAAGGACCCGGTATATTTCATCTATTTCATTTAATGTTTGTGTGTGTCATTAAAAGATATCGACAGTATGCCCCATAACAGTGACCTCTACAGTACCGGCCCCTTTAAAAGTGAACTCCACAGTCCCCCACCCCTTAACGCTGACCCCCTCACAGTGCCCCGTCACTTTAGAATAGGACCCCATCCAGCAGCCCATCAGCCTAACTTTGACCTTAAACAGGAGCCCGCCTCTTCAACAGTGAGTTTTACAGCACCCCACTCCCTTGACAGTGACCTTCTCAGCGGCCCGCCCCCTCAACATTGACCTCCACAGTACCCCGCTGCCTTAACAGTGACCTCTACAGCAGTTGCCCCTTTAATAGTGGCCCCTGCCCCCTTAACAGTAACCACCACAGTGTATGCCCCTTTAACAGTGACCTCCACAGCGGCCTGCCTTAACAGTAACATTCACAGTGAACGCCTTTTTAACAGTGACCTCCACAGTACCCACCCCTTTAACAGTGACCTCCATAGCGCCCTGCAGCTTTAATGGTAGGGCTACACAACGACATGTGTCGCGCGACATTTTGTCTCTACAATTTTCATAATGATATGCTATGGTGTCACACTGCGACATGTGACATGCTGCAACTGCGACACGGCAGTCCAAAAAAATCTATCCAAGATGGATTTTTCTGCGACTGTCGCGTCACAGTCGCAGCATATCACATGTCGCAGTGCAAAACCATAGACTATCATTATAAAAATTGTTCCGTGACACTGGTATGACATAAATTTCGCACGACACATGTAGCAGTGTAGTTGTGCCCTAAGTGTCGTGCGACTTATTGTCATCGTGTAGCCCTAGCCTGAAGCTGACCTACAGCAGTGAAGAAAAATGTCAGGGTTGTTATGGAAACCTGGTGTAAAACTGTGTGTATATGGAGACTTGGAGCCTGCGAGCTTCTATTGGCTGATAAAGGACATGTGACTGTGTTTATGGCAGTTGGGATATGAAGAAAAAGACTTGCAGGCTTGTATTGGCTAATGCAGGACATTTTTGGGGAATATTTCAGGAATATTTCAGGAATGGTACGTCCTAGAGAGCTGTGACCCTCACAAGATTTCTTTCCAGGTAGTAAGGGATGTGTATACCAAGTTAGGATGAAATTGATGGTTGCGTTTTTGAGTGATCGCGGAACATACATACATACACACATACACACACACAAATATACGTCCTTCTTTATATATGTATACATTAGAAGGAAAAAATGATGACTGTCATGTTCTGACTTGTCCAAATGAGTAGAGAATTAGAGGCACTGCCCATACAAGTATTCATACGTGGAACACCAAGAAGCTACACAGGAAGGTTCTGTGGGGTTCAGACTGAGCATGGATCCAGTACAAACTTCGGTAAGAACTCGAAATTTGTTGCCCATTGATCCTTTACAATGTTTGTTCCATCAGACTGAAAATATCCAGCAGTTTGCATGTAGGAATACTACATCGGATTCATGTAGGCAGGCTTGTTTTGCTCTGGTTATTTGGTAACCCTATAGCTCTGTATACTGTTGTTCAGTGTCATATGTATTGTAGAACAAGTTAGTGTAATGCATATTGGAGGTAAACATTTTCTAATATACAGTATGTAGATATAACAAAAACGTATGTCTGATTTATTCCACAGGTCTAACAGGAAAGACTGATTTAGATGACCTTCGCGTTGATGCCATATTAGACACAATTGATGACTTTGTATCACTGTATCCATGGGGTGAAGATGTACAGGTATAGAAGTTATTATAACAATCATCTTGTTGACTTCCAGAAAATGTCACCAGGTTTTCTACTCATTCAGTCACCTTACAGGGGTTAGCAAATACTAAAGATTATTGAGTATGTTCTGAAGTAGTACAGTTGCATATAATAAAAAAAAATTGTTAGGCAATGTTCACATGTTACGGATTTCTTGCACATTTGTTGTGTGGATTTTCGGTCTGCAGCACAGTACACTACAATATAAGTTTATGGGATTTTCTAACCCCCATATACATGCTGCAGATTTTTCAGATGTGGACTTCTTCCAACATATTAGACTCTTAGATGTACTGTGTATGCCCATTATCTTGCAGATTGTTCGCAGGTTTCTTCCATGATCTTCAATAGAGTTTAAGGCTGGGGTTAGATGGCAACATGTCTTGTGCAATAGTAAGTCTCAGAACACATTTGTATGCAACTTACTGTCGCTCGAGTACTTGAGAGCTGTTATTTGGCGGTAAAATCTCAGCCCAATAGCAGAAAAGCTGCTCACAGTTTCACAAAACTTGCATGGTGGTCTATGATGGAAAAGTTACATTGCAACCCCAATGACAAGCATTAGATGTGATGTTGCAGCGAGACATCACCGTGTAGTCTCAGCCTTAAGCATCAATCACACGTCAGTGTTTTGGTCAGTGATTTTCATCAGTGACTATGAGCCAAAACTAGGATTGGAGCCTCCACAGACATAAGGCATAAGGAAAAGATCTGCACCTGTTCTGTGTTTAGAGCGGCACCTGGTTTTGGCTCAAAATCACTGATGGAAAACACTGACCGAACACTGACGTGTGAATGACGCATTAATCCGCAACTGGCTAATACTGTCAGCACTGATAGGACATGTCACACTGTGAAGGGGAAAACCCCCCAACTGGTAAAACCTATTGTCAATTTATTCATATACATTTTTTATAGGGATAACAAAGGAATGGTATAATGCAAAGAAGAAAAGAAACTCCACTATTGTCATATTGTTAGGGAATACTGTATAATTATGTTAGTCAGACATCTCAGCAGTGCTAACAGGTCCTCTTTAAAGACCACGATGCAGGCAGCATGTTATAGAGCAGGAGGCATCAGGCATCAGCTGATTTGTGCCCCAATCTGTGCCCCCGATGAGTCCGGCCTTGCCTCTTCTGTGCTGGCCGTGCCCTGACCGTGCCCTCTCTATGCTGGCCGTACCCCCTCCTTTCCAGCCCTGCCCCCATTTGTGCCCCCTGCCCCTGATGCAGTCCCCCTGCTGTATGTGATGGCAGCGGCTCCGTTCCTGAGCCGCCGCCATCAGCAGCAAGTGTTAGCTGTATGCTGATACTGTGCTGCAACCCCTTAGATGCCGCAATCAGCGGCATCCAAGGGGCTGACAGAGGGAGGGGGCTCGCTCTCCTAACCATGGGGCTGCTGCGCTTCAATGACAGTGGCCTGATGGTTGCCATGGCAACCAGATGACTTGCAAAGGCGTCCAGTGTTGCCATCTATCAGTGTAAGGCCCCATTCACATGTCCGCAATTCTGTTCCGCACTTTGCGGAACGGAATTGCGGACCCAATAATTTCAATGGGGACAGACTATGTCCCGTCCGGGTCCGCAATTGCGGATCCGCACTTCCGGGTCTGCAATTGCGTTCCCGAAAAAAATAGAACATGTCCTATTCTTGTCCGCAATTGCGGACAAGAAAAGGGATTTTCTATATAGTGCCGGCGATTTGCGGTCCGCAAATTGCGGAACACACATTGCCGATGTCCGTATTTTGCGGATCCGCAAAATACTTGCGGACGTGTGAATGGGGTCTAAAACTTATAGTCTTATACTTTTCAATGCAAGAACATTGCAAAGTATAGTACAGCCATCAGCCATATAGTACAGCCATCAGTGGGACTTGATAAAAAAGTTTGAAAATAAAGTAAAAAAGGAAAAAAGCTATGGGTCTTAGATTTTGGTGATGCAAAAAAAAACAATACAAATTTGGTGCATAACCTTATCAATCCACAGAATATAATTATCATATCAAATATACCACATGAACAACCCCATAAAAAATAAAAATAAAAAACAGTGACAGAAATTCAAATTATGCCCACTTCACCTCCTAAAAAATGGAATACAAAGTGCTCAAAAAGTCATATAGACCCCAAAATTGGATCAGTAAAAATTACAGCCCACCCTGCTACATTGACGGAAAAATCTAAAAGTTAAGGGTCTTTGATTCGGTGATGCAAAAAGTTTAATAAAAAGTGATTTTATGGTATTTTTATGGTATACCATGAATAAAACAATATAAATTTGGTGTTGCTATTACTGTATCAACCAACAGAATAAAAGTATCTTATCGAATATACCACAAGGAGAAACCCATAAAAAATAAAAATAAAAAACACTAGCAGAATTGCAATGTTAGTGATCAAAAAGTCATATGTACCTAAAAATGGTACTATTAAAAACTACAGCCCATCCCACAAAAAATTAGCCCCCACACAGCTCAGTCAACAAAAAAATAAAAAAGCTATGGCCCTTAAAATCTATTTCAGCAAGTTCCATGTTAGAAAATGCAGATGCCGCTCCTTTCCTTTTGAATTCTGCCATCTGCCCATACAGCAGTTGCCATATTCAGGAGAAAATGTGTAACAAATTGGGGTGACTTTTTCTTGTAAAAAAATATAATTTTTCATTTTCACAGCCAAGTGTTTCTAAATATCATGAAACACCTGTGAGGTAAAAGTGGTCAGTAAAGCCCTCAATGATTTATTTCAGGAGGTGTAGTTTACAAATGTAACTTTTTGGAGGTTTCTACTGTAGGGGTACCTTAGTGTGACTTCAAATATGACAGGACACCCAAAAGCCATTCCTGCAAAATCTGCTCTCCAAAAACCAAATGTTGCTTCTTTCCTTCTGAAACCTCGTGTGTTCCCATACAGCTGTTTACGAACATAAACGGGGTGTTTTTGTAAACTGGGAATCAGGGTACTAAATATTGAGGTTCGTTTTGCTGTTAACCCTTGCTGTGTTATGGGAAAAATTGGATTAAAATTTAAAATCTGCACAAATTGTAAATTTTACCTCAGTTTTTCTTTAATTCTTGTGAAACACCTAAAGGCTTAACATACTTTGTAAAACCAGTTTTGAATAATTTCAAGGGGGTAGTTTCTAAAATGGGGTCACTTTTAAGTGGTTTCTATAACGGAACGCCTGGCACCCCGACTGGACACCTTCACTTGCTCCTAGCGCTTCCCAAGGGCTCCAAGCACTCTACCAGACACCATAACCACCACAGACCCCACGAACCGCCTTCAGCTTGGTGGACCTCTCCTAACTCCAGAATGCAGGAACCAGGAACAAGCTCTTACAAGAGCTTATACTCAGGGGAGTATTGTGATATAGCAATCCCCAAGACTGTAGTTATCCTATCCCCCAACCATGAGCCAAGACTTCATGAAGGGGTAAAGCAGAACTTCATTTTTATTGATGGCCACAGCTTGGCATTTTATGCAAGTCCTCCAGCAAGGGCTACTCCCCCGGGGACCTAATAGAGGACAGGCACACAAAATACAGTGACCAATCATCATACAGCCAGATATATCACAACCCCACATGCATTGTCCATTGTGCTTGCTGATTGCGTCCCAGGCAATGTCCATTGTGCTTGCTAATTGCGTCCCAGGCAATGTCCATTGTGATTGTTAATTGCGTCATTGGCAATGTTTATTTTGCTTACTAACTGTCATCGGGGCCATAGTCACAGGGCAAGAGGCTGGCAAGCAGGCCTCTCCAACTCCCAGTGACAAAGGTGCTTTCGTCACAGTTTCTATTATATAAGGACTTCAAAGTGACTTCAGAACTGAATTAGTCCTTGAAAAAGTCGGTCTTAAATTCTAAGCCTTCTAATGTCCTAAAAAAATTCTATGTAATTTTCACAATGATGCCAATATAAAGTAGACATATAGGGAATCTTAAGTAAATCTTAACTATTTAATGAGGTATCACTATCTGCCTTTAAGGCATACAAATTCAAATTTAGAAAATTTTTATTTTTTACAAATTTTCTGTAAATTTGGGATTTTTAATAATATAAAGGTAAAACATATCGACCCAAATTTTCCCCTAACATCAAGTAGAAGATGTCACGAGAAAACAATCTCAGAATGGTTTGGATAAATAAAAGCATTCTAAAGGTAATAGCACATAAAGTGACACATGTCAGATTTGCAAAATTAGATGTGGTCATGAAGGTGAAAAATGGCTTAGTCTTGAAAGGGTTAAAATGAGTGACTGAGATTTAAAATGATAGATTCAATAAAAACCATGTACACAAATGAATTTAAAACATCAAATCAATGAAGGATACATGAAAGTCAGTCGATAAATGAATAGTAAAATAACTTTGCTGAGGGTATTGACAAAAGTTGGAGGAATGAATAGGAATTCCCAAACTACACCAACCTTCTAGCCTCATTCACATTGCCGTTTTTTCAGCTGCATTTCACCTTCTCATATATAGATATTCCTGTTCCCACAGACACACACATCCTTTGTTTTTGTTTTTGTTTTTTTGTGCTAACTCCCTCGTTCCTCGTGCAAAGCCACAATCCATTCCTTATTTCATTTGTTACCATGAGATACTTTTTATTTCATTCATTGCTCCATCTTTTACCAATACCCTCAACATGGTTGTTTTTGATTCATTTGTTATCGACTTTAATTATGTACCCTCATTGATATGATGTTTTTAATTTATTTGTATACATGTTTTTTATTGAATACTTGCTTTTACTCTTTCAGCTATTTGATCTACATTTATATTCATCCAATCATGTATTTTGATCTTAGTTCCTCCCCTTCCCACTTCTTTGTCTTCCTTTTTAAATCTCAGTCTCTCATTTTAATCTGTGCCTGAAGAAGGGGACAGGTCTTCCCCGAAACATGTAACATTTTATTTATTTTTGTAAAAGGAATGTTCTGTTGAGATTGGCAGCGCCCAAAGTCTGACTTTTCTTACACCCACCAATTTAAGAGCAGAAAGAGCAGAGACGTAAATTGATAAAATTACAAGTTTTACTGAATCTTTTCCCACAAAATTATATATCAGTCTGTTCAGCTCCTCTTGCTCTATAACCTGGTGCCTGCAGACTGCATTGCACCTCGTGGTGACAGATTGTCTTTAATTGTTCTGCTATAAAGAAAGAAATTGATTGATTACACATAAAGCAACTTCAGAGTCTAGGAATTTGACCAAACTTTAACAAGACTGTTCCTCAAAACTCCTTAGACCTCATGCATATGATGTGTCGTTCATCCATGTGCGATGCATATTTTATGTACACTGACCTATTAATTTCTATGGGGTCAAGCACATTTTCATATTTTTTCGTAGATCCATGTGACCATTCTGCTAATTATAGAATATGTCCTATTCTGGTCCTTATTGCGGATGAGATCGGCCATTTCTTTTGGGTGGATTGAGAAAAATACAGAATGTACACAGAAAATATCCGTGGACCAAAATACAGAGTCGTGTGATTGAAGCCTTACTCAGGATATAGACATAATTTCCCTTCTTCTGCCTACAAAACACAATGGGGGAAATGTATCATACTGGTGTAGAACTGGCTTAGTTGCCCATAGCAACCAATCAGATTCCTCCTTTCATTTTCCAAGGGAGCTGAAAGGTGGAATATGATTGGTTTCTATAGGCAACTAAGCCAGTTCTGCTTTACACAAGTTTGAAAAATGACTCCCAATTTTGTTATATATCAAATTGATGTATTTAAACATGGAGGCATACTCAGAAGTTTGCATTTCTCTAGGAAATTAAGAAATACATTGATAAATGTGCTGGTCCCTTCCTGTCTGCCTTGGAGAAGACATTGGGAGATAATAAGTGGTTTGTTGGTGATTATGTAAGTAATTAATACTTAGAACGTTTTATAAATGTTGAAAGAAAACTGTTATACAGGGCAAGTGGTCCCTTTACTCACGACCATTTCTCAAACCACCACCACTAGATGAACAATTGGCCATTGAAACATTGAAAATTTATTGCTGATGGGCCTTTTACAGATCACCACCATTACTTCAACATTTGGATGGCTCACAAAAGTAATCTGCTATACAGCAATGCCTAATGTAATTGTCATGTGCATTTCCATGTACTGTAAACCATGACTTTTACAGTGTCATTATCAGCCAAGGCCAACAAAAATGTGAGCATTTTTACTGCATTTACAGGAGAAATTTTGTTATGATTGCATGAAAGAAAGGTAATCACCATGATGATTGGCCGGCCTATGTGTGTCCTGTTTAGGCAGTAGATTGTTTTATGATTTATTGAAAAGGGCTTTGTATATTTTTAGATATAGACAGGTTCCTAAGTACGGTATATTTTTTGCTATCCATTTAGTAAGGTTTTAGCACACCTTTCTGTATTTGAACACTCTGAGGCCTTATTCACACCATGTTTTTTCTTCTCCATTAAATGTATCCATTTTACTCAGAAACTTTAGAAAAAAGCATATCTATTTTGGGCTCCTAAGTATTTTTTTGTATACTACAGACTACACATACTACAGTATCTGTCTTTTGTTTTTCCTTTTAACACATAATTTTAAGTCTACCATTCTGTGCTGAATGCTTATTTCATATATCTTTATAGTGATTTGGGCTTTTTAGACTGTATCTTATTGGTTTACTATTGGCTTCAATGTATATACAGTAAAACCTTAATGGAAGTTGAGCAGTTTCTCTCTGGCTATTTAACCAGTTCTAGTGCAGGGTAGTAGACTTAGGGAGCCTGTGCGGGGTGCAGAATCAGTATGTGGATTACCACTGCCAGGCTGTACCTGTACCTGGAATAAACAATGACAACTACATGTGTTGGCTGGCAATTAGTGGTAATCCACATGCAAATTATCAAGCTTAGTCGCACCATGTACAGGCACCATGTGGTCAGCACCATAGCTCTGTGGTTAGCACTGGTTCGAACCCGACCAAGGACAACATCTACATGGAGTTTGTATCTTCTCCCCGTGTTTGTGTGGGTTTCCTCCGGGTACTCCAGTTTAATTCCACACTCCCAAGACATACTGATATGGACCTTAGACTGTGAGCCCCATAGTAGTCAGTTTGATGCTAACATCTGTAAATCGCTGCGGAATATAGTAACGCTATATAAGTGAATAAAATAAATACATTTTAAACATACATTTTTTGGCTGTAAAGATATGTCTGAGAAAATGATTTTTTTAATCTGATATGAAAATTTGGTCTTAAAGGGGTTATACCATGACTAAAGTAAAAAATGAAAATCAGACATCATATAGTACATGAAAATCTCTTTCTAGCGAAGCTAGAACCAGCTCTGTACCTCACATGGATCCAGAGATCTCCCCATTCATTGCTCTCCTAGATTTATATCAAGCTGACAGCTCAGGGGAGTCTCTTTTCTGCTGCAGCTAAGGGGGCGTGTCCATGCTCTCCCTATCACAGCTGGAGAGGCAATTGAAGGATGAAACTAAGCATGTGCGACCTTTTCAGTGAGCAGGTCAAAGAAATTAGAAAAAAAAACAGCAGGTGGCGCCATACAGATACATTTTATTGAATATCTCAGTGTCTATGCTAAATTTTTAATTACATACAAATATAAAAATATTCAGATCCATGTGCTGGTTTGAAAACTGTACAATATTTTTCGTGGTATAACCGCTATAAGTGCCATATGCTCTCTCCTCTGTAAACCAAGCCTCATGCTTCCCATTAGCCTTAATTGATAGCTCAAGTGTTTTCTGATGTCCTCCTCTCATGCACTAAAATCTCAGCCTACACCATGTGATCACTGGGCAGAGATGAAGCCCTCGATCAAGACCAATAGGAAGGCACGTGGCCTGGTTTAAGGAGGAGCACTATTGGTGCCTTTGTGCAGAGATGGTGTCAGTATCGGCTGGCTGGAGCGGTATCACTCTGGTGCTGCACGTGGCCCTCACCACCACATGCAGCACCAGAGCGATACCACTTCAGCCAGCCATGTCCCTCCCCCCACACCCTGATTGGGACGCCTCAGACTTGATAAAGGGGACGTTGTCTCTTCAATAAACTCAGTTGTATCCTGTACCGGGTTGTGGTTATGAGCCTCATGATCGTCCACCGACAAGTTCACTATATAGTGACAAGTTAAAATAATAATTTTACCAGTCTCCCAAGTGGCGAATCGGCCATCGCCCCAAGGATATTCGGACGTATCTGGCAGCACCAACCCGCCACCTGTACATTCCCTATAAACCCCCCCTCCAACATAGTTGCACCAAACTCTGGTGCAACTGGCACAGGTGAGTAAACAAACTCCACCTGTATTTGGAGATAAGGGGTTTTCAAAACATTCTCACCCTATGAGCGCCTTTCTCACCTTCTGGCCATAAAAATACTCTCACTGGAAAGACAGGGCAATAGCACCTTGGCTCTTCCCAGTATAGTGTCATTAGTAAATATGGAAACCTCCTCCACAGTTGCATGATAAAATGCATGTACATTAATAACTTTTTTCTACACCACACACTTCTCCTAAATTTAAATTAAAACAGGAGTGAAGTCCTCCATTTCCAGATCCTTTTTGTGTCAAATGTATAAAAAGTAGAATAAAATATCAAATTCATTAAATACCTCTGAAAAATAAACTCCATCTGATCTGGATAAGGAAAAGTAGATCGAAATGAGATAAAATGGTTGTTGGACTTCATAATGTATGTGTCCATTATGGCACACAATAATCACCTACACACTGTGGATGGCAGCTTATTTTTTATATGTTGAATCTGGAAATAAATTGTTTTTTTTACCAGGTAACCTGGGTTGACTTCTTTTGGGACATCTGCAGTGACAGCATTGAAATAGACAATCCCGGCTTTTGCAAAGATTACCCAAAGCTTCTGTCTCTCAAGCAAAAGGTGAAGGAGCTTCCAGAGATTGCAGCATGGATACAGAGAAGACCCCAGACAACACATTAATATAGCGATACATGGTAGAATTGGGAGTGAAAATGAAGATACTTCTGGTTTTACTAAAGGCCACACATTAACTCTTTAACGTTATATAGAAGGTCTACATATGGCAAATGTATTAACCAAAGTATTTTTGACTTTTTTTCTGTATTAAGACATAGAAGCAATGTCAACAGCAAATGGCTAAATAAAGTTGATGGGTATGACCTGTGTGTTAGTGTAAGTTTGTTCCAATCATCTCTTCATTTGATCGGCTACAATCCTGTAGTGGAGGCTTTCCTTTCTTATTCAACTACTAGTAGAAGGACCCGGCTTCGTATGGGTATATTTCATCTATTTCATTCAATGTTTGTGTATCATTAAAAGATATCGACAGTATCCACTATAACAGTGACATCTACAGTACTCCGCCCCTTTAACAGTGACCTCCACAGCGGTCTGCCCCCTTAACAGTAACATCCACAGCGCCCTCCCCTTTAACAGTGACCTCCACAGTACCACATGATTTCCACAATAATCCGTCCCCTTAACAGTTACCTCCACAGAGCTGCGTTCCCTTAAAATGTGACATCCACAACACCCCTTCCCCTTAACAGTAACCTCTACAGCACCCCGCCCCTTAACACTGACCTCCTGAGTGGACTGTTCCCTTAACTGTGACCTTCACCGCTCCCTGCCCCCTTAATAGAGACCTCCACAGCATCCCACCCTCTTAACAGTGACCTCAACAGCATCCCACCCCTTTAAAAGTGACCTCCACAGCATCCCGCCCCCTTAACAGTGACCTCTACAGCTGCCCACCCCTTTAACAGTGACCTCCACAGTGGCCGCCCCTTTATTAGTGACCTCCACAGTACCCCATCTCCTTAACAGTGATTTCCACAACACCCCATCCCCTTAACAGTGGCTTCTACAGCAATCTGCCCCTTAACACTGACCTCCATAGCGGACCGTCCCTTTAACTGTGACCTCCACAGCAGCCTGCCCCTAGGGTGGCCAGAGGTCCAGTTTTAGGACGGACAATTCGGCTTTCAGACTCCCTGTCCTCCGTCCGGCACACGGTCTGGACGGACACAGGGATGTCCTTTTGAACAGCTCACTCTCAGACAGCAGCACTGTGCAGGGAGAAAGTCACCCTCCATCCCACCCCTGTAGCTGACAGAAGTAGATTTTTACCTTCATTGTTTCAATCCATGTTTACTGCTGAGTGGGAGGGAATGTGGCCTAACCGGGCTGAGGGTGTGGCTTACTGAGACCTGGGGCCAGAGTTTTTAAGTCTGTCTTTTGCCCCTTAACTGTGACCTCCACAGCACTCCGCTGCCTTAACATTGTCATTCACAGCGCCTTACCCCTTTAAAGCTGACCTACAGCAGTAAAGAAAAATGGCTGGGTTGTTATGGAAAGCTGGTGTAAAACTGTGTGCATGTGGAGACTAAGGGCCTGCAAGCTTCTATTGGCTGATAAGGGTCATGTGACCAGGCTTTTATTGGCTAATGCATTTTTTATATATATTTCAGGAACGGTACCATTAGAGAGCTAAGACCATGTCTAAAACCTTTGTGGACACCTGATGTACCTATGTGTCAAATTTTGTGATTGTAAATGCGACTGTGCGGATTCCTTTACTGGACATACATATACACATACACTCAACTTTACAGTATATATTAGATTGCTTGTTCTATAGGAATAAGGGGCCATGACATTTCGCCCCAGCAAATTTTTTAATACCAAGCCACCCGCCAAGTCCCCCAATACAAAAGTTTGTGCCATTGTGCCCCCTTATAGTAGTTATGCCCACATTGTGCCTCCTCACAGTAATTATGCCCACATTGTGCCACTTTCAACATAGATATGTCTACATTCTGCCCCCACAGTAGCTATCTCCTCCTATCAGTTGTGCCATTTCCGGTAATAAAAAAAAAAACAAACCAATACTCACGTAGGTATTACCACGATGATTGGAGTAGATCCTGCGCTCCCCAGCAGGAACGATGTGATTACATATCACACTGCTGAACCGTGTAGGAGGAGAGTACTGACCCAGGAATCAGCCTGTGCTGTCCGACACAGTCCAGCAATGAGATGTCTCTGTAACCACATTATGCCTGCTGGGGAGCACCAGAAGTTGAGCTGAATGAACTTGATGGACTTTTGTGTTTTTCAACCATATTAACTATGTCACTACTAACTATGTACAGTAACTATGAATGGTGAAGCAGGGAGAAGACAGAAGTATATTGTGGAGTGCTATACTGCTGTACTGTATACTGTGGGGGGCTGTATACTGTATACTGTGGGTGCTGTATATTGTGGAGTGCTATACTGCTGTACTGTATAGTGTGGGGGGCTGTATACTGTATACTGTGGGTGCTGTATATTGTGGAGTGCTATACTGCTGTACTGTATACTGTGGGGGGCTGTATACTGTGGGGACCTGTATACTGTGGGGGGCTGTATACTGTATACTGTGGGTGCTGTATATTGTGGAGTGCTATACTGCTGTGCTGTATAGTGTGGGGGGCTGTATACTGTGGGTGCTGTATATTGTGGAGTGCTATACTGCTGTACTGTATACTGTGGGGGGCTGTATACTGTATACTGTGGGTGCTGTATATTGTGGAGTGCTATACTGCTGTACTGTATAATGTGGGGGGCTGTATACTGTGGGTGCTGTATATTGTGGAGTGCTATACTGCTGTACTGTATACTGTGGGGGGCTGTATACTGTATACTGTGGGAGCTGTATATTGTGGAGTGCTATACTGCTGTACTGTATACTGTGGGGGGCTGTATACTGTGGGTGCTGTATATTGTGGAGTGCTATACTGCTATACTGTATACTGTGGGGGCCTGTATACTGTATACTGTGGGTGCTATATATTGTGGAGTGCTATACTGCTGTACTGTATACTGTGGGGGGCTGTATACTGTGGGGGGCTGTATACTTTATACTGTGGGTGCTATATATTGTGGAGTGCTATACTGCTGTACTGTATACTGTGGGGGGCTGTATACTGTATACTGTGGGTGCTGTATATTGTGGAGTGCTATACTGCTATACTGTATACTGTGGGGGCCTGTATACTGTGGGTGCTGTATATTGTGGAGTGCTATACTGCTGTACTGTATACTGTAGGGGGCTGTATACTGTATACTGTGGGTGCTGTATATTGTGGAGTGCTATACTGCTGTACTGTATAGTGTGGGGGCCTGTATACTGTGGGGACCTGTATACTGTGGGGGGCTGAATATTGTGGAGTGCTATACTTCTGTGCTGTATAGTGTGGGGGGCTGTATACTGTGGGTGCTGTATATTGTGGAGTGCTATACTTCTGTACTTTATACTGTAGGGGGCTGTATACTGTATACTGTGGGTGCTGTATATTGTGGAGTGCTATACTGCTGTACTGTATAGTGTGGGGGCCTGTATACTGTGGGGACCTGTATACTGTGGGGGGCTGTATACTGTGGGGGGCTGAATATTGTGGAGTGCTATACTGCTGTGCTGTATAGTGTGGGGGGCTGTATACTGTGGGTTCTGTATATTGTGGAGTGCTATACTGCTGTACTGTATAGTTTGGGGGCCTGTATACTGTGGGGACCTGCATACTGTGGGGGGCTGTATACTGTATACTGTGGGGGGCTTAATATTGTGGAGTGCTATACTGCTGTACTGTATAGTGTGGGGAGCTGTATACTGTATACTGTGGGGGGCTGAATATTGTGGAGTGCTATACTGCTGTACTGTATACTGTGAGGTATATACTGTGGGCTTCTATACTGCTCTACTATATACTGTGGGGTACTGTATAGTGTGGGGTGCTATACTGCATACTGTGTGGTGCTGTATACTATAGGGTGCTATACTGCATACAGTGGGTTGCTGTATACTATAGGGTGCTATACTGCATACTGTGGGGTGCTGGGGTGCACTGTAACGCTACCAGATGTGTGGATTTTTTGTATGTGTGTGTTGTGGTGGAGGGCGTGATTGCCTGCTAAGGTGTGGGAAGGCGGGATCCAGGGGGCCCAAGTAAATTTTTGCCCAGGCTCCAATTAATATTAAAGACGGCCTTGACAGTAACTTAGCAGGAAGAGAGACTACCAATGACCTGCATTCTTTGAAGGTTAAGAAAGCATTTTTGTCATTTAGACAACAGTTGAGCGGACATGTGGAACAGTTGAGCGGACACGTGGAACAGTTGAGCGGACACTTTGGGGCACTAAAATGGCTCTAAAAAAGTCCTGAAAAGGGCTAGAGGGCTGGAAGATATAAAGATTAAAAATAAACGTTCTAAACCTTAGCACAAGTGAGTGACAGTGGCACCTGCCACCCTGCAAACAGAGGACGTGACAGCAACGCCACCACATCTTTCACCGTCACCAAGAATCTCCACACTATCCCATGGAAGCGTTCAGCTGTCCATCTCCCAAACACTGGAGAGAAAGCGAAATAGAAAGAGGAAGTACCCCCCAACCCACCTGCGATAACTTGCCCTGAATGCCAATTTCAAAATTCCTGGTCCCTTGAAATAATGTCATTCTGTCTGGTGGAGATGGATGGAGACTTTTAAAAACGTATGGCTGTCCCACAGTACGTGGTTCCCAGCCACCACTACTTTTCCAGGCGAGCCATCCCTTCCCTGCACAACCAAGTGGCGGACAAAATCATGTGTGCACTGCACGATGCCATCTGTGGCAAGGTCTACATAACTACCAATACGGGGACCGTTAAGCACGGGCAGGGAAGTTATATCTCCCTAACAGCACACTGGGAAATTGTAGTGGCTGCTGGGTCAGAGGCGGATAGCAGTTTGGCGTATGTTCTTCCGCTGCGGAGAATTGCAGAGCACTTCTCTTTGTCTCCTGTTGCCTCCTCCTGCTACTCCGCTTCCTCCTCCTCTACCTTCACCACCAACATCAGCACAGCCAGGGGGAAACGACAGCAGGCTGTTCTGAAACTCATCTGTTTGGGGGACAAACCCCACCCCGCGCAGAAGCTGTGGACGGGCATGGAACAACAGACCGATGAGTGGTTGATGCCACTGAGCCTCAAGCCCGGCCTGGTGGTGTGCGATAATGGGCAAAATCTCGTAGCAGCTCTGGGCCTACCCGGTTTAACACACATCCCTTGCCTGGCGCATGTGCTGAATTTGGTGGTGCAGAAATTCCTGAACACCTGACAGTGAAAATCAATTCAGTTAATTCAGCTCTTAGATTCTGGTGAGACAAATTAACTTTTACTGGTGCTCAAGGACCCCTGCGGCCTGAGCTGCAGATGTGACAGGCAAATAATTTTATTAAATTAGTCAGTTAGATTGTTGGGTAACATTTCCACAGTTATCAGGACTTTTTATTATAAATCGTAACAAAAACTATACAAGGAACATTTCAAAAAGAGAAAATTAACCCGACCAGACTCCCACCCTACTCCCCCGCCCCTTTCACTCAAACCACTCATTGATGCCCATTCGCAAACTATTTCCAAATTTACTTATAAACATATTTAAATAACTATAAGTCAGATAAACTAAATAAACAAACAAAACTATATGCATGCCTTAACCTTAACTTATAAGGCCAGTCATATACAAGTGGCTCAGAGGGTGGGTTCCTGCACCAATATAGGCCAGGTACACAATTGTCCAGCCAGAACACAGTTCTGATGGGGGAGTAGGAGGAGAAGAAACAGTGTTCACAGCAGGGTGGCACCCAAAGCAGCTCATGGCCATCACTTGAGCGTGGCTGGGGGGATACGGAGAACACAGATGATACACCTCCCACAGAGGACAGCTTGTCGTTGCTTCTGGGCAGCCTGGCAAACATGAGTGACTACATGCTGCAGTGCCTGCGCAACGACTGCTGAGTTGCCCACATTCTAACTTGTGCAGATTACTGCATGGCCACCCTGCTGGATCCCTGTTACTAGGACAACGTGCCGTCCTTAATTCCGTCACTGAAGCGTGATCGGAAGAAGCCAACTCTGGTAGGCGCGCTGCTGATGGCATTTACATCTGTAACCGGGGGTCAGTGGAAGCACAAGGCTTAAGCAGAGGAGGAGGAGGAAGAAGTCGCCAATGCAGCCGGGTCACCGCCCACACCTCAGAAGGCAGGGTTAGTATGGCTGAAATGTGGAAAAGCTTTGTCACCACGCCACAACAACCAGCACCACCAGCAGATATGGAACGTCTTAGCAGGAGGCAGCATTTCAGCAAAATGGTAGTATAGTATTTATACACGTACTGACTGACGGGGTCTGCCCAGGGTCATAGCTACAGGGGGAGCAGGGAAAGCGGCTGCTTTGGGGCCCTGACCCAGAAGGGGCTCATCCAGGAGGAGGAGGACTAAAAGTCTTTGTCAGGGCCCCCTCATCAGTATTATACAATGAAATTATATTCAGTGGCAGTATAGACAGTGTAGAAAACGGATGAAACAGCTGCCGGGCCTGGTCTGAGAGAGCGATCTTTAGTAGCCACAGGAATGGGGGTGGCATGAAAGGAAAGGGTTTGCGAAAAAATAACTGGGGGAGGGAGGCCCCATGCAAAAATTTGCTTTTGGGCCCAGTCATTCCTAGCTACGCCACTGGGTCTGCCGCATTCAACTTTTGGGTCTCCAAATTGGGGACATGGCCTCAGCTTGACCTTTACGCCTTGGAGGTGCTGGCCTGTCCTGCAGCCAGTGTATTGCCTGGATGTGTGTTTAGCACGGCAGGGGGCGTTATCACAGACAAGCGCAGCCGCCTGTCCACAGCCAACGTGGACAATCTCACGTTCATTAAAAAGAACCAGGCATGGATCCCACAGGACTTGTTCGTACCTTATGAAGAATAGACATGTATACCGGCCTCACCCAAGCATTGTTATACTACAGCGCACTTATTCTTTGTAACCGCCAATTGTAATGAATTAAGTTCCCTGTCTGCTATGCAGTGCAGGGGTATTTTGAAAGAAAGAAGGGGTACAGATCAGCCAACAATCTGAACGCCACCTAATTTACTGAATATATTTCCAAGTCAGGTATGCAGTGCAGGGGTACATTGAAAGAAAGAAGGGGTACAGACCAGCCAACAATCTTAAAGGGACACTGATAGGCCGTTTGAGCACATAAAGTGATATAGATGCTTCTATTGGTCTTAAAATGCTTAATAAAACTATACCAATATCACCCCTTGCTGCCTTTCTTTTACTTATAAAAAACATTTTATCAATATGCTAATTATCTTTCTTTGTGTCCAAGGGGCTGTCCCTCATTCAGATTTGTGCCCAGCCCCAACTGCCTCCTCCTGGCACCGCCCAGCTCATTAGTAGAGATGTCCCGAACTAATCGCCGGCGAACATCACTTGCTCGCGTTTGACGTGGCAAGCAAACATATGCGATGTTCGGTCCGCCCCCTATACATCATCATTGAGCAAACTTTGACCCTGTACCTCACAGTCAGCAGACACATTCCAGCCAATCAGCATACCCTCCCTCCCAGACCCTCCCACCTCCTATCAAAATGCAAGGACAGCATCCATCTTAGAGTCATTCTGAAGCCGCAGTGTTAGTTAGAGCAGGGAGAGTGCTGCTGCTGAATTAATATAGAGATTCTAGGAAAGCGTTAGCAACTAGTGTTCTGTGTCCACTCCAGTCCTCAAAGACTCATCTGCTGCACTGTGTGCACAATACTCATATTGGGTGGCACAGTACCTTGCAGATAAAAAAGTAATTTAATTTTTACCCTTTAATATAATTGCATTTGCCTGCCAGTGTGTGTCAGGCCCACAGACTGTATTGTGCCCACTGCCCACCACTCATATAGGGTGTTACAGTACATTGCACGGCACACATGCGATTCCCCAAATTGGAAGTAAGAGGACCGACCAACCATCTTTTTCCATCTCCCGGTTCCTAAAATCTATTCAATACATGTCCCCTGATAGGGGACGTAACAGGGATTAAACTGATAGGAATAGTACTACTTAACACACCACTCATATAGGGTGGCAGAGTACATTGCACGGCGCACGCGCTGTGCCCCAAATTAGAAGGAAGAGGACCGACCAATCATCTTTTTCAATATCCCAGTTCCTAAAATCTATTCAGTACACGTCCCCCGATAGGGACGTAACAGGGATTAAACTTATAGGAATAGTACTACTTAACACACACTTTTATGGAAATGTTCCGGGTACCAAAAACCCTAAAGTTCGGTACGAACCCGAACTTTACAGTTCCGGTTCGCTCAACCCTCTTTAGGACATTGGCTATCATATAAACGTACGTTGTGTGAAAATATAGGGTTCATTTATTAAGACTGGCGTTTTAGACGCTGGTCTTAATAACATCTTGAGCTGGCATAGGATCCACTGGAGTTATAAAGAGGTGCCGGCCTCCACTGCTGATTCTAAATGTAAGCCAGCTTCCTTGAAGTCAGAGAGGGGCATGAGAACAAGTTGTCAACCGGTCTGATGGATTTATCACAGAAATAGCATTCTGCAGCTTTTCTGATATGTACTGTGAAACACAGGAGCTGCGGATGATTAACCTCTTCCTGACAGTCATTTTTCTCCTTCTTGACAGCCTATTTTTGCAAATCTGACATGTGTCACTTTATGTGGTAATAGCAATGAAATGCTTTTACTTATCCAAGCCATTCTGAGTTTGTTTTCTCTTGACACATCGTACTTCATGTTAGTGGTATATTTGATATGTTTTACCTTTATTTATTTAAAAAAACATAATTTACAGAACATTTGGTAAAATTTGCTATTTTTTCTGAATTTGAATTGCTCTGGCTTTTCAGGCTTTATGCACACATCTGTATATATTCTGCAGTCTGCAAAATATGGATACTGTCCATTTTGCATCTGCATTTTTTGCAGACCCATTGAAGTCAATAAGTTTGTGGTCTGCATTTTGTAGCCAAATATAGCAGGTGTTCTGTGTTCCGCATATCCGTTCCGCAAAATGATAGAATACTTCAGCAAAATGCGGACCATGTACCCATTGAAGTTAATGGGTCCACAAATAAAATGCAGACAGTACATGAGCACCCTTTGAGTTCTGAAGTGCATTGTATAAAGCTGACATAATGCTGTCAGTGTTATACAATACATGCCAGAACTCTAAAGCCTCATTCACATGTCAGTGCTCGGTCAGCGATTTCCATCAATGATTTTGAGCCAAAACCAGGTCTGGTTCTAAACACAGAACAGGAGTTGATCTTTCTCTTTGGGCTCATGCACACGACCAGATGTATTTTGCAGTCTACGAAACACGGATCTGCAAAAAATACGGATGACGTCTGTGTGCATTTCGTATTTTGCGGAACGGAACAGCTGGCCCCTAATAGAACAGAATTGTCCATTATGCGGACAATAATAGGACATGTTCTATTTTTTTGTGGAACGGACATGCGTAAATACGGAAACAGAATACAGAATTTTTTTATGGACCCATTGAAATGAATGATTCTGCATACGGTGGGCAAAAAAACAGAACGGACACGGAAAGAAAATACGTTCCTGTGGATGAACCCTAATAGAACAGTCCTATCCTTGTCAATCCGGACAATAATAGGGCACGTTCTATTTTTGTGAGGAACGGACATACGGAAATGCAGTGCACAAGGAGTAACTTCAGTTTTTTTGGCGGACCCATTGAAATGAAGGAAAACAAAATGTGTTTGTGTGCATTAAGCCTTATACCTGATCTTTGTGGGGGTAATGCTACTAATACTAGTTTTGCCGACTGACCCTCTTTTTCTTTGCAGTTTGTACTGGAGGTGTTGCTGACTCCAATCAGTCTTGCACCCCTGACTAGCCTGTCTGCCCTATAGGCTAATTTTAATTAGAGTAGAGTTAGTATAAAGCTGTAGCCTGCTCTCATTTGTATCTATTAGTAGCCATTATGGCACCAGGAAGAGTATAGAGTGAGCTCAGCATGCAAGCTGGTACCTGCATCCCTGGATTCAATGGAGGCTATTATGGCACCAAAAATGGTAAAAAGCAGAGTGGACCCAGCATGCATGTGGAACCTGCACTCCCTGAATTTTATGTGGCCGTCATGTCTCATAACAGGTAGGATTTAGTGTTAGGAACCCGTCTTGCCTTGACGTTTGGCAGCCAGACCCCCTTTTTCTTTGATCTCTGTGGGGGCTCCAATCCTGGTTTTGGCTCACAATCACTGATGAAAATCACTGACCAAAACACTGACTTGTGAATGAGGCTTAAGGGTTACATAGCATCATAAATCAATACAATGCTATGCGACTCCGTCGGTGCTAGGGAGGTCAGGACGGGAGCTTATGCAGGAACACTCTGCGAGTTCAATGCAATGAACTCGCTTGTGTGAAACCAGCATTGGGCCCCATTTACATGTCCGCAAGTGTTTTGCGGATCCACGGGTCGGCAGATCCGCAAAACACGGATATCGGCGATGAGCTTTCCGCAATTTGCGGACCGCACATCGCCGGCACTATATAGAAAATGCCTTTTCTTGTCCGCAATTGCAGGACATGTTCTATTTTTTTCGGGAGCACCATTGCGGACCCAGAAGTGCCGATCAGCAATTGCGGACCTGGGCGGGACATAGAGTGTCCCCATAGGAATGACTGTGTCCGCAATTCCGTTCCGCAAAAATGCGGAACAGAATTGTGGACGTGTGAACGGGGCATTTATTTTTATTTTTTTTGTTTGTTTGCTTTTTGGTTACCTTGGATAATTTACCACTTTGTAAAAATAAATTGGTATAATTTAATACAATAATTACATAGAGTTCATTTTCAAATAAATCATTTATGTCCAACCATGAATAAGACACTTCACCAACAACTAAGCACTTTGATTACGGATTGTTGAAAATAGGTAGTGACCTCTGCAATTCTTTTGGTTCTGAAGGTTTTTATACCTACACAATGACATAAAGTAAAACCAAAATAGCTAGTTCTGCCAGGAGTACAGACATTCTAAATTCCCTACTGGGATTATCTCTACAGCAAGTAGTTGAGGAGCCAACCCGGAAGGAGGCCATTTTAGATTTGGTGTTCACAAATGGCAATTTGGTATCTGATATCACTGTAGGGGAAAGCTTAGGATCCAGTGATCACCAGTCAGTGAGGTTTACTATAAGTACAGTGACTGAGTCACTCCACACAAAAACAAAAGTTTTAGATTTTCGGAAAACAGACTTTTCTAAAATGAGATCAGTGGTATACAAGTCCCTATCAGACTGGAACAATTTCAATGGAGTCCAAGAGAAATGGGAGTACTTAAAATTGGCACTACTGAAGGCAACAGAAAAGTGCATTAGGCTTGTCAGTAAAGGCAAAAAAGGAAGAGACCACTGTGGTACTCAGCAGAAGTGGCCAAAATCATTAAAAACAAAAGATGGCATTTAGCAAGTATAAAAACACCCAAAACGAGGATGACCGGAAATCTATAAGATGAGGCAGAGAGAGGCCAAGCAAGTTATAAGAGCTTCTAAAGCTCAGGCAGAAGAGAAATTAGCTCAGTCAGTGAAAAAAGGTGATAAGACATTCTTCAGATACATAAATGAAAAAAGGAAATTAAAACAAGGAATTACCAAATTAAAAACAAAAGAAGGAAGGTATATGGAAGAGGATAAAGAACTAGCTGACTGCCTCAATGAATACTTCTGTTCAGTTTTTACAAAGGAAAATGAAGGAGAAGGACCTCAGTTAGGAGGAAGACTAATGAATCCTTTGATGCATGTGTCTTTACAGAGGAAGAGGTTCTAAGTCAGCTGTCTAAAATTAATACAAATAAATCACAGGGGCCTGATGGGATACACCCAAAGCTATTAAAAGAGCTTAGAGGTGTACTAGCAAATCCATTAACAGATTTATTTAGCCAATCACTGGTAACAGGTGTCGCCCCAGAAGATTGGAAATTAGCAAACGCTGTGCCAATTCACAAGAAAGGTAGTAGAGAGGAATCAGGCAACTATAGGCCAGTAAGC
Source organism: Bufotes viridis (assembly GCA_033119425.1). Taxonomy (NCBI): domain Eukaryota; kingdom Metazoa; phylum Chordata; class Amphibia; order Anura; family Bufonidae; genus Bufotes; species Bufotes viridis. The sequence continues at coordinate 412,419,871 of CM065589.1, read as the reverse complement.
CTGACATCAATAGTGGGGAAATTAATGGAAACCATACTCAAGGAGAGGATTGTGGAACATCTAAAAACCCATGGGTTGATTGATAAAAACAGCATGGGTTTACTTCAGGGAGATCATGTCAAACTAATCTTATTGACTTTTTTGATTGGGTGACTAAAATAATAGATGGCGGAGGTGCAGTAGACATCGCCTATCTGGACTTTAGTAAGGCATTTGATACTGTCCCACATAGAAGGCTTATCAATAAACTGCAGTCTTTGAGCTTGAGCTCACATATTGTTGAATGGATTAGGCAGTGGCTGAAGGACAGAAAACAGAGGGTTGTAGTCAATGGAGTATATTCAGACCATAGTATTGTTACCAGTGGGGTACCTCAGGGATCTGTTCTGGGACCCATATTGTTTAATATCTTTATCAGCGAAATTGCAGAAGGCCTCAATGGTAAGGTGTGTCTTTTTGCTGATGACACAAAGATTTGTAACAGGGTTGATGTTCCTGGAGGGATACACCAAATGGAAAAGGATTTAGGAAAACTAGAGGAATGGTCAAAAATCTGGCAACTAAAATTTAATGTCGATAAGTGCAAGATAATGCACCTGGGGCGTAAAACCCAAGAGCAGAATATAAAATCAGTGATACAGTACTAACCTCAGTATCTGAGGAAAGGGATTTAGGGGTCATTATATCAGACGACCTAAAGGTGGGCAGACAATGTCATAGAGCAGCAGGTAATGCCAGCAGAATGCTTGGGTGTATAGGGAGAGGCATTAACAGTAGAAAGAGGGAGGTGCTCGTGCCGCTCTACAGAGCACTAGTGAGACCTCATTTGGAGTATTGTGTGCAGTACTGAGACCATATCTGCAGAAGGATATTGAAACTTTGGAGAGAGTTCAGAGAAGAGCTACTAAACTAGTACATGGATTGCAGGACAAAACTTACCAGGAAAGGTTAAAGGACCTTAACATGTATAGCTTGGAAGCAAGAAGAGACTGAGGGGATATGATAGAAACTTTTAAATACATAAAGGGAATCATCACGGTAAAAGAGGAGAGAATATTTAAAAGAAGAAAAACTGCTACAAGAGGACATAGTTTTAAATTAGAGGGGCAAAGGTTTAAAAGTAATATCAGGAAGAATTACTTTACTGAGAGAGTAGTGGACGCATGGAATAGCCTTCCTGCAGAAGTGGTAGCTGCAAATACAGTGAAGGAGTTTAAGCATGCATGGGATAGGCATAAGGCCATCCTTCATATAAGATAGGGCCTGGGGCTATCCATAGTATTCAGCATATTGGGCAGACTAGATGGGCCAAATGGTTCTTATCTGCCGACACATTCTATGTTTCTATGTTTCTATGTTTCTATATGAGCCTGACCAATCTGACGGCCCGCCAGCTAAACGCATTGCACGGTTTACTCTGTATTTTTAAATTAAAGGGAACCTGTCACCTCCAGATCACGTATTAAACCACAAACATTACCTTATAGGGGCCTCCAGCGTCTTCCTGTCTTCCTGGTTTTCTTTCCTCCGTCTGTGGTTCTAAAATTGAAAAGAAGGCAGTTTTATAATTCTGGTTTTCCCTTTCCTCAGAGTCAGCTTGAAGTCAAGAGTGCGGCGGCCTCCTTGCTTCAATTCAAACTAAGCCCTTTGTTTTACCTTTGTATGAAAAAATCCCAAATTTACAGAAAATTTGGAAATAAGAAAAGTTTGAATTTCTCTGCTTTTAAGACAGATAGTGATACCCCATAAAATAGTTATTAACATTCCTCATATGACTGCTTTATGTTGCCTTCATTTTGTAAATGTCATATTATTTTTTTAGGACGTTAGAAGGCTTAGAATTTAGGAAGCAATTTTTAAAATTTTCAAGAACATTTTCAAAACCATATTTTTAAGGCTCCATTCACATGTCCGTAGAATTATGCGGAACGGGTGCAGACCCATTCATTTTCAATGGGACCGGAAAAGAAGCCGAGCGCACACAGTGTGCTGCCCGCATTTCCGGTCCACGGGCCTGAACTACCAGTCCGCAGCTCCCCAAAAAAATAGAGCATGTCTTATATTTGTCTGCAGCTTAAGGACCAATTCAGTTCTGAAGTCACTTCCGTAGTAGAAACCACTAGGGATAAGCGAATTCAGGATAAATTTGATATGCCATGAAGCCGAATTTCCTCATGCTTCATGGAAGTGAATCAATTTAACCTGAAAAAGTGTAAAAAAAAAAAAAAAAAAAATGAATACAGTACCTGCTTGATAGTCTCGGCCAAAATCTCATGCGAGATGACTTATGAGGTCACCATACCGGCTGGCGTGATGACATCATCTCGGTCCACGCAAGATTTCACACCAGACCTTCAAGCAAGATGGTGGTGGCCAGCCCGTGCAAGCAAATGGATCAGGTTTTTTTTTAAAAAAAGTTTTGCACTCTTTTATGTATATCAGATGCTGCGATCATGTATAAACACAGCATGTGAGGGATACAATGATGGGGAACGGCGCAATCAAGCGTCATTGCACCCACTACTTACAAGTAGTGATGTCGCGAACATAAAATCTTCCGTTCGCGAACGGCGAACTTCCGCAAATGTTCGCGAACGGGCGAACCGGGCGAACAGCCATAGACTTCAATAGGCAGGCGAATTTTAAAACCCACAGGGACTCTTTCTGGCCACAATAGTGATGGAAAAGTTGTTTCAAGGGGACTAACACCTGAACTGTGGCATGCCGGAGGGGGATCCATGGCAAAACTTCCATGGAAAATTACAGAGTTGACGCAGAGTTGGGTTTTAATCCATAAAAGGCATAAATCACCTAACAATACAAAATTTTTTTGAACAACGTAGTTTAAAACATCTAGTGTGTGTATATGATCAGGTATGATGTTGTATCGATCAGGGTTATGGGGTTGTATCGATAAGGGTTACGCCCACTTCACAGACATTGACAGACCAAACTCCCCTTTTAATGCACCGCAAACAGTCCATTTGCACAACCGCAAACTCCCCATTTGCACAAGGTTGGATACCAAGCTAGCCATGTCCCGGTGATGTCATTGAAGGTTTCTTCCTCCACCCAGCCACGTAAAACACCAAGGGTCCCCGAAAGGTGAATTGAATTGATTTTTCGAACGGGGAGATGGTTAAAAAAACGCTGGCTCCCTCCACTCTGTTTTAATCCACGGTCACTGCGTCTGCGCCGTGCAATTTACTGTCACACCGCATATGAGTGGTATTTTCTGTAGTACTATTCTCATCAGTTTAATCCCTCTAACGTCCCCAATCTGGGGTCCATTTATTGAATTGATTTTTCGAACGGGGGGATGGTTAAAAAAACGCTGGCTCCCTCCACTCTGTTTTAATCCACGGTCACTGCGTCTGCGCCGTGCAAATTACTGCCACACCCCATATGAGTGGTATTTTCTGTAGTACTATTCTCATCAGTTTAAGCCCTGTTACATCCCGTATCAGGGATTGCCTTTTGTGGAAAAAAATTTAGGCCGGGTACCTTCGACTGCCTTCACAGTGACAGACCAAACTCTCATACACCAAACTGAATTGATTTCAGGAACCGGGAGATGGAAAAAGCAGCTTGGTCGGTCCTCTTACTCCCAAATTGGGGCACTGCGCGTGCACAGAGCAATGTGCTGTAACACCCTATATGAGTGGTGTCTTAACTAGTACTATTCCTATTAGTTTAATCCCTGTTATGTACCCGATCCGGGGACGTGTGTCGAATTGATTAAACATTGTTGAATTAACGAACCATTACGACATCATGAAATAATTTAGTTCTGAGCTCTGTACTTGCTTTGTATTGGAATTGATGAGGATTTTTTTAATTGTCTGCATTATTTCTAATAAACTATTAAGAGACTTTATTATGATTTTTTATTTTATGTATTAAAAACCCATACAACATAAAAAAAAAAAAAAAGGTAAATTAATGTTTTTTCTATGAAATATTATCCAGCCGTCCGATCGCTTTTGGTCTGACCATAATGAAGCAACGGCCTTATCATCTGGGGTGTGGCAACATTGCCAACACACTCATAGAGGTGATGATTGCTTCATTGTGATACGCAAGCCCCTTCACCACAACAAGGTAACAATCACGAAGGGGAATTTACACTTGTATGTGCCTTTTTTTTGGGGTTTGTTTTTGCAGCCACAGTGCTGCACCATAGGACAGAAAAATTAGGCATGTACACATGCCTGAAAAATAATGGTATTGTTGCAGCAGCTATTGTAGCAGCGGCCGGAAAAATTTATGTTTTCCAGTGTAAGAGGGCGCAAGGTGCCGTCATGGACGGAAGATACGTGTCACCGAGGTTCCTGGCCTCGGTGAGGTGAGAGCCGGGTTTTATGTGTCAGCAGCAGCTAGTGCTGCTTGACATTGATAGTTAGTTTGGCTGCAAAGCCAATCCGGGCCGGCTCTTACTGGGAGTAGGCAAAGAGTTGGGTGGGTGCCTACTCCCCACGGTCCAGGCCGGACTTTGCGGGGCTTTTTTAAAGGCAGTCACAGGTGTGGCTGTGATTATCCTGGAGCTGCTGCTAGTGTTGTGTTGCTCTCTGGGCTGGAAGGATGAGCCCAGCAAGGAGTCGTGCAGTCGTCCTGGAAGCCTGAAGGTGGATTATCCTGCGGCTGGGCCGACCGCCAGGTGCGAACGCAGCACCTAAACATCTCACAGGTGATTGAACCTGGTTTTGGACTCTTTGGTTTTGCTTTTTGTGTTTGCTGAGTGTGAATTAACACCAAGAGACTGTTTATCGTTTATTGTGTGCAAGTGTGAATAAAACACTGTTTATTGCACTTTCTGGACTTCTTGTTTTGCCTCTGTACTGCACCCGCACTGCTATCTACCAGAGCGACTCCCACATTTGGTGGAGGATGCGGGCATGCGCAGTGAGGCTGGCGTAACGCCAAGTTTTTCCAAAGTGAATGTCATATGTCAAGCCGGCAAAGTTTCAACACGTGAACCCTGACAAGATGGAGGCAGTTGTAAAGGCTCTCGTGGAGGCCAATTTACAGCAGCGGGAGGCCAACAAGCAGCAGCAGGAGACAAACCAGCTGCTGTTGCAACATGTAATGGCTTTGCAAGCGACTGGAGCCTCTCACCGTGCCCATGATGCCCGGAAAGCGGTCCGTGCAGCAATTCCTAAGATGACCCCCGAGGATGATGCCGAGACCTACCTGGCAGTCTTCGAAAAAGTGGCCGTGAGGGAGAAGCTGCCCCGTGACCAGTGGGCTGAGGTGGTCGCTCCGCTCCTGGCTTCCGGACCCAGCAGGTGTTTTTCGACTTGTCGGACGACTAAGCGGCCGATTATGACACTGTGAAAGGAGAGATCCTAGCCAGACTGGGGGTGAACGTGCTGGTCCGCGCTCAAAGAGTCCACCAGTGGGACTTTAAAACGACTGAACCTGCTAGGCCGCAGTACAACGATCTGCTGCACAGGCTGCAAAAGTGGCTGCAGCCTGATCTACTAAGTCCCACTGCCATGCTGGATCGACTGTTGGCGGACATCTTTTGGAGGGCCCTGCCTTATCCCTCCAGCACTGGGTCGGCCAGGCGTCTCCGGTAAGTGCCCTGGAGATGGTCGACCTGGTAGAGCGTTACGAGGCCACCAGAAACCTGCAGGGAGTCTTGCTGGGAAGGGGCCAGTCAAACCTCGGGAGGCCTCCACCCCAGTTCCGACGACCGGCGACAGAGAGACCTGCACGGAATGTATCCCTGCGGATCCGCCTCCGCGGTATGCTGGAGGTGTCAGGAGCCAGGCCACATCAGGGCCGACTGTCCGCATCAGGGTGAGCCGATGGATGTGAACTACGGGTATCGCCACTCCCTGTATGCACGGAAGCTGTGTGCAACTGGCACCCGTGAGGGCAGGATAATAACCACCTGTGTCAGGTAGAGGTGGGAGATTCTCTGGCGGTGGCCCTGCTGGACTCGGGAGTTTAGTCTCCCTGGTAAGAGCTGCCCTAATACGGCCTGCGGAGTATACCGGCCGTAAAGTCGGAGTCCTATGCATCCACGGAGACTTAAAAGACTACCCCACTGCATTAGTGACATTGTCCACAGCTGCTGGTAAGTGGACCCACGAGGTGGCTGTCGCTACCAAACTCCCACATGAACTGATACTTGGGAGGGACTTCCCGGTTTCTCGGCGCTAGGCCGGCTATAAAGGTGTCTGATGGGCCCGAGACAGGGGTAACCCTAGTAGAGTGGCCTGATACCACTGGAAGGCCAGAACCCTGGGAGCCCGAATCTGAAGGGCCAGCGGTAGGGGTGACCACTGCTCCAGCGGTAGAGGGGGAGACAACCCCACTGAGTGTAATGGTGGGAGACACGGAGGACTTGCCACCGGGACCTGAGTTGGCAGACCTCAATGTCTCCGGGGAAAATTTTGGGACCGCTACACCGGGACCAAACCCTAACCAGGGCCTGGGAAAGTGTTGTAATGATTGACGGTAAACCCCAGAAACCTGGGGCTGAATTAATGTTTCCACGATTTATTATTCTTCAGGATATGTTGTATCGGGTGAACCAAATCCGAGGTGAGCCAGTTGAACAGTTGGTGGTGCCCACCGCATATCGCAAGCTTGTTATGGAGCTTGCCCACCAACATGTTCTTGGGGACACATGGGGTGGCAGAAAACGCAGGACCGCGTACTACAGCGATTTTACTGGCCTGGTTTGTTTAAGGAAGTAGAGGAGTTCTGTAAGTCCTGTCCGACCTGTCAGGTAAATAGCCCCCAGCCACATTACAGAAGTCCCCTGGTCCCTCTCCCAATAATTGAGGTCCCATTCGAGCGTATTGCCATGGATCTGGTCGGACCTGCACCGAAGTCTGCTAGGGGTCACCAACATATCCTGGTGATTCTGGACTATGCTACTCGATATCCAGAGGCGGTGCCTCTTCGACACACATCGGCTAGGCTCATAGCAAAGGAGTTAATGGAGATGTTTACCCGGGTGGGCCTACCTAAGGAGGTTCTGACGGACCAAGGGACCCCTTTTATGTCTAAGATTATGAGGGAATTATGTAAACTGTTGCATATAAAGCAATTGCGGACGTCCGCTTACCATCCGCAAACGGACGGCCTTGTGGAAAGATTTAACCAAACTTTAAAAATATGCTAAAAGGGTGGTGTCCCGAGATGGGAAGGACTGGGATCTGCTTCTGCCCTATCTCATGTTTGCAGTGCGAGAAGTGCCCCAGGCCTCTACTGGGTTCTCACCCTTCGAACTGCTTTATGGCAGACGCCCACGGGGCCTGTTGGACATCGCTAAGGAAGCGTGGGAACAACAGCCCGTCCCCACAAAAGCGTAATTGAATATGTTACCCAGATGCAGGAACGTATGGAGAGGGTGTTACCGCTGGTCCGGGAGCATATGGAGGCAGCACAACAGGCCCAAAGTAGAGTCTATAATCGTCAGGCCTGGGCACGAGACTTTAATCCCGGAGACCGAGTTTTAGTTCTGGTACCCACCCTGACAGCAAATTTCTAGCTAGGTGGCAGGGGCCCTATGAAGTGCTCGAGAAAGTGGGGGAAGTAAATTACAAGGTGCACCAGCCAGGGCGGCGGAAGCCGAGCAGGTGTATCATGTGAATTTGCTGAAGCCATGGAAGGATAGGAACTCGTCCAGCGATGACAGTCCCCGGCCAGGGCTTCTAGGTGAGAAGGATCCAGCCCCTTACCTCGAAGTCCGGGAAGCAGCAGCCACCGTAAAAATTTCAGATAGCCTATCCTCCAAACAGGTCCAGGAAGTTAAGGAGTTCATTAGTCGGAACACGGATGTGTTCTCGGACCTCCTGGCGCACATCCCTAATCCAGCATGACATTATCACTGAGCCTCAGGCCAAAGTCCGGTTAAAGCCGTATCGGGTACCCGAGGCTCGGCGACAAGCCATTGTGAAGGAAGTGCAGCTGATGCTCCAGTTAGGTGTCATCGAGGAGTCAAAAAGTGATTGGGCCAGTCCGATAGTCTTAATACCCAAGCCGGACGGGACATTGAGGTTCTGTAACGATTTCATAAGCTGAATGAGGTGTCCAAGTTTGGCGCATATCCCATGCCGAGGGTGGATGAGCTCATTGAAAAATTGGGCCAAGCCAGGTATTTTTCTGTCTTGGACCTCACCAAAGGGTACTGGCAGGTACCCTTAACGGAGGCTGCCAAGGAAAAAACTGCTTTTATCACACCGGAGGGGTTGTATCAGTACAAGGTATTACCCTTTGGTCTGCATGGCGCCCCGCCACGTTTCAAAGGCTTATGGATATTGTGCTTCGGTCCACATCGACCGGTACGCCTCAGCGTATCTGGATGATATCATTATCCATAGCACCGACTGGGAGAGTCACCTACCGAAGGTACAGGCCGTAGTGGACTCCCTTAGGAAAGCTGGCTTAACTGCTAACCCAAAAAAGTGTGTGATAGGGTTAGAAGAGACCAAATACCTAGGGTATGTCATTGGGGCGGGGTGGTCAAACCTCAGGTAAACAAAATTGAGGCAATTAAGAATTGGCCCCGACCTGTCACTACGCGGCAAGTAAAATCATTCCTGGGCATGGTGGGATACTACATGAGGTTTATTCCCAACTTCGCTACAATTGCTGCTCCATTGACAAGCCTTTAAAGGGACGCAGGTCAGAGTCGATCCAGTGGAATGAGCAGGCGGATAAGGCTTTCTCTGCTCTGAAGTCGGCCCCTGTGTGGGTCCTCCGGTTTTGGTGACGCCCGACTTCAAGAGAGAGTTTGTGGTACAGACCGATGCCTCTGAAGTGGGCCTCGGGGCTGTACTCTCTCAGGAAATCAATGGGGAGGAGCATCCCGTGGTTTTCCTGAGTCGAAACTCACCCCAGCCGAAACCAGGTACAGTATAGTGGGAGAGAGAGTGCCTGGCCATCAAGTGGGCACTAGAGTCTCTCCTGCTATTATCTGCTAGGGAGAAAGTTCCGTCTGGTGACCGACCATTCCCCTCTAAAGTGGATGTGCCAGGCGAAAGACAGGAATGCTCGGGTCACCAGATGGTTCTTGTCCCTGCAGAACTTCAAGTTCACAGTGGAACACAGGGCAGGCCGCTTGCAAGGAATGCGGATGCACTGTCTCGAGTACAGTGTTTGGCGTGTGTTCACCCTGTCGGGGTTGGAACAAAGGGGAGGTATGTAAGAGGGCGCAAGGTGCCGTCCATGGACGGGAAGATACGTGTCACCGAGGTTCCTGGCCTCGGTGAGGTGAGAGCGGGTTTTATGTGTCAGCAGCAGCTAGTGCTGCTTGACGTTGATGGATTAGTTTGGCTGCAAAGCCAATCGGGCCAGGCTCTTACTGGGAGTAGGCAAAGAGTTGGGTGGGTGCCTACTCCCACGGTCCAGGCCGGACTTTGCGGGGCTTTTAAAGGCAGCCACATCAGCAGGTGTGGCTGTGATTATCCTGGAGCTGCTGCTAGTGTTGTGTTGCTCTCTGGGCTGGAAGGATGAGCCCAGCAAGGAGTCGTGCAGTCGTCCTGGAAGCCTGAAGGTGGATTATCCTGCGGCTGGGCCGACCGCCAGGTGCGAACGCGCACCTAAACATCTCACAGGTGATTGAACCTGGTTTTGGACTCTTTGGTTTTGCTTTTTTGTGTTTGCTGAGTGTGAATTAACACCAAGAGACCAAGTTTATCGTTTATTGTGTGCAAGTGTGAATAAAACACTGTTTATTGCACTTTCTGGACTTCTTGTTTTGCCTCTGTACTGCACCCGCACTGCTATCTACCAGAGCGACTCCCCACACCAGGCAGAAAAGTGACTAAAACATTGTGGCTCGAACCCTAGTTGGTGGTGGAGAATTCACGAAAGTCATCCGGTATGCAGACATTAAATACAGCAGCGTGGGGACCATTTTGAGACCAAGGCATGTAATCAGGCCTTTTGTTAGTCAAACGTATCCCCCACTGTCAGTCCCTTCGGGATCCATGCCTCATTCATCTTTATGAAGGTGAGGTAATCAACACTTTTTTGACAGAGGCGACTTCTCTTGTCAGTGACAATGCCTCCTGCTGCACTGAAGGTCCTTTCTGACAGGACACTTGAAGCAGGGCAGGCCAGAAGTTCTATCGCAAACTGGGATAGCTCAGGCCACAGGTCAAGCCTGCACACCCAGTAGTGAAGGGGTTCATTGCTCCTCAGAGTGTCGATATCTGCTGTTAAGGCGAGGTAGTCTGCTACCTGTCGTTCGAGTCGTTCTCTAAGGCTGGATCCCGAAGGGCTGTGGCGATGAGTAGGACTGAAAAAGCTCCGCATGTCCTCCATCAACAACACATCTGTAAATCGTCCAGTCCTTGCCGCCGTGGTAGGAGGAGGATTACACTCACCTCTTCCCCTGTTAGATTCCCGTTGTGCTGTGACATCCCCTTATAAGCTGTGTAAAGCATATTTTTAGTTTGGTTTTGAACTGCTGCATCCTTTCCGACTTTCGGTAATTTGGTAACATTTCTGCCACTTTCTGCTTATACCGTGGGTCTAGTAGCGTGGCCACCCAGTACAGGTCGTTCTCCTTCATACTTTTTATACGTGGGTCCCTCAACAGACATGACAGCATGAAAGACCCCATTTGAACAAGGTTGGATGCAGAGCTACTCATTTCCCGTTCCTCGTCCTCACTGATGTCATTGACGGTCTGTTCTTCCCCCCAGCCACGTACACACCATGGGTCCCAGATAGGTGACAACAACGAGCACCCTGGGGTGCCTGCTGTGGTTGGTCTTCCTCCTCCTCAAAGCCGCCACATTCCGCCTCTGACTCCTCTTCCTCATACTCCTCTTCCAGCGTTGCCGCAGGTCCGGCAAGCGATGATGACAAGGCTGTTTCTGGTGGTGATGGTGACCACAACTCTTCCTCTTCCTCTTCACGCTCATCTACAGCCTGATCCAACACTCTTCGCAGGGCACGCTCCAGGAAAAAAACAAATGGGATGAGGTCGCTGATGGTGCCTTCGGTGCGACTGACTAGGTTTGTCACCTCCTCAAAAGGAAGCATGAGCCTACAGGCATTGCGCATGAGCAAAAAAATTCCCAGCTCCACAGAGGCTATCCTAGCACCCCGTTCATACAAATACTCGTTGACGGCTTTTTCTTGTTGGAGCAGGTGGTCGAACATTAGGAGTGTTGAATTCCAACGTGTCGGGCTGTCGCAAATCAAGCGCCTCACTGGCATGTTGTTTCGCCGCTGAATATCGGAAAAGTGCGCCATGGCCGTGTAGGAACGCCTGAAATGGCCACACACCTTCCTGGCCTGCTTGAGGACGTCCTGTAAGCCTGGGTACTTAGACACAAAGCGTTGTACGATAAGATTCAACACATGTGCCATGCATGGCACATGTGACAACTTGCCCAAATTCAATGCTGACAACAAATTTGTTCCATTGTCACACACCACTTTGCCGATCTCCAGTTGGTGAGGAGTCAGCCACTGATCCACCTGTGCGTTCAGGGCGGACAGGAATGCTGGTCCTGTGTGGCTCTCTGCTTTCAGGCAAGTCAACCCCAAGACAGCGTGACACTGTTGGATCCGGGATGTGGAATTGCCCCTGGGGAGCTGGGGGGATTCAGTTGATGTGCAGCCAGACGCCGCAGCAGAAGAGGACTCAGCCGAGGAGGATATCGAAGAGGATGGAGTAGGAGTAGAGGAGGTGGCAGTAGGTCTGCCTGCAAGTCGTGGCGGTGTCACCAACTCCGCTGCGGAGCCGCACATTCCATGCTTGTCAGCCGTCAGCAGGTTGACCCAATGCGCAGTGTACGTGATATACCTGCCCTGACCGTGCTTTGCAGACCAGGTATCAGTGGTCAGATGGACCCTTGCCCCAACACTGTATGCCAGAGATGCCATGACTTCCTTTTCAATGACATTGTAGAGGTTTGGGATTGCCTTTTTTGAAAAAAAAATTCGTCCGGGTACCTTCCACTGTGGTGTCCCAATAGCGACAAATTTTTGAAGGTCTCACACTCCACCAGCTGGTATGGTAAAAGCTGGCGGGCTAAGAGTTCCGTCGAACCAGCTGTCAGTCGCCGGGCAAGGGGGTGACTCTGTGACATTGGCTTCTTACGCTCAAACATGTCCTTGACAGACACCTGACTGTGGGCAGATGAGCAGGAACTGCTGAAGGTGAGAGGCAGAGTGGCGGTTGGTTGAGAGGGGGCAGGGAGGACAGCAGTGGTTGACCTGGCTGAAGATGCTGGACCAGGAGGAGCATGGTGGCTTTGAGTTTGTGTGCTGCTTGTACTCATGTGTTGATCCTATAGGCGTTTGTGATGTGAGATCATGTGCCTTCGCAAAGCAGATGTACCGAGGTGGGTGTTGGACTTCCCACGATTCAGTTTCTTTTGGCACAGGTTGCAAATGGCATTGCTGTTATCAGAGGCAGACACTCAAAAAAAATGCCACACTGCTGAGCTTTGCAATGATGGCATTCTGGTGGTCGCAACAGCATGCGTTGACTGGTGTGCTGTCTGGCTGACCCCGGGTGCCGATACATGCTGTCTGACTGTGCCACTCCTTGCGACGACCTCCCCCTGCTTCTAACTTGTCTCCTCATTCTCTCTGTCTCCCCTTCTGAACTTTCCCCCTCTTCTTCTCTTCGAGCAGGCACCCACGTGGCATCCGTGGACACATTGTCATCTTCAACCGCTTCACTTGTATCTGACACTTCAGCAAAGGAAGCAGCAGCGGGTACAACATCATCATCATCATCATTACACTGTACGTCCATGTGTGTAATCCTGCCTGACTGAGACATATCCCTGTAATCTACATCATCTGGCAATAATGGTTGTGCATCACTAATTGCATCCAACTGATGTGTGAATAACTCCTCTGACGGATCAAGTGAAGCGGCTGTGGTGGTAGTGGTGGTAGTGGTGGTGGTGGCGGCGGGCGGGAGCGTGGTAACTTGAGAGCAGGTGACCGAAGCTGAGCTGGAGGAGGATGGTGCGTCAAGCGGAAGCTGTTGAAAATTGGGTGTCCTGTCTAAGCCAGTCAACTATGTCCTCAGAATTTTTCGGGTTCAGGGTACGTGGCCTCTGACAACTAGGCATTATTCCAGGGACAGTGGAAATCACAGCACCACGACCACGACGGCCCCTGCAGTGTGGCCTGCCTCTGCCTGTCATTTTTTTAGATAAGTGGTACTACGCGTGCTAGGTACTGTGCCACCCGGTATCAGTGGTGGGCACTGGCAGTGGGCACACTACAGTCTGTGGAAGTGGGCCTGACACACACTGGCAGCAGGCAAGCAACTGAAATTACACTAATGTGTAAAAATTAAATGCCTTTTTATCGGCAAAGCTCCTGTGCCACACTGGATGATCAGTGGTGGGCACTGGCAGTGGGCACACTACAGTCTGTGGAAGTGGGCCTGACACACACTGGCAGCAGGCAAGCAACTGAAATTAGACTAATGTGTAAAAATTAAATGCCTTATTTATCGGCAAGCTACTGTGCCACCCGGATGATCAGTGGTGGGCACTGGCAGTGGGCACACTACAGTCTGTGGAAGTGGGCCTGACACACACTGGCAGCAGGCAAGCAACTGAATTTAGACTACTGTCTAAAAATTAAATGCTTTATTTATCGGCAAAGCTACTGTGCCACCCGGTATCAGTGGTTGGCACTGGCAGTGGGCACACTACAGTCTGTGGAAGTGGGCCTGACACACACTGGCAGCAGGCAAGCAACTGAATTTAGACTACTGTCTAAAAATTAAATGCCTTATTTATCGGCAAGCCACTGTGCCCTGTGCCACCTGGTATCAGTGGTTGGCACTGGCAGTGGGCACACTACAGTCTGTGGAAGTGGGCCTGACACACACTGGCAGCAGGCAAGCAACTGAATTTAGACTACTGTCTAAAAATTAAATGCTTTATTTATCGGCAAGCTACTGTGCCACCCGGTATCAGTGGTGGGCACTGGCAGTGGGCACACTACAGTCTGTGGAAGTGGGCCTGACACACACTGGCAGCAGGCAAGCAACTGAATTTAGACTACTGTCTAAAAATTAAATGCTTTATTTATCGGCAAGCTACTGTGCCACCCGGTATCAGATGTGGGCAGCTCCTCACACACAGGCAGGCCAGGCAACTGCAATATGTATATGGAGAGAAAAAAAAAGCAGACTAATGTTGCAAAATCCCGTGCTGAGCCACGCCCCCTGCACTGATCACATGACAGTGACGTCACGCCAGGTCCTTCAGCTGTTCTACAGTTCGGGTTGGTGGCAGCCGCCCCTTATGGATTCCATATGCGCTATTGTGGAATCCATAACGGGATGCGCAATTAACCACCACCCGAACCCCGAACAACGGACTTTTTTTAAATGTTCGCTCATCTCTACTTACAAGGAAATGCGCTTGTGACAAAGTTATTAGTCGGAAAACAAGTTTATTTTTTTTTCAAATTTGGCAAAGCAGCCGAATGGAATTTTACTAAACTTCGCTCATCTCTAGAAAGCACCCATAAATGACCCCATTTTAAAAACTACACCTCTCAAATTATTCAAAACTGAATTTTGAAGCTTTGTTAACCCTTTAAGTGTTCCACAGGAATTGGAGACGAAGCAAAATGGAGACGAAATGTTAAAAAATCTTTTTTTTTTGTGCTGATTTCCCATTGTAATCCATTTTTCCTGTAACACAACAAGGGTTAACAGCAAAACAAACCTCAATATTTAATACCCTGATTCTGCAGTTTATAGAAACTCCTCATACAGTATGTGGTAAATCTCTTCATAGGCACACGACAGGGCTCAGAAGGAAAGGAGCATAATATTATTTTTGGAGGACAGATTTTGCTAGAATGGTTTTCAGGTGCCATGTCACATTTGAAGAGACCTTGAGGTACTCCTAGAAAGGAAACCCCATGAAGTTACTCCATTATGGAAACTGCACTCCTCATGGAATTGATTTGAGGGGTGCAGTGAGTGCTTTGACCCAACAAACGTTTAACAGAATTGAGGCTATCTTTCACACCTGCGCTTTCCTTTTCCGCTATTGAGATCCATTCATTATCAGTGGTGACAAAACTGAACTGAACTAAACGGAATGCACCAGAGTGCATTCTGTTCTGTTTGGTTGCTCCCCCTTTGCGGACAAAAAAACGCTAAAAGCAGTGTTTTTATGTCCGGCATGGGATACGGAGCAACATGGATCTGTCATGACACACAATGAAAGTCAACGGTGCCAGATCTATTTTCTCAGACACGTCGTGGCCATTTTAGAGATAATACAAGATCCGTTCATAACGGAAGCAGCGGGTTGTATTATCATGACGAGTGAAAATGAAAAATGACATTTTATTTCCAATAAAATGTCGCTTTAGGCCTACATTCGTAATTTTCAAAAGGTGTAACAGGAGAAAAAGCACCACACAATTTGTTGTGCATTTTTACTTGAACAAGGTAACACCTCATATGTGGTCGTAAACTACTGTTTGGGGACACAGCAGGAATCAGAAGGGAAGGAATGGCATCTGGATTTTCTAGGAACCATGACATTTTGATTTATTTGAGCTGTGTGTGGGCTTGTTTTTGGGGGACGAGCTATAAGGTTTTTTTGTACCATTTTGGGGTACAAATGACTTTTTGGTCGCTGTACCATTTTTTGGGGAGTGAAGTGGGCAAAAATTGCAATTCTGTCAGTGTTTTTTATTTTTATTTTTTATGGTGTTCCTCATGCGGTATACATGATAAGCTAATTTTATTCTGTGGGTTATTGTGATACCAAATTTATGTTTTTTTTTTGTTATACTATTTTTGCAGCATAAAATCACTTTTTATTAAAAATAAGTTATATTTTGCATCACCATATACCAACATCATTAACATTTTTATTTTTTCACTAATGTAACTGTGTGAGGGCTTATTTTGTGCAGAACGGTTTGTGGTTTTAAATGTTACCATTTTGGGGTACATATGACTTTTTAATTGCTTTTTATTGAATTTTTTGAGAGGTAAGATGACAAAAACAGTAATTCTGTCATTGGTTATAAAAAAAAATTGTACAGCGTTCACTGCGCGGGATAAGTAATTTGATCCTTTTATAGATCAGGTCGTTATGGATGCAGCGATACCAATTATACATATTTTTTTTCATTTTTTTATCAATTATAAATGAGCCAATGGGAGAAAAGGCTATTTATTTTTTTACTGACATTTTAATTTCCTTTTTTAATTTTTTTTTTTAATCAAGTCCCACTTGAATCTTGAAGATCCAGTAGGGCTGATGTTTGTACTATACTGTTGTTAGGGCTAATTATGTTTGCTTTACTACTCCGAATTTGTTTTGATCTTAGGCCCCTTTCACACGAGCGTGTCCGGATTAGGTCCGGATGCGTTGCGGATGCGTTCAGTGAAAACTGTGCGATTTCACAGGCAAAGCCATTCAGTTTTGCCTGCGATTGCGTTCAGTTGTTCAGTTTTTTCCGCGCGGGTGCAATGCGTTTTGATGCGTTTTTCACGCGCGTGATAAAAAACTGAAGGTTTACAAACAACATCTCCTAGCAACCATCAGTGAAAAACGCAACGCACCCTCACTTGCTTGCGGATGCAATGCGTTTTTCACGCAGCCCCATTCATTTCTATGGGACTAGGGCTGCGTGAAAAACGCAGAATATAGAACATGCTGCGATTTTCACGCAACGCACAAGTGATGCGTGAAAAAAAACGCTCATGTACACAGACCCATTGAAATGAATGGGTCAGGATTCAGTGCGGATGCTATGCGTTCACGTCACGCATTGCACCCGCGCGGAAAACTCGCTCGTGTGAAAGGGGCCTTAGAATTTTACATGCATGGAAGAACCCACACTGACACCAGACAAGGGTCAAAGCAGTTCTCATTTTCTACAGGAAGTTAAGCAGTATATAAGTACATCACATGTACATGAGGCTCGTGGCATTGTTCCACTGGCTACAATACAAAAATAAGAAAAGAGATAACACTTGGCATCTGCGCATTGTGCATTGTTTTACTAACCTTGGTATGCAAACTACGTAAACATCTAAGTGCAAGCGCCATCAGTAATGGCTTCATACTAACATCATCACAACATACGTCAAATATGACACATCAGGGAGGAGGGTCCTGTTGGATTAGGTGAAGTCTTTGTGCTTGTGTCCCAACTTGAGTGAATAAGGCGTTGTCTGAGAGCTGGAGGATATGGGGGCCATTTAAGTTGATCAAGAATGATATCCACATCTCTATCACTCTGCAATACTCATATTGCAGAGTATAGTACTGTCAATTTTACACTGACATTCACCCTGATCAGGGCCCTGCCTACAGCAAGACCTTTCGGGGAGGCTTGGTTCCATGGCAAGCCAGGATGCCTTTGTAAAGCGGCAAGTTGCCACGGTAACCATCAAGACACTTCCATTGAAGTGCAGTGGGGGGAGAGGAGCTTCTTCCCTCTGTTAATCCCATGGATGCCGATGTGGCTATCGCCCGCGGAATCTAAGAGGTTAAACGGTAAGGATCAGTGCCAGCTGTATACAGGGGCAGATTGGGAACTTAAAATGGCCCCATGTTTTAGGTGGGTCCAAATTGACAGAAGATGGGGCAAAACAAGTAGGCTGGGATAACAGAAGTAAGTGGGGCCTGCAATACCATAGTGCAGCACAGAATACTGCCCCAGCGGAACCAAATACCACAGGCAGCACAAAATACTGCCGACCTAACCACAGCTTTCAACTGTATCACCGTCATGAGGACGGTAATAAAGCTGAGTTCAGGAAGGCACATGTGGCTGTTGAGTAATGATAAGCGGGAGGTGCCATATTCGATTTCACGATATTTCGTGAATATTCGATTGAATATTCGTCGTAATCGAATATTCGTTATTATTCTATATATTGCGAATGTTACGCAAATTTATATTCGCATTGCGAATTAAACTTAGAGCTGAGTACCTAATGGTTGTAACTTGTATTGCTAGAATTGACAAAGATAACGAATATCACGAATATAGCACTATATTTTCAATCTTCGTTATATTCTAGCAATACAACCATTAGGAACTCAGCTCTAAGTTTAATTCGCAATGCGAAAATATACTCACATTGCGAATTCAACTTAAAGCTGGGTACCTAATGGTGGTTGTATTGCTAGAATATAACAAATATCACGAATATAGCACTATATTCTCAATCTTCGGTATATTCTAGCAACAACTGATCTCAGCTCTAAGTTTTATTCGCGAAGCGAACATATAATTGCATATAATTGCTAGAATATAACGAAGATGACGAATATCACGAATTCACGAATATAGCACTATATTCTCAATCTTCGTTATATTCTAGCAACAACCATTAGGAACCCAGTTCTAAGTTTTATTCGTGAAGCGAACATATAATCGCATTGCTAATTGATCTTAGAGTATGTTCCTAATGGTTGTATTGCTAGAATATAACAAAGATGACGAATATCACAAATTCAGGAATATAGCACTATATTCTCTATCTTCGTTATATTCTAGCAACAACCGTTAGGAACTCAACTCAACTAAGTTGAATTCGCAATGCGAACATATACTCACATTGCAAATTCAACTTAGAGCTGGGTTCCTAATGGTTGCCTTACTAGAATATAATGAAGATTAAGAATATAGTGCTATATTCGTGAATTCATGATATTCGTTATATTCTAGCAATTCAACCATTAGGAACCCAGCTCTAAGTTGAATTCGCAATGCAAGTAATTCAGGTTATATTAATCTCATTGCGATTACAACTTAGTCAAATTTGTGAGATCGTGATTCTCACATCCGACAGTACATTTTAGCATGGAGGTGTTCCCATGCACACGGGAAGTCGGCAGAAGCGGCAACGGGCATTGACTGGAGCGGGCAGGGAGCCAGGAATCCTCCGGACAGGTAAGAACAGCTTTTGGGAAGTGGGAAGACAAGTTAGCCAACTAAAGAGAAACAAGGATTAACAACTTTAAAAAAACGAATATTCGAAATAGCAAATATATAGCGCTATATTCGCAATATTCTCGAATTTGCGAAGTGCCGATATTCGCAAAAAAATATTTGCTATTCGAATATTCGCGCTCAACACAACTGTTGAGCACCAGATCGTTATATACCTGGCCTGCAGCCATTAAGAGGGCTTGAGTGGCACAGGGGTGGCAGAACATTACCTTATTGCAGGCTCTGATCTCCACGGTCAGGATCTGTGGAGATGAGAGCCTGCAAACGTCATAGATGCTCTGATTAGTTAGTCGATATCATAGCGATCGCTGACAAGGAACTGCTCTGATTGCTCCCTTGCTAGCATCTCCCACGTCTCCTCTGTTGGGAAGAAGGGAGATTCTGGGGCTGTGACACTTTATAGTGTAGCAGCCTCCAATAACAGTTTGGAATGTCGGATGCTAATGGTGTTTCTACGAAAGTTACAGACAAGCAGTGGGGACACTATTGTGTGTAGCAAACCACTACCCAAAGACAGGTTTGAAAAACTCGAGCCATCTATGGGACCAACGGGATAAGTAGTTGCTGAGTGGGGGTGTTCGAAAAACGCTTATTGTTCTGTGCATGGCAACAACTACATTGTGTGATTGCCTGTTTACAGACACAGTGTTACTGTATGTTGTTAATAATGTACTGCTAAAAAGAAAAGGCAGGAAGAGGCAGAGACTTCCTGCACATGTACAGAGAGAGAGAGCTGAGAGAGAAGAAAGCCAGAAGTAAATGTGCTGAGATTCTGATCTCACTGAAGGTTATATTCATATGCTGTGCTGTTATTTCTGAATAAAACCCTATTGTTCATCATGGAACCCCTGATGGAGATCTGATTAATCCACTGCCAACATTATTAGGATTCATACACACGAACGCCATGTACACACCGTATGATGTATGCGGACCCATTCACTTGAATGGGTCCACAATCCGGAAGATACGGAGTGGAGGCATGGAGCGGAAGGCCACGGAAGCATTTCAGTCTGTGCCTCCGCACCACAAAAAATAAGAACATGCTCTATTTTTTTGCAGTGCGGACAGATTGTGGACCCATTTAAGCTGAATGGGTCTGCATATGCCTGCACAGGCACAGGAGGCACATGTTCGTGTGCATGAGTTCTTACACTGACAGTTGCCTATAAGACCAGATCTGGGCCTCTGTAGTTGGCAGGCCCCAAGGCCTCAGGTTGCCTTAGCAGCCATCAACGCCCTGCAATCACATTGCAGAGAGCCAATGAGTTGAGAGAGGTAAGCATTGACTGTGGCATTTAGGAGGTTGATCGGCTAACAAATCATAGTTTTCACAGATGCCAGAAGTTACAGCTTGGGCCCCTACAACTGATCCGGCAAGCACAGCTCCTGTGCTTGCCCGATCAGTGCACTGCATGTCTGGAGCACACTGCCCATAGCACTGTACATGTACGCCACATGTTGGGAAGGTGTTAAGAAAACCATATTACAAAAAAAAAATTTGGCTCTGAAAGTGTTAATATAGTTTTAAGCCTTGTGACAGTCTGTCAAAGTAATTTTATTATGAGGGCTACAGCAGTGTGTACCACTTTTTAAGCTGTCTGAGAAGATACCTAACAGATTCACTGTGAGGCAGAAAGCAACAGTCTACAGATGCACTGAAAGTGAAAGCTGTAGAAAGAAAATTTTTGAAAATTTAAAAAAAAAACAATAAAAAATATATTTTTGCCAAAAATAATTAGAGTGCAATGCTAAAAAAATTTCTCCAAAGGTGTCCATGGAGTTTAATGCTAATGTCTGTGATTTCTAACTTGGTATTTTCAGAGAATGTTCATCTAACAGTTGCCCTGCAAGAACTGTGTTGTTAATTCTGGAAACATCTAGTACTTGTCAACCATGGTAAGAGGACGGGCAAAAACATCACAATATTCTCAGCTAGCATTGTGTTCTGGCCATGAGTTCTTAAAGGGTTGTCAGAGTTAAATAAAAACTTGGGCAGCCTCTGTAAATGGTCAAAAACAATAGAAAGAATCTATACGTAGCCCTTTTCTCCACTGCTTCTTCTTGTAATGTGCTCCAGTCCACCCCACTGCTGTTTGTTTTCCTGACTTCACACAGGTGTGCAGTTTTCATTTTAGGACATGGTCAGATATCATAGTCATATGTCAGAAAGTCAGTGTAAGGCAAAACACTCACCTTGATACCTGACCCTGACACCTGACCCTGACTTTGATATTTGACTCTGACATCTGAGTTTGACCTATGCTCTTCATAGGTCTTGGTCAAAGTCAGAATGAGTTATAGATATACAGTGTATTTGTTTGCTAAATCACACTACCAAAATAAGTCTATAGCTGAGCTTCTGGCTATGTGTCTGAAATGCTGTAAGCTGACATGTTACAGTGCTGTATGAGTGCATAGCTTAGTGGTTAGGTTGCTGGTTTGTACACTGGAGTTTTTGGGTTCAAAACCAATTAGCAACAAGTTAATGCGTTTAAACATTAGATAAGAGACAAATTCAAGTGATGTGTGATGCTGATGTCTGACTTTCCTGACTAGTCAGAGTCACATTGACTTTTCAATTTACTATATTTTTGTATTCTAAATCACATAGATGCAGAAACTCCCAACATATTGTTAGACAAGCCTAGAGCTCTGTAGTAAGGCAGTCGCCTTGTATATAGTGTTCCTGGGTTCAAAACTCCTTTCAGCTTTTTTAAAAAAAAATAACATTTTATTAAGCCCTAGATAAAAGACAAATTCAAGTGATGTGTGACACTGATATCTGAATCTCTTTACCTGTCAGCATCCCAATTACTTTTAGATTCATTGTATTTTTGGTATGCTAAATCTCATAGATGAAGAATATCATAAACATTAGTGTCTAAATCTATAGCTTAGTGGTAAGACACTTGCTTTACATGTTGTGTTCCTGGGTTCAAAACTTCTTCCAGGCTTTTATTAAATTAAAATGTAATTGAGACCTAGATAAGAAACAAGTTTAAGTGATGTAAGTAGTCCTTTTTTATTTTATTAAGAGTAGTGGGCAGTGCTATAGTAAAGGGGGCAATTATTAACTGTATCTTCATCTATTTCCAGGTGACTGAGGGCTATTTCGTTTTTTGTTGTCTTGAAAAACTCACTGTACAATAGAATAATGTATTCTTATTTCTTAGAAAGGAGTCTAATTATCAGATCCGTAAACCACTTTATTGAAATTATTTGTTGGCATCCACCCAAACGTAAGCTGCAAAGATATGACCACTAGGAGTCTCACTATTCCACTGTGGTTAGGCATGGTCCAGCACTCCCAGCAAATACAGGCAGGAGGAAGTGTGGTAGTGTTCTGGAGTAGCTGATGCTGCAGGAGACTTGCAGGACTCACTACCTCCTCACCGATCTGTAACCAACTTACCGTATTTTTCGCCGTATAAGACGCACTTTTTTCCCCCCAAAATGGGGGGAAAATGTCCCTGCGTCTTATGCAGCGAATGCTGACTTTTTTTTTACATCGCAGGCTGCGATGTATGAGCGGGGAGTGACAGGGAGGAGGAGCTGGGGGCCGGCAATTGCAGCGGGGACGGTCCGGCCCCGCCGCTCACAGTGTTGTACTATAAAATTATAAAATATCCCCAAGTACAAATAAACTTATTAAAGATCACCCTTATTAATGTACTGTAACACAGACCCCAATACCTCCTTTACAATGCGGGCAGGCCGGGCGGGCGGGAGGAAGCGTGACTCTCTGACGTCACATGCCTGCGCCTGCTTTATAAATGAAGCAGGCGCAGGCATGTGCCATCGGAGAGTCACGCTTCCGCCCGGCCGGCCTGCCCATATTGTAAAGGAGGTATTGGGGTCTGTGTTACAGTACATTAATAAGGTGATCTTTAATAAGTTTATTTGTACTTGGAGATATTTTATATTTTTATGGTACAGCATTGAAGCTGCAGGGGTCTGTGGATGGCACTGTTATGGGATGGGGGTCTGTGGATGACACATTTGTAACAGTGCCATCCACAGATCCCCCATTAACAGTGCCATCCACAGATGGGCCCCCATTAACAGTGCCATCCACAGATGGGCCCCCATTAACAGTGCCATCCACAGATGGGCCCCCATTAACAGTGCCATCCACAGGGGCCCCCATTAACAGTGCCATCTAAAGATCCCCCCATTAACAATGCCATCCACAGATCCCTCCATTAACAGTGCCATCCACAGATCACCCCATTAACAGTGACATCCACAGATCCCCCCATTAACAGTGCCATCCACAAACCACCATTAGTTCCAGACCCACCAAAAATATTTTTTTTCTTATTTTCCTCCCCAAAAACCTAGGTGCGTCTTATCAGCCGGTGCGTCTTATATGGCGAAAAATACGGTATCTTTTAAATGTGCTCTCCCTTCGCTATCTTACATGACTTATACTTTGATTCACCTCTGAATCACCACACCAAATAATCATGCACAGCATATAATAAATCCAACAAAGTCTTTATTAGTACATATCGGAAAATAACATAGATAAAATGACTGAGGCATATATACACACAGGATAAAAGGAGAACCATAAAATAGGTCAAAGGTTGAATATACAAACTCATGAGTTAGTGATACTCAAGCCAGCATCTATCAAACTTGTGAAGTCACGACTCACAATATATATCCAGTAAAAGTCTCCCAGTGGAGGTAATTATTCAATAGATGAAAGCTGGTATCACATAAGTAATAGTAAAACAATACAAAGTGCAAAGTGCCATAAATACCATATAGACAGTAGACAAAGTATAAATTGTAATAGATAATACCTACCAGAATGGGATTTTTTAACCATTCTGGTGCAGTTATATGTTCTAAAGCCTTTTTTGGCGTGTATAAGTGTGAAAAAAGGGCTTATTAGTCATTGTGTGGTGAAGTGAGAAAATTACAGCCCTTTTTGGCGTGTGTTAATGGCAAAAAAATAAGTATTTGCCATTCAGCGATGCAGTTATATGTTCCAAAGCCTTTTTTGGAGTGTATAAGTGGGAAAAAAAGGGCTTAATAGCTGTTTTCCGGTGAAGGGAGAAAATTACAGCCCTTTTTGGAGTGTATTAGTGGTGGAAAAAAAGTATCATTTGCCGTTCAGCGGTGCAGTTATATGTTCAAATGCTTTTTTGGCTGTTCAGCAGTGCAGTTACAATGACGAACTGAAGTATTTGAACACCCTGCGATTTTGCAAGTTCTCCCGCTTAGGAATCATGGAGGGGTCTGGCCTTCACATTATAGGTGCATTCCCACTCTGAGAGACAGAATTTAAAAAAAAAATCTGGAAATCACATTGTATGATTTTTAAAGAATTTATTTGTCTTGCACTGCTTCACATAAGTATTTGAACACCTGAGAAAATCAGTGTTAATATGTGGTACAGAAGCCTTTGTTTGCAATTACAGAGGTCAAACATTTCCTGTAGTTCTTGACCAGGTTTGCACACACTGCAACAGGAATTTTGGCCCACTCCTCCACACAGATCTCCTCTAGATCTGTCAGGTTTCGGGGCTGTCGCTGAGCAACACGGAGTTTCAGCTCCCTCCAAAGATGTTCTATTGGCCACTCCAGAACCTTGATATGCTTCTTGCGGAGTCACTCCTTGGTTATCCTGGCTGTGTGCTTTGGGTCATTGTCATGTTGGAAGACCCAGCGAAGACCCATCTTCAATGCTCTGACTCAGGGAAGGAGGTTGTTGTTCAAAATCTCACAATAAATGGCCCCATTTATCCTCTCCTAATACAGTGCAGTCGTCATGTCCCCTTCGCCGAAAAGCACCCCCAAAGCATGATGTTACTACCCCCATGCTTCATAGTAGAGATAGTGTTCTTGGGATGCAACTCATACTTCTTTTTCCTCCAAACACAACTAGGGAAGTTTAGACCAAAAAGTTCTACTTTGGTCTCATCTGATCATATGACTTTCTCCCATGTCTCCTCTGGATCATCCAGATGGTCATTGGCGAACTTCAGATGGGCCTCGACATGTGATGACTTGAACAGGGGAACCTCCTGTCCAATGCATGATTTAAAACCACGACGGCTTAGTGTTCTACGACAGTGACCTTTGAAACTATCATCCTAGCTCTCTTCATGTTATTAACCACTTGAAGACCACAGGTTTATACCCCCCTAGTGACCAGGCCCTTTTTTACAAATCCGCACTACACTACTTTCACCGTTTATTGCTCGGTCATACAACTTACCACCCAAATGAATTTTACCTCCTTTTCTTCTCACTAATAGAGCTTTCATTTGGTGGTATTTCATTGTTGCTGACATTTTTACTTTTTTGCTATTAATAAAAATTTAACGACATTTTTGCAAAAATGACATTTTTCACTTTCTGTTGTAAATTTTTTTAAAAAACTACATTTCTATATAAATTTTTCTCTAAATGTATTGTTCTACATGTCTTTGATAAAAAAAGTCCAATAAGTGTATATTTATTGGTTTGGGTAAAAGTTATAGCGTTTACAAACTATGGTGCAAAAAGTGAATTTCGGCATTTTGAAGCAGCTCTGACTTTCTGAGCACCTGTCATGTTTCTTCAGGTGCTAGAATGTCAGGAAAGTATAAATACCCCACAAATCACACCATTTTAGAAAGAAGACACCCCAAAGTATTCGCGGAGGGGCATGGTGAGTTCATGTATCATTTCATTTTTTTCACAAGTTAGCGGAAAATGACACTTTCTGAGGAAAAATAATAATAATAAAGTTTCCATTTCTGCTAACTTCTGGCAAAAAAAAAAAATCTCATACGGGCTCATTATGCCCTCAGTGAATACCTTGGGGTGTCTACTTTCCGAAATGGGGTCATTTGTGGGGTGTGTTGTACTGTTCTGGCATTTTGGGCGGGGCTAATTGTGAGCAGCCATGAAAGCTAAAGGTACTTGTTGATTTAGGTCTTTACGCATCCAGGTCTGCAAAAGTAGCACTCATGGGTATCGCCGACTCAGGAGAAGTAGGGCAATGTGTTTGGGGTGTATTTTACATATACTCATAGCTAGGGAGAAATATCTCTGTAAACTGACAACTTTGTATAAAAATTTTTAAAATTGTCGTTTACAGAGATATTTCTACACCCAGCAGGGGTATATATAAAAATACACCCCAAAACACATTGCCCCACTTCTCCTGAGTACGGCGATACCACATGTGTGACACTTTTTGCAGCCTGGTGCGCAAAGGGGCCCTAAAACCAATGAGTACCTTTAGGATTTCACAGGGCATTTTTACGCATTTGGATTCCAGACTTCTTCTCACGCTTTAGGGGCCCCTAAAATGCCAGGACAGTATAAATACCCCACATGTGACCCCATTTTAGAAAGAAGACACCCCAAGGTATTCCGTGAGGGGTATGGTGAGTTCATGTAAAATTTTATTTTTGTCACAAGTTAGTGGAATATGAGACTTTGTAAAAACTAAATAAAAAATATATATATCTCAATTTCCGCTTACTTGTGCCAAAAAAAAAATTCTATGAACTCGCCATGCCCCTCACGGAATACCTTGGGGTGTCTTCTTCCAAAATGGGGTCACATGTGGGGTATTTATACTGCCCTGGCATTTTAGGGATCCTAAAGCGTGAGAATTCAAATGCGTAGAAATGCCCTGTGAAATCTAAAGGTACTCATTGGTTTTAGAGCCTTTGCATCTTGGCTGCAAAAAGTGACACATGTGGTATCGCCGCACTCAGGAGAAGTAGGGCAACATGTTTTAGGGTGTATTTTTACATATACCCATATTGTGTGAGAAATATCGCTGTAAACGACAACTTTTTAAATTTTTTTATACAAAGTTGTCAGTTTACAGAGATATTTCTCTCACCCAACATGGGTATATGTAAAAATACACCCCAAAACACATTGCCCTACTTCTCCTGAGTACGGCGATACCACATGAGTGACACTTTTTGCAGCCAAGATGCGCAAAGGGGCCCAAATTCCCATGAGTACCTTTTAGGAGGGCATTTTTACGCATTTTCTTCTCATGCTTTAGGGCCCTAAAATGCCAGGGCAGTATAAATACCCCACATGTGACCCCATTTTGGAAAGAAGACACCCCAAGGTATTCCATGAGGGCATGGCGAGTTCATAGAAAAAATTTTTGGGCACAAGTTAGTGGAAATTGATTTTTTATTGTTTTTCTCACAAAGTCTCCTTTCCGCTAACTTTTGACAAAAAGTTTAATTTTTCATGGACTCACTATGCCCTCAGCGAATACCTTGGGGTGTCTTCTTTCCAAAATGGGGTCACATGTGGGGTATTTATACTGCCCTGGCATTTAGGGCCCTAAAGCGTGAGAAGAAAAATGTGTAAAATGCCTCTCCTAAAAGTTACTCATTGGATTTGGGCCCCTTTGGCATCTTGGCTGCAAAGTGTCACACATGTGGTATCGCCGTACTCAGGAGAAGTAGGGCAATGAGTTTTGGGGTGTATTTTACATATACCCATGCTGGGTGAGAGAAATATCTCTGTAAATTGCCAACTTTGAATAAAAAATGTAAAAAGTTGTCATTTACAGAGATATTTCTCACACGCAGCATGGGTATATATAAAAATACTCCCCAAATCTCATTGCCCTACTTCTCCTGAGTACGGCGATACCACATGTGTGACACTTTTTGCAGCCAAGATGCGTAAAGGGGCCCTAAAACCAATGAGTACCTTTAGGATTTCACAGGGCATTTTTACGTATTTGGATTCTCACGCTTTAGGACCCTAAAATGCCAGGGCAGTATAAATACCCACATGTGACCCCATTTTGGAAAGAAGACACCCCAAGGTATTCCGTGAGGGGCATGGCGAGTTCACAGAAAAAAATTTTTGACACAAGTTAGCGGAAATTGATATATATATATTTTTTTTTACAAAGTCTCATATTCCACTAACTTGTGACAAAAATAAAATTTTACATGAACTCCCCATACCCCTCACGGAATACCTTGGGGTGTCTTCTTTCTAAAATGGGGTCACATGTGGGTGTTTGTACTGCCCTGGCATTTGAGGGTCTCCGCAATCATTACACGTATGGCCAGCATTAGGAGTTTCTGCGATTCTCCGTATATTGAGCATACGGGTAATGAGATTTTTTTCCGTTCAGCCTCTGCGCTGAAAAAAAAAAAAATGAACGGCACAGATTTCTTCATTCGCATCGATCAATGTGGATGAAAAAATCTCTGCCAAAATCAGTGACTGCGGTGCGGAGGGCTGGGCGCTAACTACCTAACAAGTAGCTAACTAACTGGCGGTGATAGGGGACCCTTATGCCCCATTCACACGTCCGAAATTCTGTTTGCGGAGCGGAATTGCGGACCCATTCATTTCTATGGGGACAGACTTTGTCCCGCTCGGATCGGAATTACGGATCCGCGCTTCCGAGTCTGCACTTCCGTTCCGCAAAAATATAGAACATGTCCTATTCTTGTCCGCAGTGCGGACAAGAAAAGCATTTTCTATATAGTTCTGTCTTGGATCTGCAAAATGCGGAAGCGCATTGCCGGTGTCCGTATTTTGCGGATCCGCAGATCCATGGATCCGCAGATCCATGGATCCGCAGATCCATGGATCCATAAAACACATACGGACGTCTGAATGAGCCTGTAGGGGGTGATTAGTGACAGGGGGTGACAGGGGGTGATCAGGGGGTGACATGGGTGATCAGGGGTTAATCAGTGATGGGGGGTGGGGGGTGTGTGTGTAGTGATTGGTGCACTTTTCCTATGTTTCCTCTGGTGGTCCCAAACAAAGGGACCACCAGGCAAGCAGACAGCAGGCATATCAGACGCTGTTTAAAAAACAGCGTCTGATATGCGATTTCAATGCGTTTTTCCGCATCTACAGCCTGCCAGCGCATGATCAGCGCTGGCAGGCTGTAGTTTCAGTTGTCCCGGCTCCGATCACATGAACGCGCGCGCACGACGCGCGCGCGTTCATGTGAAATCTCAGGTCTCACGAGATGACGCCGATAGGCGTGACTGAGACCTGAGAGAGCCGCCGCGCTGACGCCCATCGGCGTTAGCGTGGCGGCAAGAGGTTAACCAGCTCCTCCCTTGTAGTTCTGGGCGGATTCCTCACCTTTCTTATCATCAGTGATACCCCACAAGATGAGATCTTGCATGGAGCCCCAGTCCGAGGGAGACTGACAGTCATCTTTAGCCTCTTCCGTTTTTTCTAACAATTGCTCCAACGGTTGATTTTTTTTCACCAAGCTGCTTGGCAATTGCCCCGTTGCCCTTTCCAGCCTTGTGGAGGTCCACAATTTTGCCTCTGGTGTCTTTTGACAGCTCTTTGGTCTTGCCCATGGTAGTAGTTGTCGTCTAACTGCCTGTGGGGTGGACAGGTGTCTTTAAAGAGCTTAGACAAGTACTACTAAGTTAGATTAATGAATGGAGTAGAGGTGGACTTTTTAAAGGTACAGTAAGAGGTCTTTGAGAGCCAGAATTCTTGTTGATTGCCAGGTGTTCACAGGTGTGAGAAGCAGTGCAAGACAAATAAATTCTTTAAAAATCATATAATGTGATTTCCTGAATTATTCTTTAAATTCTGTCTCTCAGAGTGGGAATGCATCTACAATGTGAATTTCATGATTTTTAAATGGGAGAACTTGCAAAATCGCGGGGTGTTTAAATACTTCTGTTCCTCACTTTATATGTTCTAAATCTTTTCAGACATTCAGTGGTGCAGTTATATCTTCTAAAGCTTTTTTGGCGTGTATCAGTGGCAAAAAAAAAAGTATCATTTGCCGTTTGGTGGTGAAGTGAGAAAATTACTGCCTTTTTTGGCATGTATTAGTGGCAAAAAAAGTATAATTTGCCGTTTAACGGTGCAGTTATATGTTAAAAAGTTTTTTTGGCCGGTCAGTGGTGCAGTTATATGTTCTAAAGCTTTTTTGGTGTGTATTAGTGGGAAAAAAAGGTCTTATATTAGCCATTGTGGGGTGAAGTGAGAAAATTACAGCCTTTTTTGGGGTGTATTAGTGGAAAACAATAAGTATTATTTGCCGTTCAACGGTGCAGTCATATGTTCTAAAGCCTTTTTTGACATGTATTAGTGGATAAAAATAGGGGCTTATTTGCCGTTCAGCAGTACAGTTATATCTTCTAATGCCTTTTTTGGCGTGTATAAGTGGAAAAAAATGGCTTTTTAGCCGTTTAGAGGTGCAGTTATGTGGCTGGCTCCTGCACAGTCACACCAGCAACCTGGCCAGATGACGTCTCTTCCGCCTCCACGTTCTCACGACGTAGGTCCTCCAACAATGTCCGCCTCTGCACCTAATCCTCCACCATGTCCTCAGCCTCCAATGCATGGACAATTCACAGTGCCCCTCCAGCATACCACATGTGAAGGGCACGGTGGTGTCACGCTGTTCTGCACCACGTTTGCCTGGGCAAAAAGAGTCACACTATGGGGGAACTGCTCCATGTCCTTCATCAGGAAATCTAATCCTGGATTTCCCTGCGACAACTCAAACTCGAAACCATGGTGACCGACAATGAGAAGAACATGGTGTCAGCGCTGCGTCAAGGAGGGCTAAGCCATGCGCCCTGCATGCACACGTGTTCAATCTCATTGTCAAGCATTTCCTGAAGTCTTCCACCCATCTGCAAGACATTCTAAAAATGGCCAGGAAACTTTGCATGCACTTCCAACCCATTGGAATTCAGCCCTACATATGTTGGACCGACTATACGATCAGAGGCCATAAATGATTTCTTGATGATCCAAGCAGACATAAATACTGCCCTGTGTAACTTTGATGTCAGCCAGTGCCAGCTCATGTGTGACACTGCTTTTCCACTGCTTCATGTCCTGGAATAGATGCTGTTAAATCTGGCTGGTTAGGGGACTGGAGACGTGGTGCCCTGTGGGGGCTGAACTGGAGCAGGAGAGGGAGAAGGACATATGAGCCCAAGCAATGTGTAGCGAAATTGGTGTTTTTTCTTCACAGGTGACAGGAAAGGAGGAGCAGGAGCAGCCGGAGGAGCAAGAGGAAGATGAGGCAGGTGACCCAGGCACACCGTGACAGTACGCAGTGGAGATGAAGGCAGGGAGTCCCTCCAAGTCACTTGCATAAATGGCGCACTGCATGCTCACTTGCTTGGGTAGTGACAGCCGAATTGTCACGATTCACCAGAGGGATGACTTCTGGCTCTCTACCTTGTTAGACCCTCCCTATCAGTCCAAAATGCTGGCCTTTTTTACACCCACTGAGAGGGAGGACAAACTGAACTACTATAGAGACATCCTATGTAGTCAGTTGGCCGCTGCCTATCTGCACCATCGTCCATCCTCTCGCAGGTCTGCGCATTGGGGCCCTCTGCATTCTCTTTCCACTGCCATGGTTGCTGTGGCAGGGTGAGGGTGTAGAAGCAGTACCAGCTCCATCAGCAGCAGCTTGAGTCCAGAGTTGATGATGAGCAGCTTTGTTAACCCGCCTAGTGAAGAAACTACTCACCAGCAGCAGCAGCTAGACCTGGAGCAAAACCTGAACCAGCAGGTGGTGGCATACTTGGACAACACCCTGCCACCCAACAATGAAGATCTGCTTGACTACTGGGCAGCCAAACTTGATTTGTGGCCGCAACTGGCCGAGTTTGGCCTGGAAAAGCTTTCCTGCCCGGCCAGTGGTGTGGCATCAGAGCAGGTGTTTAGCGATACGGGGGCCATAGTTACCCCAAGGAGAACTCGCTTGTCCACCCAACATGTGGAGAGACTTACCTTTGTCAAAATGAATCAGGCGTGGATCAGCCAGGATTTCCACCCACCAGTACCTGATGCATCAGACTAGACAATCCATGCAGCCTCACCCAAACCTTGACAAAAGAGAACGGTTTCTTGTGGCTACCTGCCTCAGCTACTATTGTGATGCTGCCACCTGCCTGATGCCACAAATCTGATGCCAAGTGCTCCTTCTTACACCCACCTTCGTCATTGGGTACTGTTATTGCCAGCCACCTCTCCACTCTGTCACCGGATCATTCTGTGGTTTCCTAAGGTTGCTGCCACCTCACCACTCAGGTCTCCTCATGCTGCTATTGCCAGTCCACACTATGTCATTGTGCCACTCTGTGGTCTCCTGATGCTGCTGCTGCCATCTCCACACTATCATTGTGCCACTCTGTGGCCTTCTCATGCTGATGCCACCTCCACACTATGTCACCTTGCCAGTTTTTGGCCTCTTCATGCTGCTGCTGCTTTCACCTCCACACTCTGTCATTGTGCCACTCTGTGGTCTCCTGATGCTGCTGCCAACTCACAACTCTGTCTCTGGGACACTCTGTGGTCTCCTCATGCTGCTGCTGCCACATCCACACTGTCATTATGCCACTCTGTGGCCTCCTCATGCTGCTGCCACTTCCACACTGTGTCACCTTGCCACTCTGTTGTCTTCTGATGCTGCTTCCACCTCCACACTATGTCACCTTGCCACTCTGTGGTCTCCTCATGCTGTTGCCATCTCCACACTATATTATATTGCCACTCTGTGGCCTCCTCATGCTGCTTCCACATCACTACTTTGTCATAGGTGTAATCAAAAGAAAGTTTTCCACAGCACTCTTGTAGTTGATCTTTTAAATCTTCTTTATTTTCCCAGTGTATACACTGGGAAAATAAAGAAGATTTAAAAGATCAACTACAAGAGTGCTGTGGAAAACTTTCTTTTGATTACATCAATCAGGGATCAGAGACCGGGATCCAACACTACTTGCACCGCCGCACTATTACAAGGTATTGACCAGAGGTTGTGCTGTCCCCTTGTTTGCATGATGGATAATTTGTCATAGGGCCACTCTGTGGACTTCTCATGCTGTTCCCACCCTCCACCCTTCATGACTGGGTCACTATTTTGCCTTTCAGCCTGGCTGACATCATCATTTATTTGACCTTTCTTCTGATCTGTCAGAAGGAAGGAAAAATGAGATGCACCTTGGATCCTGCCTGTATAGCAGCTGTAAAGCCTGTATGGTCCCATCAGAATTGGCTTGTGGTTTGGTAGCCAAAAACAGGAGTGGGTACAAAACACAGAAGACAAGCAAATACAGTATTGTATTCACGTGTCATCTCTGTTTTGGATCCACTCCTGTGGTTTTTTTGGAATTAGCAATACTGATGGATTACTGACCAAATGCTGACAGAGTGAAGGCGGATGCTCCACAGACAGGATCCATTTTTTGTGGGTTATTGTTCTGATGGATCAGAGGAAGGGCAAAATAATCAGTGACGTAAAATAATCAGTGAGGTCAACACAAACTTACTGCTGACACCCTCTCCACTCTGTCGGGGGGCTCTACTTGTATAGGCGTTTAATAGAACAGGTACTGTAGGCATCTATGTGGAATCAGCTGACGACGGTGTAAAAGGAGTGTGCTTCTTCTTGGCGCTAACATCGACTTGTAAGGCTGAGTTTATATTTGAGTTATTTGGTCAGTTTTGGCCCTGTGACTGCCCAAATAAGTGAAGTGCGCAGTGATTCTAAGAGCGACGCTTGTCATCTGCATGTAATACTGACTGACAGTATTATTTCACTACCACAGCAGACTCCCTATGCGTGTTACTGCAAGGAACAGTTTTCTACACCACTATAAAGGCTCTCTGCAGCCAGCAAATTGTTTTTAATGCGATTCGCCATGAATAAATTCAGATTTTTGAAAAATTCGCAGTTTTGGGGTGTATTTAGTTGATATATAACTATTTCCATTTACCCTTGCTTCTGGGGGTGAATGTGCTGCCTGATACAAACATTGTTGGGGAGGGGGGTATTTATTTTAAATATATAAAAGTACTTAAATTCATCCTTGCTTCTGGGGTGAACTTGCAGTCTAATACAACCAGTTTTGGGGTGTATTTATTTTAAATATAGAAAAGTATGTCGACTCATCCTTGCTTCTAGGGTGAAACAGGATGCTGCTAAATATGGCTGGCCAGGGGACAGGAGACGTGGCACCTACATCTCACGGCCACCTGAGCCCGGTGGGGGCTGAACTGGAGTGGGAGAAGGAGGAGGACATTAACTGCAGCAAGACATGCAGCAGAACCTGAACCAGCAGGTGGTGTCATACTTGGACTGTCATACTTACCCCAAGGAGAACTTGCCTTTCCACCCAAAATGTGGAGAGACTGACCTTTGTGAAGATGAATCTGGCGTGGATCAGCCAGGATTTCCACACGCCAGTGCCTGATGCATTAGACTAGATTATTCTGGGTGTTACACCCAAACTTTGTCAAATGAGACCCATTTCTTCTGGCCACCTGCTTCAGCCACTATTCCAATGCTGCCACTTTCCTGATGCCACACACCTGCTGCCATGTGCTCCTACTTCCACCCACCATCTTGTGCTGTTACTGCCACTGCTTTTGCCCCCACCTCACCACTCTGTGACTTGGCCACGGTGTTGACTCCTCATGCTGTTGCCACCCTCACCACTCTGTGAAAGGGCCACTGTGTTGACTCCTCATGCTGTTGCAACCTCCCCATTCTGTGACTGGGCCACTGTGTTGACTCCTCATTCTGTTGCCACCTTTCCCACTCTATGACGGGGCCACTATTTTTCCTTTTGGCCTTGTTGAGATCACCATTTATTTTACTCTTCTTCTGATATGTCAGAAGGACGGAAAAATGAGAAACAAGTCCGATCCTGTCTTTGGAACATTCGTAAGTATCACACGGTCCCTATTTTGCAACAGGATATGCTCCAAAGCAGGAGTGCGTACAAAACATAAAAGACATGCACACTTTTCAATCACGTGTCATCTCTGTTTTGGATCCACTCCTGTTTTTTTGGCCTTAGCAATACTCGTGGATTACTGAGCAAATGCTAACTGTGTGAAGGGGGATGCTGAAAAGACAGGATCCTTTTTTGGGGTTGTTCTTATAACGGATGAGAAGAAGGGCAAAATAAACAGTGACGTCAACAGAAACTTACTGCTGACATCCTGTCCACTCGGTCATGGAGGCACTACTTTTTTCAGGTTATAATAGAACAGGTTCTGTAGAAATCTATGTGGAATCAGCTGTAAAAGGAGTGCTCTCTTTAACTCTATCGTAGAATCTTGGGCAACTGCACAGTTCTTTATATCTGGCACTAACATGGACCTATAAGGCTGAGTTCACACAAGTTATTTGGTCAGTTTTGCACCAGTAACTAACCAAATAAGTGAAGTGTGAAGTGATTCTAAGAGTGACGCCTGTCGTCTGCATGTCATACTGACTCACAGTATTGTTTCACTACCACGGCGGACTCCCTATGCATGTTTCTGCAACGCACAGTGTTCTACACATATACAGGGTCTCAGCAGCCAGGAATTCATTGTTTTTTAATATGATTCGTCACGAATAAATTCAGATCGAATCAAATCTTTTTGGCAAATTTGAGAACAAATCGAATTTTTTAGAAATTCGCCCATCTCTAATCATAACTAAAAATAAAATAAAATAAAATGGAGTAGGGCAATTGAAATGTCCCCCACTGAGGCATTGACACAGGTTATCATTACTGTAAACTGTAGGTGAACTGGAAATAAGATCAGGCTGAAGTTTAAACCACATGAAGCATATCAATAATCATATACAATCTGCAAATGTCGTTTTACTGCATTCCTGAGCATTGGTATAGATAAGGATGAATCATAAAAAGAGACAAAAGGCAGATACTACTTCTATACTTGAGAAGTTCACTCCTAATTAGTGTTGAGCGAATCAAAGTTGACAAAGTGGAATTCGATACGAATCAAAAATGTTACGAATCTGAATTTCATGGTGCTTCATGGTAACAAATTGGATTTTTTCTGAAATGGCTGCTGCACGTGTTATAAAGAGGAAGTAAGAAGCCAGGGAACTAGGGATCACACATAATGCCGTGCAGCCAGCTTTTCAGCAGATAGCCAGCCCCCATGATGTCATAGCTCTATAAAAACCTCATCCTGCCCAGTCTCCGCCATTTTACAGTGAACTGAATGCAAGGAGAGACGTTACAGGCACTAGGGACAGTGATTAGGAAACAATTTGTTCACAAAATATTACCATTGAGCTGTTCAGGGACAGCTAAGTGATAGTGTAGGGATATACAGTAATAGGGAGAAATTATCCACACTCTAGGGAAGAGAGCAGGGGCCAAATGAACAGTTAGAAAATGGGGTGTGGTGTTTGACAAGCAGGATATGCTCAACCCATATGCAGTTGTGCATGTCTATAGGGGAGCACATCCTGCACTTGTAGTCCGTTGCTAGGGGCAATCAACAGCAATAAATGCATACAATGGAAGATGCCAGCAACGGACTACAAGTACCACAATAACCATCCTACATACGATAACGATAATGTGGATGTGGAGAACAATCAAACACATAACCAAAGCAAAGGCAGGTGCACTCTGCGGCAATACTAAACCCTCACACTGATGTTAAAATTGAGAGATTAGTTCGACACATCCTACTAGGAGGACATGTCTTAAGCTCGGACACAACGTCAAGGTCTCTCAAGTAGCCCGAGACCCTACCATTCAAGGTTGAGTGGTAGGGTCTCGGGCTACTTGAGAGACCAGGGTTTAGTATTGCCGCACCTGCCTTTGCTATGGTTATGTTTTTGCCAAATGAACAGTGTAAAGCTTGGCTAATACAGAAGCTAATCTATTACACCTTGCTGCACTAATTAGAGTTAAAAAGCGTTCTAATACTATAGATTTGAGGTAGTTCACATTCTCTTATACATAACTAATTCCATTCATCCTTGATTCTGTTATTATGGT
Organism: Bufotes viridis; assembly: GCA_033119425.1. Lineage (NCBI taxonomy): Eukaryota > Metazoa > Chordata > Amphibia > Anura > Bufonidae > Bufotes > Bufotes viridis. Next base: position 412,383,134 of record CM065589.1, on the reverse strand, counting down.
TAAATTCCAATCTGATACTACTGATTTTGGGAGGTTCACATTCTTTTATACATAAGTAAATCCGTTATTAATCCTTGATTGTCTAATTGGGCTGAAAATGTGGCCTGATATTACTGTTTTTGGGGTGTTCATATTCTTTAATATATATGTAAATCTGTTGATCCTTCTTTGTGTAATTGGGTTGAAATTGTGACCTGATACTACAGCTTTTAGGATGTTCACATTTTTTTATACATAAATAAATCCATTCATCCTATATTCTGGGCTGAAATTGCAACCTGATACTACAGATTTTGGGGTGTTCATGTTCTTTTATACATAATTCAATTGATTAATCCATAATTGTGTAATTGGGGTGAAATTGCAGCCTGATACTACAGATATTAAAGTGTTTTGATTTTGGGGAGTTCACATTCTTTTATACATAAGTAAATCCATTCATCCTTGATTCTGAGGTGAAATTAAGACCTGATACTACAGATTTTGGGGAGTTCACATTTTTTATACATAATTCAATCCGTCAATCCTTAATTTTATAATTGGGGTGAAATTGCAGCCAATTGATACTAAAGTTTATGCTGTGTTCACGCTCTTTTATATATAAGTAGATGTGTTAATCCTTAATTGTGTAATTGGTGTGAAATTGCTGCTTGATACTACAAATTTTGGGGTGTTCACGTTCTTTTATACAAAAGTACATCCACTCATCCTTGATTCTGGGGTGAAATTGCAGCCTGATACTATAGATTTTAGGGTGTTCACATTCATGTATACATAAGTAAATCCATGAATCCTTAATTGTGTAATTAGGGTGAAATTGCGGCCTGATACTACATATTTTGGTGTGTTCACATTCTTTTATACATAAGTACATCCATTCATCTTTGATTCTGGGGTGAAATTGAAGCCTGATACTACAAATGTTGGGGTGTTCATGCTTTTTTATACATAAGTTCATCCATTAATCCTTGATTCTGGGGTCAAATTGTGGTCTGATACTACAGATTTTGGGGTCTTCACTTTCTTTTTTATATACTGTATTTTTCGCCTTATGTGCACTGGCCCATAAGATGCACCTAGGTTTTAGAGAAGAACAATAAGAAAAAAAATATTTTTCATTAGACCTTTGGTCAGATGACCAATCAGAACCCCAATATTAATCAAACCTCAGCTGACAGCCCCAATAAGACCCCTAATGTTAATAAGACCCCAATAAGACCTCAGATAAGAGCCCCATGCTTCTCATCAACCTCTCATCAGCCCCCATAAGCCTCATATCAGCCCCCATATGCCTCATATCATCCCCCATTCCTCTCATCAGCCCCCAGTAGCCTCATATCAGCCTCCAGCAGCCTCTCACCAGCCCCCAGTAGCCTCATATCAGCCCCCAGCAGCCTCTCAGCACCCCTATATTAGCCCCCATTGCCTCTCACCAGCCCCCAGAAGTGTTATTTCACCCCTCCCCCCATTGCCTCACCATACACCTTAAATCAGCCCCCATTGCCTCTCACCAGTCCCAAGCCATGTTATATAAGCCCCCCTCAGCCACATATGGAATAAAATAAAAAAAACAACTTACCTTTCCTGCTCCAGACACCCCCGCTTCTCTCCTGCAGTACAATCCTCTTCCTTGTGCTGCCAACTCTGCTGTGAAGGCTGCACACAGTGTGAGATCACAGAGCGCACTCACGCTGTGCGCAGTCCTGCAGAGCCGACAGCCGAGGACCAGGAAGCGGTAAGCACAAAGCTATAATGGAAGTGCTCATTAGTATTCGCACAGGATTTTTTTTATACATTTTATTTATTATCCAATCAATTTTATTCTATTATCTAGACTCCTTAAAGACTTCCAACCCCCCCTTCCAAAAAAAAAATTCTGCCACATAAATATATATATATATATATATATATATATATATATATATAGTCCAAAGACGAGGCAGCACTCCAGCATATGAAAAATAAGTGACCCTCTTTATTCCCCAGGCAACATTTCGGTCTTCTCAATGAGACCTTTGTCAAGAGGATCTTGCACCCTGTTCATATCTTTAACTGTGCTGCTGCTTCTCTTTGGTTTATATATATATATATATATCCAAAGAGAAACAGCAGCACAGCAAAGCAAGTAGTCGGGTGCAAGTCCACACAATCGCTGGCAAGGCGATCACTGTAGTATATTTACCAAAGATGAGGCAGCACTCCAAGTGGCGGTGAATCGTGAACCCTCTTTATTAACCCACAAAGCGACGTTTCAACTGCTCATTGCAGTCTTTTTCAAGCTTGAAAAAGACTGCAATGAGCAGTTGAAACGTCGCTTTGTGGGTTAATAAAGAGGGTTCACGATTCACCGCCACTTGGAGTGCTGCCTCATCTTTGGTAAATATATATATATTATTATATACAATCCTGGATGTTATACATGTCCATTTTTTACACATTTATTTTATGGCATTTGACCACCTTTTAGACTTGAAAAAGGAGTCTTCAACTCCGAAATGCGTTGTCACCACCATATGAAAACAATGAAGGAACTATTTATAACCACCTGAGGTTGTGTCTTTGCGCCAAGAAGTATCAAAAAAATGTGGACAGCTATTACTCCACACCCCTGTATTGTCTCTTCATCGCTCCTCTGAAGGATTGGCAGCCCTACAAACGAGAAGTGAACGATACTGGCAGCACCGACCACTGTTTAACCACACCCCTAAAATTGTGTTGTGCCTATGCTTGCACAACACAAAAAGGTGAGCATAACTTATTTTTTCTGTCAACCATTTACTTCAAAAACTATTACCCTATGAACGCCTCTCCCCTTTCTGCCACAATCGCCCAATAGGGTGGCATCAGAGCAGGCATGTTTAATAAGGTGGGGGGCATAGTTAATGCAAAGAGAACTCACCTTTCCACCGAAAATGTTGAGAAACGAACCTTTACAAAGATGAATAAGGCGTGGATCAGCCAGGATTTCAACAAACCAGTGCCTGATGCTTTAGGCTAGATCATTCTGGTTGCCACACCAAAACTTTGTGAAAAAATACCCATTTCTTCTGACCACCTGCTTCAGCCACTATTCTGATGCTGACACACACCATCTGCCTCTGCTGTCATCATCTCCTACTGCTACCCAACATCTTGTGCTGTTACTGCCACTGCTGTCGCCCCTCACCTCCCCACTCTGTGACAGGGCCACTGTTTTGACTCCTCATGCGGTTGCCACCCTCCACACTCTGTGACTGGGCCACTGTTTATTTTTATTTTGGGGGAAAAGGGTTGATTTGAATTTTTAAATTTTTTTATATTTTTAATATTTATTCTATACCAAAATCACTATATTACAGTTCAGTGCTGCTGGTCTAATCTGTAATACACATGTAATGATACTTGAAGCCTAGTACAGGCTCATTGCTGTAAAGGAACGTCTTCCCCCATCTCCCTTCCGGGTTTTCAACCTTTCAGACACCGTGGTCACATTTGACAATGGCATCTGATGGCATAAATATCCACAATTGGCACTGTTTACCCAATTAGCCTAATTAGCACAGCTAGCTGAATAAAACCTACTGGATTGGCAGAGTAGTGCTCTGTAGCGAACCTGAACTGTAAAGTCCAGGTTCGTACCGAACATTACGGTTTTTCGCACCCGGACCCAAATCCGAACATTTCCGTAAAATTTCGGGTTCGTTGTTCGGCGATTTCTTCCCGCTTTTTGAAAGGCTGCAGGGCAGGCAATCAACAAGCGTTTCACTACTTTGCCCTAAGAAGCCATCACAGCCATGCCTACTATTGGCATGGCTGGGATTGGCTAAGTGCAGCATGTGACCCAGCCTCTATTTAAGCTGGAGTCATGTAGCGCCACACGTCACTCTGCTCTTCTCAGTGTAGGGATAGGATGCTGCCGCTTCTGTGAGGGACAGATTAGGGAAGAAATCTGTTGAACTTGGGGGTGTTAACTCTTCAAACTACAGCAATTATTGAGGGTGCTATGCTACATATTTGTACCCAGCCCTGAGCCCAGTGATACTGCAAAATAATTTTTAATCCATCTGTTACTGAGGTGGGGGTCGGAGGCCATTTTAGCAACTGCAGTGTCCTTGGAACTGCATGTGACCTGCATGTGTGTGAGCCTGCCAAGGACATCAGTCTAATTATTTTTTGGTAGCTCAGTGGGGGAAAAATTCCTTTTTTCTGGCAGGTCAAGTCCCACAAAATTACTTATTTTAAAATTTTGCGGTGCATTTCTGTAGTTGGGGGAATAAACCCGTACTGTCATACTACAGAGCACGTTTGCATACACTGCTGAAAAACCTATTTTAAAATTGTGCGGTGACATATTGCATTTTTGTATTTGCTGTAATAAACCCGTACTGTCATACCACAGAGCACATTTGCATGCACCGCTGAAAAACCTATTTTAAAATTTTGGGGTCACATACTGAATTTCTGTAGTTGCTGTAATAAACCCGTACTGTCGTACCACAGAGCACGTTTGCATACATCGCTGAAAAAACTGTTTTAAAATTTTGCTGTGAAAAACTGCATTTCTGTAGTTGGGTTAATAAACCTGTACTGTTGTCCCACAGAGCACGTTTGCATACAACGCTGAAAAACCTGTTTTATAATTGTTGCTGGTCACATACTGCATTTCTGTAGTTGGGTTAAAAAAACTGTACTGTTGTGCCACAGAGCACGTTTGTATACAACGCTAAAAAAACTGTTTTTAAATTTTGCATTGAAAAACTGCATTTCTGTAGTTGGGTTAATAAACCCGTACTGTTTTGCCACAGAGCACATTTGCATACAATGCTGAAAAACCTGTTTTATAATTTTTGGGGTGACATACTGAATTTCTGTAGTTTGTTGCAATAAACACTGATTTTGTGCTACATAGCAGATCTGAGGCCCACCCTGTATTTCAGTCATTTTAAGTAACCTGTGGAACTCTGCATTTACATAGTTGGTTGCAAACACACTGGTTTTGTGGTAGATAGCACATTAGTGGTATACATATGCTGCATTTCTGACAGTCAAATTAAACCGTTAACTTCTGCTGTTACATTGTTGGTTTGAAAAATCTAATTTTTGGTGATAGTGAACTAATTGTATTGAATTGCTCTGTTACACTGTTGTGTGACCTAAAGAAATGTATTCTGTTTATGACACTGGCACTGCCTTATTGTTAGTGAACTTAATTGTTGACTATTAGCAGTTAAATTGACACCGGAGATAAACCATTTGCGTTCACCCACCAACCATAGTTTGGTGGGTGAACGCAAATAATGAGGAGAACATCAAATAAGGGACGTGGACATGGTCATGGTGGTGTTGGGGGAGCTCCTGTTGCTGGGAGAGGACATGGCCGTTCTGCGCCAGCTACAGGTCCAAGTAAAACACCTTCCTCAGGTGCGAGTAGGCGACAGAACCTACAGCGTTATTTGGTAGGCCCGAATTCCACTCTACGGATAGTGAGGCCAGAACAAGTACAGGCTATAGTAGATTGGGTGGCTGACAGTGGCGTCAGTTCGTTCACAGTATCTCCCACCCAGTCCTCTGCAGAAAGCTCAGAGTTGGCACCTGCAGCCCATGCTTATCAGTCTTTCACCTCACCCCCTTGCCAAGCAGCCTGAGCTCCAAGTCATGGAGCAGACTCTTATGCTTTTGATGACTCTGCTGGCAGGGTTTCCCCGGGCCATCCACATAGCCCTGCCCCAGAAGTGGAAGACATTGAATGCACTGATGCCCAACCACTTATGTTGCAGGATAAGGATATGGGAAGACCACCACAGCACGTCTCTGATGATCACGGAACACAGGTGCCAACTGCTGCGGCTTTCTGCAGTGTGCAGTCCGACGAGGATGGCAGGGGTCAAGAATGGGTGGAAGATGATGTGAAGGACGATGAGGTCCTAGACCCCGTCTGGACTCAAGTTCATGCTAGTGACGTGTGCAGTTCTGAGGAAGAGGTGGTGGTCGCACAGAGGCAACAGCACAGCAAAAGAAGGAGCAGGCTGCAAAAGCGGAGCTGCTGTCCCCGAGACAGTACGCCTGCTACTGCCCACCCAACCCAGGAAACTAGCACACCAAAGCCAGCTCCAAGGAGTTCATTGGCGTGAAAGTTCTTCAGACAATGTCCTGACGACAAGCCACGAGTGGTTTGCACGTTGTGCCATCAGAGCCTTAAGTGACGCATGATCGTTCTAAACCTGAGCACAACCTGCATGACCAAGCATCTGCATGCAAAGCACGAACTGCAGTTCAGTAAACACCTTAAAAACCAAGAAAGGTGTCAGGCTCCTCCTGCTTCCTCTTCTTCTGCTGTCTCTGCCTCTTTCTCCACCTTTGGAGTCACAGTGGCACCTGCCACCCAGCAAACAGAGGATGTACCACAAACACCACCACCTCCGTCAGCATCACCAAGCATCTCCACCATCTCACACGCAAGCGTTCAGCTGTCCATCTCCCAAACACTGAAGAGAAAGAGAAAATACCCACCTACCGACCCTCGATCTATGGTCCTGAATGCCAGCATTTCAAAATGACTGGCCTTTGAAATGCTGTCATTCCATTTGGTGGACACAGACTGTTTTAAACAGCTGATGGTGGTGGCTGTCCCACAGTACGTAGTTCCCAGCCGCCACTACTTTTCCAGGTGAGACGTCCCTTCCCTGCACAACCAAGTGAAGGATAAAATCAAGTGTGCGCTGCGCAACGCCATTTGTGGCAAGCAAGTACCTTTAGGATTTCACAGGGCATTTTTACGCATTTGGATTCTAAAGCTTTAGGGCCCCTAAAATGCCAGGGCAGTATAAATACCCCACAAGTGACCCCATTTTGGAAAGAAGACACCCCAAGGTATCCTGTGAGGGGCATGGCGAGTTCACAGAATTTTAATTTTTTGGCACAAGTTAGCGGAAATTGATATATATATATATTTTTTTTATTTTGTTTTTTATAAAGTCTCATATTCCACTAACTTGTGACAAAAAATAAAATTTTACATGAACTCACCATACCCCTCACGGAATAGCTTGGGATGTCTTCTTTCCAAAATGGGGTCACTTGTGGGGTATTTATACTGTCCTGGCATTTTAGAGGCCCCTAAAGAGGGAGAAGAAGTCTGGAATCCAAATGCGTAAAAATGCCCTGTGAAATCCTAAAGGTACTCATTGGAATTTGGGCCCCTTTGCGCACCCAGACTGCAAAAAAGTATCACTCATGTGGTATCGCCGTACTCAGGAGAAGTAGGGCAATGTGTTTTGGGGTGTATTTTTATATATACCCATGTTGGGTGAGCGAAATATCTCTGTAAACGACTACTTTTTAAATTTTGTGTCATTTGGGGGGTATTTATACTATCCTGACATTCTAGCACCTAAAGAAACATGACAGGTGCTCAGAAAGTCAGAGCTGCTTCAAAATGCGGAAATTCACTTTTTTGCACCATAGTTTGTAAATGCTATAACTTTTACCCAATATACATATTTTTTTTATCAAAGACATGTAGAACAATAAATTTAGAGAAAAATTTATATAGAAATGTAGTTTTTTTTGATAAAACAGAAAGTGAAAAATGGCATTTTTTTTCAAAAATGTCGTTAAATTTTTATTAATAGCAAAAAAAGTAAAAATGTCAGCAGCAATGAAATATCACCAAATGAAAGCTCTATTAGTGAGAAGAAAAGGAGGTAAAATTAATTTGGTTGGTAAGTTGCATGACGGAGCAATAAACGGTGAAAGTAGTGTAGTGCAGAATTGTAAAAAGTGGCCTGGTCATTAATGGTGTTTAAGCTAGGGGGGCTGAAGTGGTTAAAAACTACCCAGACATGTCAGAGCTGCTGCAGAAAGTGCTGTCCGTCTGTGCGCACTTTCGGCGTTCCCATCCTGCTTCTGCTCGCCTGTCTGAGCTGCAGCGAAACTTCGGCCTTCCCGCTCACCGCCTCATATGCGACGTGCCCACCAGGTGGGACTCCACCTTGCATATGCTGGAGAGACTGTGCAAGCATCAGCAGGCGATAGTGGAGTTTCAGCTCCAGCAAGCACGGGTCAGTCGCTCTGCGGAACAGCAACACTTTACCACCAATAAGTGGGCCTCCATGTGAGACCTGTGTGCCTTGTTGCGGTGTTTCGAGTACTCAACCAACATGGCCAGTGCCGATGACGCCGTACTCAACGTTACAAGAGCACTTCTATGTCTCCTTGAAAAAAAACACTTAGGGCGATGATGGAACAGGATGTGGCACAGGAGGAAGAGGAGGAGGAAGAGGGGGCATTTCACAAGGTTTCAGGACAGTTTTTCAGAAGTGGCTCAGGGGGTGGGTTCCTGCATCAGCAGAGGCCAGGTACACATGTGGCCAACCAGGGCACAGTTCTGGAGGACGAGGAGGATGAGGTAGAGGAGGAGGAACCTGGTTCACAGTAGGGTGGCACCCAACGTAGCTCATGGCCATCACTGGAGCGTGACTGGGGGATACGAAAGACACAGAAGATACACCACCTACAGAGGACAGCTTATCCTTACCTCTGGGCAGCCTGGCATACATGAGCAACTACATGCTGCAGTGCCAGCGCAACGACCACAGAGTTGCGCACATTTTAAAGTGTGCTGACTACTAGGTTGCCCCGTTACAAAGACAATGTGCCGTCCTTAATTCCCTCACTGGAGCGTGATAGGAAGATGCGTGACTGCAAGCGCATGCTGGTAGATGCGCTCCTGAGGGCATTCCCAACTGAAGCACAAGGCGAAGGCAGAGGCAGAGGAGGAAACGGTCGCAAATGCAGCTGGTTCACGGCCAGCACCTCACAAGGCAGGGTTAGCATGGCCGAAATGTGGAAAAGCTTTGTCACCACGCCACAGCAACCAGCACCACCAGCTGATATGGAACGTCTTAGCAGGAGGCAGCATTTGAACAACATTGTGGGACAGTACGTGTGCACATGCCTACACGTACTGACTGATGGTTCTGCCCCATTCAACTTCTGGGTTTCCAAATTTTCCACACGGCCTGAGATTGCCCTTTATGTCTTGGAGGTGTTGGCCTGCCCTGCAGCCAGTGTATTGTCTGAACGTGTATTTAGCACGGCAGGGGGCATCATTACAGACAAACGCAGTCGCCTGTCCACAGCCAACGTGGACCAGCTCACGTTTATTAAAATTAATCAGGCAAGGATCCCACAGGACTTGTCCGTACCTTGTGCAGAATAGACATTTATACCCCCCTCAACCATACATTCTTGTACTCAAGTGCACTTATTCTTTGATTTCTTTTTTCTTATTTGTCCCATTATTTGTACCCCAATTTAAAAAAAAAAAAAAACATTGTTAGCTGGCTTCCTCCTCCTCCTCCATTGCTACTTCCACCTGCTGCAGTATGCCTCACCTTCAGGGTGAGCGAGTGTGAGGTCACGGGGGTCAGTAGCTAGACCGAGGATTGCTCTTGGTACTCACAGTTTGTAGTAGACCCTGGGCAGGTGTGCAGTCAGTGATGGAGAGGTGGCACGTGGATCCTCTGGGGCACTCTCTAGGTATAGGGACCAGGCCAGGTGGTAGGTGGCAAGGTCCCTAACAGATAGTGACGCCAGTGCCGGTAACGGTGGCACACCGATTGTTAGTAGAAATAATGGAGGTACACACGATTGTGAACCAGTGAACCAGAATCCCTCTTTACTGAACAGTTCAACTATGTACAAACTCCAGATAGTTCCACAAGAAGACAAATGGTTACATGCAGGCTTTACAAAGGTGGCAGGTAGGATCCTTGCAAGGTAATTCAGAGGGAATTGTAACTCCCAGATCAGGCTATACTTTCTGAAGATCCTGTCTGGCATTCATCCAAGGCCCGTATGCCCTATAGCTGGCTTTATCCTTGGGTAAGGGAAACCTCCTCTGGAATATATTCTCTTGCTGGCAATGAACTTCTGCCTCTCAGCTCTATACTTAGCTGGATAAGGTTAGCACTGCTGTGGACTCTGCAGGTTGCAGGATGAGGAGTTACTTCTGCGTACCTCAGGGTTAAACCTGGATCCTTTGTACTCTGTCTCTGCAGGAGGGGTACCTCAGGAGGACTTCTCTCCTGGACTGAGGTGTTCAACCTGGACTATCTAGGTACATGCTCTCAGCTGACACTAGGCTACTCCTTGGCTAGAGTAAAAACTGCCTCTGTCTTCAACTCCGCTGAACTAACTCTGCACTCCCTACTCCTGGACTGGGCCTATCTATATATACTAGGGGGTTCTCTAGCTCCCTCTATAGCTCTGGAGGAGAAACTACACCCCTAGCAGGCCTGGCACACAGGGAATACATGAGAAAATGCAGTACAATACATTACATTATACATTGACCTATCTCCCACAGGAGGTGGGGAACAACGTGACCCAATTGACCCTTAGTAGTGCCCACTTTTACGTAGTGGGACACTACACTACAATACCACATTCACCTCAACCTCCCACTCTACATCCACCTCCTCCTCCGAGTTGCAGGTTAATAATTTTTCATTTTTATTTGTTTTATTTTATTTTAAGTTATTTCCCTATCCACATTTGTTTGCAGAGCACTTGCCATTCTCTTAAGCACATTTTGCTGCCTTTTGGAGCCCTCTAGCCCTTTCCATTACATTTGTAGGGCCATTTTAGTGCCCAAAAATTCGGGTCCCCATTCACTTTAATGGGGTTTGGGTTCGGGGTCAAGTTCGGGTTAAGTTTGGATCCCGAACCCGAACTATTTTATGAAGTTCGGCCGAACCCGTCCAACCTGAACTTCCAGGTGTTCGGTCAACTCTAGTGCTTGGTAGTGTTGGATATGAAGACTGACATAGAAAACCCCAATCTTGATAAATCTCAATCATAAAGTCTATAGTACCATCAACAGTAAAAGAGCAAATTATAATAATAATAATAATAAAACAATAATGTCACATCATGATTATAGTAGTAGCAAGAAGGAAGCAATTTGCTCTAATAGTCAAGCATGCTTAGGATAGGGCTACACGACGACACATAGGGCAAACCTACACTGCAACATTTGTCACGCAACAATTTTTATAATGATAGTCTATGGTGTCGCACTGCGACATGCGACATGCTGCGACTGTGACATCAGTCACAGAAAAATCCATTTTGGATGGGTTTATTGCAACTGTCGTGTCGCAGTCGCAGCATGTCGCAGTGCGACACCATAGACTATTATTCTAAAGATTGAAATGTGACATTGGTGCGACAAATGTCGTCGTGTAGCCCTAGCCTTTAGAGTGTCAGTCCTTAAATCCAACACAAACTCAAATAGTAATTTGAGTCAGAAAAGGTGTCAGCGGGCTTCATAATCACAAAAATAAAATAAAAATAGAGTAAGGCAGTTAAAATCCTCCCATTAAGTAATTGACATAGGTTATTTTTCTGTAAAATGTGAGTCAACTGGAAATCAGCTCAGGCTGAAGTTTAAACCACATGAAGCATATCAATAATCATGTACGATCTATAAATGCTGTTTTACTGCATTCCTGAGCATTGGTATATGTAAGGGTGGATCATAAAAAGAGACAAAGGGCAAGTACTACTTCTATATATATAGTTCATTCCTAATGCAGCCCTGATGCAGAGCGTGTAACCACATCCAGAACATATGCCCCTTGGACCTTCTACCAGATAAGAGAAAAAATGTGCTTGAGGAAATGCTATACCATTTCATATTAAGTGCATAATAAAATTAGACCCTACCTGTTCCCCATTTTGTCTGGTTTTCCACTGGCCTACAGGTAAATCTAATGTATTAAAAAAAAAAAAAAAATCACAGAATAAAGTGGTCTAAAAGGCAAAAAATGCTCAAGACCCCAAATGCTGTTGCGCATTTCTACCCGGGGGAGCAAATCCTGCCCATGTGATCCGTTGCTAACAGCAATCCCCAGCAAAAATGCATACAATTGAGGATGCTGGCAGCAGAACACATGTACCACAAAAACATTCTACACAGATCTTAAAAGCAGAAAATGCTCAAAACCCCATATGCTGTTGTGCATTTATAACCGGGGGAGCAAATCCTGCACATGTGATCCGTTGCTAACAGCAATCCCCAGCAAAAAAAACTAAAAATATTGATGAATTATCTTAAAGCATACTTTCCTACTCATCCCAAAAATATATGAGAAGCAGGTTTTATATGTCTCATTTGATCACTCATTTAAATGATCTGTGATGCTTTCCCTTCTTCACCAACTTACTGATGCTTCACAATACAGTGAGGAATGCAGGAGAACAAAACATACTGGTCGAATGTACGTCAAATTGTCAACCTTTTTTGATAACATTTGTGAAATCTATGGGCACATTAAAGTATTTCCAGAGTCAAGAGATTTTCCTATAGTAAAATACAACAGTGCACCACAGATTTAATGTTCTATGTAATGTATTGAGAAACTAGAAAAAAATGTAGGTAAGTGCGATTGTAGAGATCCTCGCCAGCAGGGAGAAGCGTCAGCCCAGAAGTGTTAGACACTGAACCCAGGGATCAGGTAAGTAAATGATTTCCACCATGTGTTGGCTATTTTGGGAAGTCTGTCTTAGGCCTCTTTCACATGAGCGTGTCCGGATTAGGTCCGGATGCGTTGCGGATGCGTTCAGTGAAAACTGTGCGATTTCACAGGCAAAACCATTCAGTTTTGCCTGCGATTGCGTTCAGTTGTTCAGTTTTTTCCGCGCGGGTGCAATGCGTTTTGACGCGTTTTTCACGCGCGTGATAAAAAACTGAAGGTTTACAAACAACAACTCCTAGCAACCATCAGTGAAAAACGCAACGCACCCGCACCTGCTTGTGGATGCAATGCATTTTTCACGCAGCCCCATTCACTTCTATTGGGCTAGGGCTGCGTGAAAAACGCAGAATATAGAACATGCTGCGATTTTCACGCAAAGCACAAGTGATGCGTGAAAAAAAAGCTCATGTACACAGACCCATTGAAATGAATGGGTCAGGATTCAGTGCGGGATGCTATGCGTTCATGTCACGCATTGCACCCGCGCGAAAAACTCGCTCATGTGAAAGGGGCCTTACTCTTGGATAACCCCTTCAGCTACAGCAAATTATAACAATTGTATAATATATAACATTGTTGTTTTGTTTTTTCTCATATAATATGCTAAAATAACTACGCTAATGCTAACTCTACACCAACTTAGTTTTTTACACTTACTAACACCAACAATAACAAATTAGAAAATAACAAACTGACAATCGGACAATGATGAACTTTATTTATTTTATTAAACTGCAATTAAATTGCAAAACAATTGCAATGTTTTTAGTGATTTATTCATGATTAATTTACATAGTTTATTATTTATCAACACCAAAGAAAAAGAGACCAGGCGAAGCACGACTAACAATATATATAGACTTTATTATGGTTCCCAAAAATGGGAAAATACAATAAAATACAATAACAGACAATGCAATACAATGGTGGATGACACACAGGGTGGGAGAGGATCACAAAGTGGATAACATGAAGCAGAGAAAAAACATAAGACAAGGCAAAGGGATATGGGTGGTTAATAAATGAATAAATGCCCTGGTAGGGAACATGTATAGATGACCTCGCCAACCTTAAACAAGATATTGGAGCCAGATACAGTACATACATTTAAAGTGCATCAAATACAATGTACATGGACAATAAATTGCAATGTAATGAATAAAAAATTACATCAATAACTACCAAAGTTGTGATCCAATAAGCCCCAACGCACGTTTCGCGTAAGCTTCCTCAGGGGGTGTATGTACATACTATGCCAAAGAAGGTGCCTTTTATATAGAAAATAACTAAATTAATGATGAACAGCTGGGAGGGGGAGGGAGAACACACTCATGTGTGGCCACACACGGAGGTGAAGCGCGTGCGTTCCACAGTGGAACGCACAGCGTCCCTTCCGGCTAGGGAGGAAAAGAATGCAGACTGTGCGATTAGAACTGAAAACTCAGATATAACTCATATGATACTTATGGAGCAGACGAGAGAGATGGAATGGAGAAATTAAAAAATAATAACCAAACAAAACTACTGTGTTCCATAAGACACCACCGGAAGGGGCAGGAATAGCGTCGGAGATGACATAGTGTACATGGAATGCATGGGGCCGATCACGTGGCCCTTGGAACGCATAAGCCTACGAACTTGAGATACAGATCCCACAGTGAAAATGAAGAACGAGTATGTAATACAGTATTTAATAAGCACTAGTGAGTGGATGTATCCATCGTCAGTGTGTATAAATGTTCACAAAAATATTGAGAAAATCAAAGAAAAAGAGGTGAAAAAAGTGTGAGTGAATGTCAATGTGACATATGGTGAAGGTGACAATGGTAATCACAACTATGGGTGTGGAACACAACAGCCAAAAAGGGGACTTGTGTGCACGCCCATGCATGTATATCAAGAGGGTAAAAAAGTGAAGAGGCAAAAAGATATGCCACAATTCAAAACATATGTAGCCAAGAAGTAACCCCTCTAATATGACCTGGGAGTCCAAGATGCATCCATACATCGTCCCCATGCCTTTCCTGATACATTTCGGTGGTGTTTCTGTCACTTTTAGACCTTTTCCAATCTTCAGAGCAGGGGGTGCCAGGTTGTCTCCCATTGACTTCCATTATACTCAGGTGCTCAGCCGAGCGCACTTATATCGCTATGTGTTCAGACCGAGTACCCGAACATAGAACACTTTGGTGCTCGCTCATCACTACACCCTACCAATCATAACAGATTACTGGAAAGGGCATTAAAAGACTGGTTAAAAACTCTAATCTCTTGTGAACTGGTGGACATCAGAACCAGAGATGAGCGAGTTTTTAAAAAAAAAATTCAGGAAAAATTTGGTTCAACCCGAATATATTATAATATATATTATATATATATATATATATATATATATATGCCGAATTACGTTAAAAAACAGCTATTTCCTGGCTGCTGAGAGCCTTTATAGTGGTGGAGAACACTGTGCCTTACAGTTACACGCATAGGAAGTTTGCTTTGGTAGTGAAATAATATTGTGAGTCCGTATGAGGTGCAGATGACATGCATTGCTCTTAGAATCACTGCACACTTCACTTATCTGGGCAGTCACGGGGCAGTCAAGTATGAATTCTGCCTTATGGGTCAATGTTAGTGACAAGAAGAAGCACACTCCTTTTCACCATTGTCAGCTGATTCCACGTAGATGGAACTAGCAACTAGCAGGATGACAGGCTGAACTGGATGGACAGATGTCTTTTTTTGGCCTTATGTACTATGTTTCTATGTTAGATGTAAACAGAACCTGTTCTATTAAACGCTTATAAAAGTTGAGCCCCCCTTGACAGAGTGGAGAGGGTGTTAGCAGTAAGTTTGTGTTGACGTCACTGATTATTTTGCCCTTTCTCTGATCCGTCAGTACAATAACCCCAAAAAAACTGATCCTTTCTGTGGAGCATCTGCCTTCACTCCGTCAGCATTTGGTCAGTAATCCATCAGTATTGCTAATGCCCAAAAAAAACTGAAATGGATCCAAAACAGAGATGACACGTGAACTGAATATTTGTATGTCCTCTGTGTTTTGTACCCACTCCTGCTTTTGGCTACCAAGTCTTAAGCCAATTCTGATGGGACCATACAGCCCTTACAACTGGTACACAAAGAGGATCCGTTGTGCGTCTCATTTTTCCTTCCTTCTGACAGATCAGAAAAAGGGTCAAATAAACGATCATGTCAGACAAGCCAAAAAGACTAAATAGTGGGCCAGTCATGAAGTGGGGAGGGTGGGAACAACATGAGAAGTCCACAGAGTGGCCCTATGACATAGTAGTGAGGTGGAAGCAGCATGAAAAGGCCACAGAGTGGCACAACGACAGTGTGGAGGTGGCGGCAGCATCAGGAGGTCACAGAGTGGCACAATGACGAGAGATTGCGGCGGTGGCAGGAGCATCAGGAGGCCACAGAGTGGCACAATGACAGAGTGTGCAGGTGGCGGCAGCATCAGGAGGTCACAGAGTGGCACAATGACAGAGTCTGTAGCTGGCAGCAGCATCAGGAGACCACAGAGTGGCACAATGATAGAGTCTGGAGGTGGTGGCAGCATCAGGAGACCACCCTGATGCGTGGCCTACTGTCACAAGGAGGGAAAAATTATGGAAGATGGTGAAGGAGTACATGGCAGACCATGTAAGCGTCCTCAATGATCTCCCCAGTGACTTACAACTAGTGATGAGCGGGAGGTGCCATATTCGATTTTGCGATATTTCGCGAATATTCGATTGAATATCCATCATATATTTGTCGAAATCGAATATTCGTCATTATTCTATATATTGCGAATGTTACGCGAATTTATATTCGCATCGCAAATTAAACTTAGAGCTGAGTTCCTAATGGTTGTAACTTGTATTGCTAGAATTAATAAAGATAACAAATATCACGAATATAGCACTATATTCTCAATCTTCGTTATATTCTAGCAATACAACCATTAGGAACTCAGCTCTAAGTTTATTTCGCAATGCGAACATATACTCGGATTGCGAATTCAACTTCAAGCTGGGTTCCTAATGGTTGTATTGCTAGAATATAACGAATATCACGAATATAGCACTATAGTCTCAATCTTCGCTATATTCTAGCAATACAACCATTAGGAACTCAGCTCTAAGTTTAATTCGCAATGCGAACATATACTCACATTGCGACTGCAACTTGAAGCTGGGTTCCTAATGGTTGTATTGTTAAAATATAACGAATATCACGAATATAGCACTATATTCTCAATCTTCGTTATATAACTCAGCTCTAAGTTTCATTTGCGAAGCGAACATATACTCGCATTGCGAATTGATCTTAGAGCTAAGTTCCTAATGGTTGTATTGCTAGAATATTATGAAGATGACGAATATCACGAATTCATGAATATAGCACTATATTCTCAATCTTCGTTATATTCTAGCAATACAGCCATTAGGAACTCAGCTCTAAGTTGATTTCGCAATGCAAGTATATGTTCGCATTGCGAATTTAACTTAAAGCTGGGTTCCTATTGGTTGTATTGCTAGAATATAACGAATATCGCAATGCGAATAATTCAGGTTATATTAATCGCATTGCGATTACAACTTAGTCAAATTTGTGAGATCGTGATTCTCACATCCGACAGTACATTTTAGCCTGGAGGCGTTCCCATTGGGATGGGGACGCTCCATGCACACAGGAAGTCGGCAGAAGTGGCAACGGGCATTAACTGGAGCGGGCAGGGAGCCAGGAATCCTCCGGACAGCTAAGAACAGCTTTTGGGAAGTGGGAAGACAACCAGAGAGCAACAAGGATTAACCAAAAAATAAAATAAAAAATAAAAATATTCGAAATTGCAAATATATAGCGCTATATTCGCAATATTCGCGAATTATCGAAGTTGCGATATTCGCGATAAAAATTCGCTATTCGAATATTCGCGCTCAGCACTACTTACAACTACTGGGTGTCCAAGCTGGATACGTTATCATACAAATTTATTAACCAGGCCTGCAAATATCCCCTGAAGACGCCAACCTTGGCGAAACATGTCGGGATGCAGAGATAGAGTTTGATTTTAGTTCAGAGGCAGTCAGTTGAGGGACCCATAAAGGGAAATTACAAGTTAGTCTCTGTTTAGCGCAGCGATGTCACAAATTATGTTTCCAATGGGATAATTTAGTCCCTTGTTACAGTGTGAGGTGTGCTCAGAACAAGAAGCAATTACCTCTAAATCCTCACTGACTGTTCGGAGGAATTTTAAATTACTATTACCGTATTTTTTGCCATATAAGACGCACTTATATGGTGGGGGGAAAATGGCAGTGCGTCTTATATGGCGAATGCTACCATTTTCCTATAGTTAAAGCCGATACATCGCACAGCCTGCGATGTATCAGCATGGAAGGAGGAGGGGGCGGAGCTTGGCAACACATGGCGGGCGGCCCGCCGCTCACAGCGTGACTGCTTTCATAACATTTATAATCTTTAATCATGTCCCTTATTCCCTATAAGCCCAATACAGTAGCGCTCTGCTAACCTGCTATACCGATCCTCTAGCAGGCAGAGCGGTGCTGTGTAACGTCCTCACTGACGTCATCTGCTTGCTCCTTTCACTTTATGAATGAAGCAGGAGGAGCAGGCAGATGACGCCAGTGAGGACGTTACACAGCAGCCTGCCGCCGCACCGCTCTGCCTGCTAGAGGATCGGTATAGCAGGTTAGCAGAGCGCTACTGTACTGGGCTTATAGGGAATAAGGGGACATGATTAAAGATTATAAATGTTATGAAAGCAGTCACGCTGTTAGCGGCGGGCCGCCCGCCATGTGTTGCCAGGCTCCGCCCTAAGCAGTCACTATGGGCCAGATGTTTTAGAAAAGGGGCATCTTTGGATGACACTGTAGTTGGAGTGATCTGTGGATGACACATATAGCATAAGATGCTATATATGCGTCATCCACAGATCCAATCCATTACAGTGTCATTCATAAATGCCCCCATCACAGTGCTATCCACAGATCCCCCATCACAGTGCTATCCACAGATCCCCCATCACAGTGCTATCCACAGATCCCCCATCACAGTGCTATCCACAGATCCCCCATCACAGTGCTATCCACAGATCCCCCATCACAGTGCTATCCACAGATCCCCCATCACAGTGCTATCCACAGATCCCCCATCACAGTGTCATCCACAGATCCCCCCATAACAGTGCCATCCACATCTCCCCCACATAACAGTGCCATCCACAGATCCCCCCCATAATACTGTCATGCACAGACCACCATTACTTCAAAAGCACACCTTTTGGTTAAAAATATTTTTTTTCTTATTTTTCTCCTCAAAAACCCAGGTGCGTCTTATAGGCCGGTGCATCTTATAGGGCGAAAAATACGGTTCCCCAGAATATCTTCAAACCTTTTTAAAAGTGGTGAAATAAAAATTGTTTTTACAGTTTGTCAGAGGAATTGAAAAAAAGCGCATGGGTCATCATGACTCTCATATAATGTGTTTCAAGCTGGACACGTGGCACGATTTGGTATTTAGTGCTGCTGGTGGCATTATAACAGATAAGCGTATCCGCCTGTCAACTGAAAATGCTAACAGGTTGACTCTTATAAAAATTAACAAGGCCTGCATTGCCCCTGACTTCTCGACGGCACCAGAGGAAAGCTGATGAACATAAAGGCCCTTTAAATGTGTTGTTTATAATGTACTGAATACATTGTATTCCCATGCACCCCTTCCACCACAAAAAAGGATATATGGTAAAATCTTCCTTTCCTTATCCTCCTCCACCTCTTCCATCATATCAACATGCTTATTCGTCACATATAATGCCCTCGCATATATGCCCTCGCATATAATCTTTTACAGGGTCATCTCACCCGCAGGCCCCTGAATATAATGTTTTACAGGGTCAGTTCACCTGCAGACCCTCGCATATAATGTTTTAGAGGGTCAGCTCACCAGCAGGCCCTCCCCTACAATCTTTTTCAGGGTCAGCTCACCAGCAGGCCCTCACCTCGAATATAATGTTTTAGAGGGTCATCTCACCTGCAGGACCTCGCATATAATGTTTTAGATCGTCAGCTCACCAGCAGGCCCTCACCTACAATCTTTTACAGGGTCCGCTCACCAGCAGGCCGACACCTACAATCTTTTATGGGGTCAGCTCACCTGCAAGCCCTCGAATATAATGTTTTACAGGGTAAGCTCACCTGCAGGCCTTCCCAAATTATGTTTTAGAGGGTCAGCTCACCGGCAGGCCCTCACCTAAAATCTTTTACAGGGTCAGCTCACCAGCAGGCCCTCACCTACAATCTTTTACAAGGTCAGCTCAACTGCAGAACCTCAAATATAATGTTGTACAGGGTCAGCTCATCTGCAGGCCCTGGCATATAATGTTTTAGAGGGTCAGCTCCCCTGCAGGAACCAGCATATAATTTTTTAGAGGGTCAGCTCACCAGAAGGCCCTCACCTACAATATTTTACAGAGTCAGCTCACCAGCAGGCCATGACCTACAATCTTTCATGGTGTCAGCTCACCTGCAGGCCCTCGAATATAATGTTTTACAGGGTCAGCTCACCAGCAGGCCCTCGCATATAATGTTTTAAAGTGTCAGCTCATCTGCAGGCCCTAGCATATAATGTTTTAGAGGGTCAGCCCACCAGCAGGCCCTCCCTTACAATCTTTTACAGATCAGCTTACCAGCAGGCCCTCTCCTACAATCGTTTACGGGGTTAGCTCACCTGCAGGCCCTCAAATATAATGGGCCTACAAAGAGTCCTGTATTGTTATTTTTCATAGCTACCTCCCCGAGTCGGGCGTGGGTAATTTTCGCACCTGCTACCTTCTCTTGGATGTGGTAGCCGTTTCTCAGGCTTCCTCTCCAGGATCGAACCCTGATTCCCCGTAACCCATGATTGCCATGGTAGGCGCATAAAATAACAACGAAAGTTGATAGGGCAGACATCCGAATGGATCGTCGCCGTCAGGGGGACGTGCGATCGGCCCGAGGTTATTTAGAGTCACCAAAGTGGCAGCAGGCCCTCAACCATAATGTTTTAGACAGTTAGTTCAGCAGCAGACCCCTAATGGTTTAGAGGAACAGCTCACCACCAGGCCCTCACCTACAATCTTTTACAGGGTCAGCTCACCTGCAGGCCCTCACCTACAACCTTTGAGAGGGTCAACTCACCAGCAGGCCCTTACCTACAATCTTTTACAGGGTCAGCTCACCTGCAGGCCCTCACCTACAATCTTTTACAGGGTCAGCTCACCAGCAGGCCCTCACCTACAAGTCCAGTCTCACTATCCAATAGTATGGTCAATACAATCCTCACTGCCGGGGGTCACATAACGAGTTAGCACGGAGGAGTCTTGTTCGTTATCGGAATTAACCAGACAAATCGGCCTAAGAACGGCCATGCACCACCACCCACAGAATCAAGAAAGAGCTAACAATTTGTCAATCCTTTCCGTGTCCGGGACGGGTGAGGTTTCCCGTGTTGAGTCAAATTAAGCCGCAGGCTCCACTCCTGGTGGTGCCCTTCCGTCAATTCCTTTAAGCTTCAGATTGGCAACAATACTCCCCCCGGAACCCAAAGTCTTTAGTTTCCCAGAAGCGGCTCGGCAGGTCATGGGAGTAACGCCGCCGGATCGCCGGTCTGCATCTTTTATGGTTGGAACTATGGCGGTATCTGATCGTCTTCAAACCTTCGACTTTCATTCTTGATTAATGAAAACATTATTGGCAAAACCTTTTGCTGTGGTTCGTCTTGCGACGGTCCAAGAATTTCACCTCTAGCGGCGCAGTACAAATGCCCCTGGCCGACCCTCTTAATCATGGCCCCAGTTTCAACAAAACCAACAAAATAGAACCGGAGTCCTATTCCATTATTCTTAGCTGAAGTATTCAGGCGACTCGGCCTGCTTTGAACACACAAATTTTTTCAATGGTTAGCTAAGCAGCTGGCACTCTCTCATAATTTTTTAAATAGCCAGCTCAGCAGCAGGCCCTTAACCATAATGTTTTAGAGGGTCAGCTCAGCAGCAGGCACTCAACCATGATTTTTTCGATGGTCAGCTCAGCAGCAGACCCTCACCCGAAATGTTTTAGAGGGTCAGCTCAGCAGCAGGCCCTTGCCCCTAATGTTTTAGATGGTCAGATTAGCAGGCCCTTGCTCCAAACGTTTTTGAGGGTTACCAGCAGGCCATCAATCATATTTTTTAAATTTTTGTGTTATGCCCTCCTTTATGTGTAACAAAGGGTGTATTGGAGTGCCGTTTCCTTGTAATTTTGGGCAGCCATTTCACTTGCAGTCCCACTACCTGAACAATTGTAACACAATGTGAATGAGGCCCTCCTTTATGTGATAGACAGGTTGTATCGGAGTGCCTTTTGCTTATAATTTTTGGCAGCACTTGCACTTTATATACAAGTAAATATACAGGAAAGAATGTTTCCTAACAATTTTTCTTACAAAATCGACAAACGGACAACATCGTTACCAGCAGTGACCTGGGGATCCAAGATGCAAATTAAGCCGCAGGCTCCACTCCTGGTGGTGCCCTTCCGTCAATTCCTTTAAGCTTCAGATTGGCAACAATACTCCCCCCGGAACCCAAAGTCTTTAGTTTCCCAGATGGTCAGTCTTTAGATGGTCAGATTAGCAGGCCCTTGCTCCAAATGTTTTTGAGGGTTACCAGCAGGCCATCAATCATATTTTTTAAATTTTTGTGTTATGCCCTCCTTTATGTGTAACAAAGGGTGTATTGGAGTGCCGTTTCCTTGTAATTTTGGGCAGCCATTTCACTTGCAGTCCCACTACCTGAACAATTGTAACACAATGTGAATGAGGCCCTCTTTATGTGATAGACAGGTTGTATCGGAGTGCCTTTTGCTTATAATTTTTGGCAGCACTTGCACTTTATATACAAGTAAATATACATCCAGGCATCCAGGCATCCTCCCCATGCTTGTCATGAACCATTTCGGTGGTGTTTCCATAAATTTCTGAACTTTTCCTATGAACCAAGCCTACTCCCCTCTTCAGAGCAGGGGATGCCTGGTTTAATGTTCGGGTTCTCCCACTGACTTCCATTCGGCCCGAGCACCCGAGCACCTTGGTGCTTGATAAACACTAGCAGTTATCTGTTTTAAAGCCCTTTTTTATGTGTATTAGTGGAAAAAGCAAAAAAAAAAATTCTGCTCTGCGGTGCAGTTATCCGTTTTAAAGCTCTTTTTGCGTGTATTAATGGAATAAGGAAAATATATTTGCAACTCAGAGGTGCAGTGATATATTTGGAAGCCTTGTATGTCGTGTATTAGTGGCGAAATAAAAATATATTTGCCATTCATCGTTGCAGATATCTGTTGAAAAGCCTTTTGTGTTGTGTAAAAGTAGAAAAAATTTAGGGCCTAATTGCTGTTCTGCAGTGTAGTGATATATTCTGAAGGCCTTATGCCGTGTATTAGTGGCTACATAAAAATATATTTGCCTTTCATTGTTGCACTTATCTGTTGAAAAGCCTTTTGTGGAAAAGGGCCTAATTAGGGCCTAATTGTCGTTCTGTGGTGGAGTGATATATTCTAAAGCCCAGTTTGCAGTGTATTAGTGGCGAAATAAAAAATATTTCATCTAACATTGGATTATTTGATCTAACAGTATGTCATACAGAGAAGTGCCAGGCTCTGCACAAGGGAGTGGCAGAGGAGTAAATGTTTCTGGTGCAGGCAGAGGTCGCAGCAGAGTAAGGGGGCATGGCAGCAGGCATTGCACGAGAGGCCTGAGATCCCGTTGTCATCTAGCAGTCGTGTCTTGACCAGCAAACCGGTTCTTGATTGGTTGACTCGGTCATCCACTTCGTCCAAAGTGACATCAGACACCCCCAGCCAAGAGTCGGTGGGTTCCTCTGACATGACCCGGGAGCAGACCATGTGCCTTCACTTGTCCTCAACCTACCGCTTCTGTTCCCTCAGCCAGAGAAGAATTATATGCTGTGGGATGGGCTCCACTTTTCAGCGAGGACCAGCTAATAGAGGACAGTCAGCAGCTACTGCCCAGCCAAGATCTGGAGGAGACATCCACCACAGCCACTAGGTGGGTAAGTACTGATAAGAAGAGTGGCGTGGAAGCTGGGGATGCGAGCAGTCAGGCTCCTGACCCAGAGACTGTTGAGGAGGACATCAGTGACATGCAGACAGTAGTTGATGATGATGATGTAGCTGATCGCACTTGGGAGCCAGATGATGAAGGGGCTTCATCATAATCGGAAGAAGAGGGTGGCAGCTTGCCCGTGAGCCAGCGGCAGAGACAGCAAGTCGCTAGCGTGGCCGGGAGTCAGCAGGGTGGCAGCAGTGGGAGGTCGGGAACGAAACGTGCCTTGGGTTCACAGAAGCAGTGGCGGTAGCAGTCAGTCAGTGCGGAGCGTTGGGGGTAAAATCACCTACTTTGCAGTGTGGCAGTTTTTTGTTAAGCCGCCGGAGGAGGTGAACATGGCCATATGTAGAATAAGTGGGCAGAAAGTAAAGCCTGGCCACGGTGCCAATGTTGGCACCACGGCCCTGCGTCAACATATGCAGAATCGCCATAAAGTGGCCTGGGAAAACCGTTGCTCCGATCTGGTGGTCCAGCCTGTCGCAGCAACCGCTGCGTCACCCAGTGGCACGCACCCGGTTTCAGGCAGTCAAGGCTCCACCACCTCAGCCAAAGGGAGTTGTCCCTCCTTCCCATCATCTGCTGGTCCTGATACTCCTGCTCCTCCTCCTACTACTACTTCTCGTCAGTCATTCTGTCAGCAATCGATCACTGAAGTGATTGCCAAGAGACAACAGTATGCGAGCACGCATCCAACGGCGCAGAAGCTGAATGTGCTCCTGTCCAAGTTGCTGGTGCTGCAGTACTATGTGGTGGACTTGGCATCTTTTAGAGAACTGATGGCTTGTGCCAAGCCGGGGTGGAGAGTCCCAGGCTGTCATTTCTTTGCGAAAAAGGCAGTACCAGCCCTGCACAAATATGTAGAACTGAAGGTGGGCCAGTACTTGAGCCTGTCAGTGTCTGCCATAGTGCACGACAGTGCCAACGTGTAATGCTGTTCCTGAACAGCCACACCAGCAACTTGGCCAAGTGACGCTGCTTCTGCCTCCACGTTGCCACACCGTTGGTCCTGCGATAATGTCCGCCTCTGCCTCCTCATCCTCCACCCTGCATGGCACACATGTTCAATCTGGTTATCAATTGGTTCCTGAATCCTGAAGTCTTCCACCCATCTGCAAAACATCCTAAAAATGGCCCGGAAACTTTGCATGCACTTCAGCCACTCATACACCGCAAAGCACACCCTACTTGAGCTGCAGCAGCAGAACAGAATCCCCCAACATAGGCTGATATGCGACCTTTCCACCCGCTGGAATTCCACCCTCTATATCTTAGACCGACTATTCGAACAGAGAAAGGCCATAAACGATTTCTTAATGATCAAAGCGGACAGAAGTACTCCCCTGTGTAACTTGGATGTCAGCCAGTGGCAGCTCATGTGTGACACCTGCCGTTTGCTCAGGCCATTTCCACTGCTTCATGTCCTGGAATAGATGCTGGTAAATCTGGCTGGTCAGGGGACTGACCCTAGATCTCACGGCCACATGAGCCTTGTAGAGGCTGAACTGGAGGAGGACATTGTAGCACAAGCGATGTGTAGCAAAATGGTTGGTTTTTCTACACAGGTGACAGGAGAGGAGAAGCAGGACCAGCCAGAGGAGATACAGGGCGATGAGAAAGATGAGGCAGAGGACCCAGACACACTGTGACAGTATACAGTGGAGACAGCCGAATTGTCACCATTCGGCAGAGGGATGACTTCTGGCTCTCCACCTTGTTGGACCTTCGCTACTGGTTTAAAATGGGGGCCTTTTTTACACCCGCTGAGAGAGAGGACAAACTGAACTACTAAAGAGAAATCCTATATAGTCAGTTGGCCGCTGCCTATCTGCGCCATCGTCCATCCTTTCGTAGTTCCAACCAGGGGGGGAAGCCTCTGCGCTCACGTTCCACTGCCATGGCTGCTGGGGTGAGGTGGGGTGGCAGGAGCAGTACCAGCTCTATCAGCAGCAACCTGAGTCTAGTGTCGCTGATGAGCAGCTTTCTTCACCCGCATAGTGAAGAAAGTACTCAGCAGCAGCAAGACCTGGAGCAGGACCTGAACCAGCAGGTGGTGGCATACTTGGACAGCACCCTGCCACCACACATTGAAGAACCGCTGCACTACTGGGCAGCCAAACTGGATTTGTGGCCGCAACTAGCAGAGTTTGCCCTGGAAAAGCTGTCCTGCAACGCCAGTAGTGTGGCATCAGAGTGGGTGTTTAGTGTGGTGGGGGCCCATAGTTACCCCAAAAAGAACTCGCCTGTCCGCCCAAAATGTGGAGAGACTGACCTTTGTCAAGATAAATCAGGCATGGATCAGCCTGGATTTCTACCTATTAATGCCTGATGCATCAGATTAAATCATCAATGCTGCCTCACCCAAACCTTAACAAAAGAGAGCGGCTTCTTCTGGCTACCTGCTTCAGCTACTATTCTGATGCTGCCACCCGCCTGATGCCACACATCTGATGCCAAGTGCTCCTTTTTACACCCACCATCGTCAGGTACTGTTTTTGCCACCAACCTCGACACTCTGTCGTCATGTCACTCTGTGGCCTCCTCCTGATGCTGCTGCTGCTTCCGCCACCTCCACGCTCTGTCATTGTGCCATTCTGTGGTCTCCTGATGCTGCTGCCACCTCCAGACTCTGTTATTGTGTCCCTCTTTGGTCTCCTGATACTGCTGCCACCTCCACATTCTGTCATTGTGCCACCCTGTGGCCTCCATCTGATGCAGCTGATGCCGCCACCTCCACACTTTATCATTGTGCTGCTCTCTGGTCTCCTGAAGCTGCTGCCACCTCCAGACTCTGTCATTGTGCGACTCTGTGACTTCCTGATGCTGCCGTCACCTCCAGACTCTGTCATTGTGCCACTCTGTGGTCTCCTGATTCTGCTGCCACCTCCAAACTCTATCATTGTGCCACTCTGTGAACTCCTGATGCTGTAGCCACCTGCACACTCTGTTATTGTGCCAGTCTGCAACCTCCTGATACTGCCGCCACCTCCAGACTCTGTCATTGTGCCGCTCTGTGGTCTCCTGATGTTGCTGCCACCTCCGGACTCTGTCATTGTGCCACTCTGTAACCTCCTGATGCTGTTGCCACCTCCAGACTCTATCATTGTGCCACTCTGTGACCTCCTGATGCTGCCGCCACCTCCACACTGTCATTGTGCCACTCTGTGGCCTTTTCATGCTGCTTCCACCTCACCACTATGTCATAGGGCCACTCTGTGGACTTCTCATGCTGTTCCCACCCTCCCCACTTCATGACTGGCCCACTATTTTGTCTTTTTGGCTTGTCTGACATGATCGTTTATTTGACCCTTTTTCTGATCTCTCAGAAGGAAGTAAAAATGAGACGCTCTTTGTGTAGCAGTTGTAAGGGCTGTATGGTCCCATCAGAATTGGCTTGAGACTTGGTAGCCAAAAGCAGGAGTGGGTACAAAACACAGAGGACATGCAAATATTCCGTTCATGTGTCATCTCTGTTTTGGATCCACTTCTGTTTTTTTTTTGGGCATTAGCAATACTGATGGATTACTGACCAAATGCTGACCGAGTGAAGGCAGATGCTCCACAGAAAGGATCAGTTTTTTTAGGGTTATTGTACTGACGGATCAGAGGAAGGGCAAAGTAATCAGTGACGTCAACAC
Organism: Bufotes viridis; assembly: GCA_033119425.1. Classification (NCBI taxonomy): domain Eukaryota; kingdom Metazoa; phylum Chordata; class Amphibia; order Anura; family Bufonidae; genus Bufotes; species Bufotes viridis. The sequence continues at coordinate 412,355,809 of CM065589.1, read as the reverse complement.
AAACTTACTGCTAACACCCTCTCCACTCTGTCAAGGGGGGCTCTACTTTTATAAGCGTTTAATAGAACAGGTTCTGTTTACATCTAACATAGTAACATAGTACATAAGGCCAAAAAAAGACATCTGTCCATCCAGTTCAGCCTGTCATCCTACTAGTTGCTAGTTCTATCTACGTGGAATCAGCTGACAATGGTGTAAAGGAGTGTGCTTCTTCTTGTCACTAACATTGACCCGTAAGGCTGAATTCATACCTGACTGCCCCGTGACTGCCCAGATAAGTGAAGTGTGCAGTGATTCTAAGAGCAATGCATGTCATCTGCACGTCATACGGACTCACAATATTATTTCACAACCAAAGCAAACTTCCTATGCGTGTAACTGCAAGGCACAGTGTTCTCCACCACTATAAAGGCTCTCAGTTGCCAGGAAATAGCTGTTTTTTAACGTAATCCATCACGAATATATTCGGGTCGAACCAAATTTTTTTGGTCCACCAGTTCACAAGAGATTAGAGTTTGTAACTAGTCTTTTAATGCCCTTTCCAGTAATCTGTTATGATTGGTAGGGTGTAGTGATGAGCAAGCACCAAAGTGTTCTGATATTCGGGTACTCGGTCTGAACACATAGCGATATACGTGCGCTCGGCCAAGCACTTGAGTATAATGGAAGGCAATGGGAGACAACCTGGCACCCCCTGCTCTGAAGATTGGAAAAGGTCTAAAAGTGACAGAAACACCACCGAAATGGATCGGGAAAGGCATGGGGACAATGTATGGATGCATCTTGGACTCCCAGGTCATTGCTGGAAACCATGTTGTCCGAGTTATACGCCACTTTTACAGGCAGCACTAGAAAAAGTACTAGGAAACATTCTTTCCTGTATATTCAATTGTATATTTGCTGCAAGTGCTGCCAAACATTACAATCAAGAGGCACTTCGAAACAGCCTGTATATCACATAAAGGAGGGCTCCCTTCACATTGTGGTACAATTGTTCAGGTAGTGGAACTCCAACACTCAACACTCCAAAGCCTATGCACTAAGTAAAGGGCTGCCAAAAATTACAAGGAACCGACACTACAATACACCCTTTATTACACACAAAAGACGGCATCATACACACCCTTAAAAATTATGATTGGTGGCCTGCTGGTGACCCTCAAAAACATTTGGAGCAAGGGCCTGCCGGTGACCCTCTAAATCATTACGGGTGAGGGCCTGCTGCTGAGCTGACCCTGTAAAACATTATGGTTGAGGGTCTGCTGGTGAGCTGACCCGGTAAAACATTATCGTTGAGGGCCTGCTGGTGATCTGACCCTGTAAAACATTATGCTTGAGGCCTGCTGGTGAGCTGACCCTGTAAAACATTATGGTTGAGGGCCTGCTGGTGAGCTGATCCTGTAAATGTTATAGTTGAGGGCCTGCTGGTGAGCTGACCCTATGAAACATTATGGTTTAGGGCCTGCTGGTGAGCTGATCCTCTAAAACATTATGGTTGAGGGTCTGCTGGTGAGCTGACCCTCTAAAACATTATAGGTGAGGGCCTGCTGGTGAGCTGACCCTCTAAAATATTATGGTTGAGGGCCTGCTGGTGAGCTGACCCTCTTTAAAAATTATAGTGGTGGGATATATACAATCTGGATGAGGAGAAGGAGGAGAAAACAAGATTCAACCATATACACTTTTTTGTGGTGGAAAAGGTGCACGGGAATACACTACAGTAGACTAAGTACATTATAAACAATACATTGAAATTGCCTTTATGTTCATCATCAGCTCAGCTCTCTTCTGGTGGATTTGAGAAGTCAGGGGCAATCCAGGCCTTGTTAATTTTTAACTGAGTCAACCTTTTGGCATTGTCAGTGGACAAGCGGAAACGCTTATCTGTTATAATGCCACCATCAGCACTAAATACACGCTCAGTCAAAACACTGGCAGCAGGGCAGGCCAGCACCTCCAAGGTGTAGAGCGCCAGTTCGTGCCACGTGTCCAGCTTGGACACCAAGTAGTTGTAAGGCACTGAAGGATCATTTAGGACGCTGGCATTAGGCCAGGGTGAGGTTGCTGACGGGGTGTCATGAAAGTGTCCCATGCCTTGAAGAGTGTTACCCTGCCTCTGTTGGAACTGCTGTGTGTTCTACTTGTCACCCTTCCTCAGTTGCCTAAGGAAGTACGGACTCTGGCGGCCGCTTTGTCAGATGGAAAATTTTGGAGCAATATCTCAACAAATACCTTCTGGTATTGCACCGTTTTACTCGTCCTCTCCACAGGAATGAGAGATGAGTTCTCTTTGTAGCGGGGTCGAAAAGGGTGAACACCCAGTAATCTGTGTTATCTAAAATGCGTATAACGCGAGGGTCGCGGGAAAGGCAGCCTAACAGGAAGTCAGCCATGTGTGTCAGAGTACCAACAGGCAAGATGTCGATGTCAACATCAGGATGACTCTCCATCCCCTAATCCTCCTCCTCTTCTGCCCATCCACGCTGAATATATGGACTTAAAGTTCCATGGGTACTACCCTCTGTAGCAGAGGCAAGTGTCTTCAGCTGCTCCTCCTCCTCTTCATGCCCCAATTCGCGCTGAGAAGACGAACTGTGGGTGGTCTGGCTATCACCCTGTGTAATATTCTCCGCCATTTCCTCGTCTGCCACATTCAGAGCGTCCTTCTTAATTGTGAGCAGCGATCATTTGAGTAGACACAGCAGTCCCTTTGGCCTCGCCTTCTTCATATTAATGGTTTTGTCTGTAGATGTGGCACATCTACTGTCCGCTAAAGACACAGTTTTCTGATGCAGGACAGTATTGGTTACAGATTTTGGATGCTACACTAGGAACACCACAGATTTTGGATGCTACACTAGGCCCTGATTAATGGAAGTTGTAATATACACAGTGTTTTCAGATTCAGTTCAGTATGGGATACAAAAACCCACAGATTTTGGACACTTTACTAGGCCCAGATTAATGGAAGTTGTAATATACACAGTGTTTTCAGATTCAGTTCAGTATGGGATACAAAAACTCACAGATTGTGGATACTTTACTAGGCCCAGATTAATAGAAATTGTAATATACACACTTTTTTCAGATTCATTTCAGTATGGAATACAAAAACCCACAGATTGTGGACACTTTACTAGGCCCAGATTAATGGAAGTTGTAATATACACAGTGTTTTCAGATTCAGTTCAGTATGGGATACAAAAACCCACAGATTGTGAACACTTTACTAGGCCCAAATTAATGGAACTTGTAATATACACAGTGTTTTCAGATTCAGTTCAGTATGGGATACAAATTTGTCTCAAATAAAATGTATTCTCTGCTGGAATACTGTATATACAGTTGCGGCCTAAACGCACACACAGATGTGCCCAAAACTAGTTAAATTTGCCCAAAATATAATTAATTCTCTGCTGGAGTAATGAATATAACGGTTGTGGATTGAACGCACACACAGATGTGCCCCAAACTAGTTAAATATGTCCCAAATACAAATAATTCTATGCTAGAATACTGTATATATGGCTGGGGCCTAAATGCACACACAGATGTGCCAAAAACTAGTTAAATTTGCCCAAAATATAAATAATTATCTGCTGGAGTAATTAATATAACGGTTGTGCACACACAGATGTGGCACTAATTAGGTTAATTTCTCCAGAAAAAAAAATTCTCTGATGGTGCGGTGTATATCTCACTAGTAGGCACACTCTAGTGAATAAGCCCCTTTTTATAATGTCTGCTAAACACACTGCTTTCTGATGGCATACTGTAGATCTCACTTGCAGACACACTAGTGAATAAGCCCCTTTTTATAATGTCTGCTAAACACACTGCTTTCTGATGGCGTACTGTAGATCTCACTACTATCAAATCTTTCAGTCTTTTAAAAGCTTTTGGGTACTTAAAAAAGCAATTTTCCAGCCCTGCACTATCTGTCCCTTCCTGAAGATGCCTGTCACTGATACTGCTGAATTTAAACCCTGGTTAAAAAAAAAATTGTGCTGCACTGCGGTCAAACACACACTGTAGTCCATAGGAGGACTGTTTGGTCTTTCAATAGTTTTTTGGAGTTAAATTTATGAATTTCCAGCAAAAAACTATCTATCCCTGCATACTGTCTGCTCTCCCTGATACGGAATGATCCGAGTGCGGGACATCGGCTCCTATATAAACTGGTATCACGTGTTTCGGCTAGCCAATCAGTGAAGGCTAATAGCTAACATGGCTATGGCATTACACTGAAGGGAATTACTTACCTGAACGTTGATTGGCTGCTTAGGAGGCACCAAGCATGTGGGGAGGAGACTCGAGCAATGCGACCAGCACACGTGGTATTCCTGGTATTCGATGAGCATGCGCGCTCATCACTAATGGGGTGATACAGACCAGTGAATTATAGCAATTGCCAGAGGGGAGCATTATGATTTATCCCTTGTCAGTTACTAGGAAGGTCTTGGCTGTCGTTAATAGTTGATTTCTCACTTCCCGGACATTTTCCTTTGCAACAGTGAGGTCCAGGAGCAGCGACGTAACTATATGTTGTTTAGACCTCGGTCTATCTCTGACTACAGTTTTGCTTGACTCCTAGCACTTCACTCAGGGTGTCTCTGACCCCGTGGAACTCCAATAGGTAGCAGCCTGGTGGATCTTCTGCAGTGAAGTCCAGATCCCTATATAGGTGTTTAAGGGTGAAAACCAGGGTACTGTCGGGATAACACCCTTAGCATTAGCCCAAAGTTAAACCTGTTGGTTAATGCAGTGTTTCCCAACCAGTGTGCCTCCAGCTGTTACAAAACTACAACTCCCAGCATGCCCGGATAGTCTTTGGCTGTGCAGGGATGCTGGGAGTTGTAGTTTTGCAACAGCTGGAGGCACACTGGTTGGGAAACACTGGGTTAATGCAGCGGTTCCACACCCACTGCTTGTAACACAGTAGTTCTGTAGAAGCTATCCATGCTGACTAGTGCATACTCTTACCGTATTCTGACTGATAGACAATGCATTCCTGCTATAAGTGGTATTGATATCGTTATATTGAAAAGCGTATGTGTTATATATTGTTGGGGTTTTTATGTGATTTTTGTCTCTATATTTAAAAAATCCTGTAATCGTTTTTTTTTCAAAGTGAACCTTATAATTAGGCACTTTATGTTCTGTACAGATCATTTCTCATCAGTCATCTTACTATAATCACAAAAAGGCTTGTAAAGAAGTGACACCTATCTATAGATAACACACAATTCACTATTCACAGTAGCTGGTAGATACTGTTCACCCTTCCCCTGACTAATGACCTCTGCACAAGTCATAGAGCATGTCTAGAACACTTTCCTGGAGAAGTCAATGAACATTCTTCCTATGGCTCATGTTGCCGTTATAAAACACATCCTTAACCACTTAAGCCCCCCTAGCTTAAACACCCTTAATGACCAGGCCACTTTTTACAATTCTGCGCTACACTACTTTAACTGTTTGTAGCTCCGTCATGCAACTTACCACACAAATGAATTTTACCTCCTTTTCTTCTCACTAATAGAGCTTTCATTTGGTGCTATTTCATTGTTGCTGACATTTTTACTTTTTTTGCTATTAATCATAAATTAACGATTTTTTTGCAAAAAAATGACATTTTTCACTTTGTCACAAAATTTTTCAAAGAAAACTACTTTTCAATATAAATTTTCTCTAAATTTATTGTACTACATGTCTTTGATAAAAAAATGCAGTAAGTGTATATTTATTGGTTTGCTAAAAGTTATAGCGTTTACAAACTATGGTGCAAAAAAGCGAATTTCCGCACTTTGACTTTCTGAGCACCTATCATGTTTCCTGAGGCACTACAATGCCCAGACAGTAGGAACACCCCACAAATTACACCATTTCGGAAAGTAGACACCCCAAGGTATTCGCTGATGGGCATAGTGAGTTCATGGAAGTTTTTATTTTTTGCCACAAGTGAGCGGAAATGAAATTTTTTTTTTTTTTTTACAAATTCTCATATTCCACTAACTTGTGACAAGGTGCGCAAAGGGGCCCAAATCCCAAATTTTTTTTGGCACAAGTTAGTGGAAATTGATTTTTTTGTTTTTTTCTCACAAAGTCTCCCTTTCCGCTAACTTATGACAAAAAATTCAATCTTTCATGGACTCAATATGCCCCTCAGCGAATACCTTGGGGTGTCTTCTTTCCAAAATGGTGTCATTTGTGGGGCGTTTGTACTGCCCTGGCATTTGAGGGTCTCCGCAATCATTACATGTATGGCCAGCATTAGGAGTTTCTGCTATTCTCCTTATATTGAGCATACGGGTAATGAGATTTTTTTTCCGTTCAGCCTCTGGGCTGAAAGAAAAAATGAACGGCACAGATTTCCTCATTCGCATCGATCGATGTGGATGAAATAATCTCTGCCAAAAAATATGCAAGAAAAAGAGGGGCCTGGCGATTGCCAGGACATAGGGGCTCCGCCCAAACATCCATACCCACTCAGCTCCTATGTCCTGGCAAGCGTGATTTCTCCATTCACATCGATCAATCGATCGGTGTGGAGGAAGACATCTTTGCCAGATTTTTGATACAAAGTGTTTGCCAAAGCATATGAACTCCAACACCTCTCCTCAGCTCAAATGCCAGGGCAAACATACCTGTCCTGCAGAGGAGAAATCTCGTCTTGCAGCGCCGCATACACCGACTTCACGTGTCTTCTGACAGCAGCGCAATGCTTCTCTCAGAATGCACATCAGTGCTGCGGCGTTTTCATCGGTTGGTCCGTTGGTCTGTTGGTATACCTGGAAAATAAAGGGTGGTTAGGGGAAAAAAAAAAAAAGAAGAAAAACAGGCAGCAGGCACATGACTTGAACGTTGCAAACTTTATAAAACATGAATAAAACCTGAACATGAAAAAAAAACTGAACTTTTAAAACCTGAACTAACTCAAGATTTTATTTTTCTTGCTACCTGTTTAATTTTTTTCTTTTTTAACCATATCACTCTTTATTTTCCTTGCAGAAACATCTCCTTTCCCATGGGACAATGTGTAAAGTGTAAATCACACAGAGATGGTGAGAAGTACATTATGCACTTTATCCCAAGTGAAAGGAGACGTTTCTACCGTTTCACACTTCTGCAGTAGCACAGCAGCACCGTACCCTATGTGTTAGGGTCTCTCAAAACCTAGTATCCTGAGAGACCCTCGATCCTGATTATAAAAACTACCTGTGTCGTGCATTCCCTATCCTAAGTGTACCTGGGTGTGGTACTTCGGAAACACTCCCTAGGCATAGGGCAGGGCGGTCAGGACAGTCAGGACAGAAATAACGGGTGTCACGCCTTATTCCACTCCTGCTACAGACACGACATTTTTTCGGGGTGACGGTTGGGTTGAGGTACCAGGAACGGCACTGGGAAGTGCCGCTCGTGTAGACGGCTAACTACACTGGTGGATGGGGCCACGGAACCTCCTGGATACAGGAGGTTCTCGATGATCTCTTCCTGAAATTTGAGGAAGGATCCTGTTCTCCCAGCCTTACTGTAGAGAACGTAACTATTATAGGCAGCCAATTGAATCAGATATACAGACACCTTCTTATACCAGCGTCTGGTGCGTCGGGAAATTAAATACGGGGCCAACATCTGATCGTTGAAGTCCACCCCTCCCATGTGGAGATTATAGTCGTGGACGGAGAGGGGCTTTTCAACGACACTGGTTGCCCGTTCAATTTGAATTGTCGTGTCTGCGTGAATGGAGGAGAGCATGTAAACGTCACGCTTGTCTCTCCATTTCACCGCGAGCAGTTCTTCGTTACACAGTGCAGCCCTCTGCCCCCTTGCAAGTCGGGTGGTAACGAGCCGTTGGGGGAAGCCCCGGCGACTAGGTCGCACGGTGCCACAGCAGCCAATCTGTTCTAGGAACAAATGCTTGAAGAGGGCCACACTTGTGTAAAAGTTGTCCACGTAAAGATGGTACCCCTTGCCGAATAAGGGTGACGCCAAGTCCCAGACTGTCTTCCCACTGCTCCCCAGGTAGTCAGGGCAACCGACCAGCTCCAGGGTCTGATCTTTTCCCTCATAGATCCGAAATTTGTGTGTATAGCCTGTGGCCCTTTCACAGAGCTTATACAATATGACCCCATACCGGGCGCGCTTGCTTGGGATGTACTGTTTGAAGCCAAGGCGCCCGGTAAAATGTATTAGGGACTCGTCTACGCAGATGTTTTGTGCAGGGGTATACAAATCTGCAAATTTCTGGTTGAAATGGTCTATGAGGGGCCGAATTTTGTGGAGCCGGTCAAAAGCTGGGTGGCCTCTGGGACGGGAGGTGGTGTTGTCACTAAAGTGCAGGAAACGCAGGATGGTCTCAAAACGTGTCCTGGACATGGCAGCAGAGAACATGGGCATATGATGAATTGGGTTCGTGGACCAATATGAACGCAATTCATGTTTTTTTGTAATGCCCATGTTGAGGAGAAGGCCCAAAAAAGTTCTAAATTCGGAAACTTGGACTGGTTTCCACCGGAAAGGCTGGGCATAAAAGCTTCCCGGGTTAGCGGTAATAAATTGTGTGGCATACCGGTTTGTTTCTGCCACTACTAAGTCAAAGAGCTCCGCAGTGAAGAACAGCTCAAAAAACCCTAGTGCCGATCCGATTTCAGCCGTCTCCACCCGAACTCCTGACTGGGCGGTGAAAGGGGGAACTAATGGTGCGGCTGAAGATGGGGACTGCCATTCAGGATTTGCCAGCACCTCAGGGACTCTAGGGGCTCTACGGGCCTGTCTGCGCGGTGGCTGCGACGGGGGAATTACTGCACGTGCCACCATACCAGCTTCAACTGCCCTTCTGGTGCTCGCTACTTCACCATGTGTTACGGCAGTGCTGGTAGAAGGTACAGGACGGGCTGCGCTGCTGGTGTATGCCTCACCACGTAATCCGGCAGCGCCAGCCCCACTCTGCTGCCCTTGAAGCGGATCCTGCGCTACCTGCGGTCTAGCGACACGGGGCCGGGTACGCCTGGTGCTATCAGGGACCACAACCTCCTCGTCCGAACTTTGAGTCAGAGAGCCACTGCTTTCTACAGGTTGGTATTCTGACCCGCTAGATTCGTCAGATGAGGGTTCCCATTCCTCATCCGACTGGGTCAGAATCCTGTAGGCCTCTTCAGGAGATTACCCCTTGTTTGCCATTTGGGATACTAAATTTAGGGGGTATTCCCTGAGACTACCCAAGAAAAAAGCAAGCCTGTCTTACAAATGGGAGTGTAGCGAAGTACAGAAGCCGCTGCGATTGATAAAAATATCAAAACTGATTTTTTATCGCCGCAGCGCTGTGAAGGGATTGTGCAGTGATACAAAAAAATATTTTTGTCACTGCGGCGAGGCGGGCGTGGGTGAACGCAGGTGTGGGCGACCGATCAGGTCTGATCGGGCAAACACTGCGTTTGGGGTGGAGGGCGAACTAAAGTGACACTAATACTAATATAGATCTGACTGTGATCAGTTCTGATCACTTACAGATACTATAAAAGTATAAATGCTGATTAGCGCTACGCTAAACAGCGATCCAGTGACTGCGGTGCGGTGGGCTGGGCGCTAACGCTAACTACCTAACAAAAGGGCCTAAACTAAGCTAAGCCTAACAGTCAATCCAAGTGAAAAAAAAAAGTGACAGTTCACAAAAGTGACACTGATCACTTTTTCACTTTCACTATGTACTGACAGGGGGTTATCAAGGGGTTAATTAGGGTGATGGGGGTGATCAGGGCCTAATATGTACTGATTGGTGCACTTACTTGGGATCTGTGCTCTGTGCTGGGTCCAACCGATGAAAAGGACCCAGCACATGGCACAGATCCCTTATAAAACACATTTATTTGTAAATACACTGTAGATCACCATTTTCTATAGGTGATTTTAAAAATCACCAGCCTGCCAGCGATGATCATTGGCTGGCAGGCTGGTGACTCACCTCCCCCGAGTCCAGCGGTGCGTTCCATGTGCGTTCCACTGTATGCTGTAGCGCGTCTTCTCGCGTCTCGCGAGAGGACGCACGGATGCGTCCAGGAGGAATAAACCTGCCGCCGCCAGGACGCATCCGTGCGTTCGGCGGTCGGGGACAGGTTAAAGGGGTTATCCAAGTTATATTTATTGATGACCTATCCTCAGGATAGGTCATCAATATCAGATCGGCGGGGGTCCGATACCCGGCACCCCCTGCCGATCAGCTGTTTGAAGAGAAGGCGAGCGCCATGCCAGCGCTGCCTCCTCGTCATTGTTTACATGCTGGCCGTTGCATCTGCAGCGGTGAGCAGGTGTAATTACACCCAAGCCGTTCCATTCATTTCAATGGGACGGCTCTGTAGTATACACTTGTATAGGAACGAGCCGTCCCATTGAAATGAATGGAACGGCTTGGGTGTAATTACACCTGCTCACCGCTGCAGATGCAATGGCCAGCATGTAAACAATGACGAGGAGGCAGCTTTGGCACGGCGCTCGCCTTCTCTTCAAACAGCTGATCGGCGGGGGTGCCGGGTGTCGGACCCCCGCCGATCTGATATTGATGACCTATCCTGAGGATAGGTCATCAATAAATATAACTTGGATAACCCCTTTAAATGCTGTTAACAGCAGGTTAGGGAATAAGGCTGCCACCATAACCATGCACAGAAAACAGTATAAAAATATAATAAGAGAATAAAAGCCTAAGTATCACAATCTGATTTTAATTAGTAAAAATATAGGTAACACATTCCCTTCAGGTTACCATACACAGTATAAAAACAATACAGATGGAACCTGAATCTGAATTGGCTTGCAGGAGTGGGGCTTTATACAAACTGTATATTAAAGTGAGACTTTAAAGCGTCTTCAAGAAGTTGATGAATACAAAATCCTATGTGTTTGTAGAATGACCTTATTTGACCGCCATCATCACTGAGCCTGTTGTATAGTTAAACAAAATGCTCTTTGTACACACTGTCCTCAAGGGGGCAATATTGAGTAATTAAAGTCAGATCCTTCCTGTGGGAGGATATAGTGTTGGTAAGGCAGGGAACAAAGTTCAGAGTTACTTCTGTCTGTGAGGCTAGGCTTAGTGCTGCTCTCCTTACTTGGCACTGGACTGTGAGGTATAGTAAAATGAAAACTCCCTTTATTCTCTTCTATCTATAAACTATATTTCATTTTTCAAATTAATTCTATAACCCCTTTACTATGATATGTAATAGGCAAAGATTGTGTATATTGAAATGGTAATGTACCAGAGACAGTTTTCTCTGTAGTCTTAGTGTTGCATATGGTGCACTGCAGTAGGAAGACTTTATGTGAAAGACTAACCCTTGGCATAGACAGATTTTCACAGAACACATTTATAATGTGATCTACGGAATAACTGCCTAGAACTGATGTATGCTAAATCCACGTATTCATTTCCCACTCAGGAAAACATTTGGAATTAAACAGTGATCCATACACATACTTATGCTGTCTGTGCGTGACTCATATAATTTAAAGATACAGGTCTTGGAATAAGGAAAGCATAGCAGATATTTCAAACAGACAATTTTTTTCAGACATGCTTTGATCTGTATCATTCAATCCCACTTAAACATGCACAGTCATCATCTCACTATCTGTAGCCAAAATTGGCCAAAATTCTGCGTGTCCCCAGCCCCAGCTTAAAACTTATTAGCATTTCCGATATTTAACAGTTAAATTATTTCCTATATTTAACAGTTAAATTGCGGCTGAAAAACAGCATAGTACACACCTCAGCTGCAGCCGACCTTCTTTATGAAGAAGATCAATCAATGGTGTGAAGGTATGGTCCCTTTCTCTTCGGAGAAGTTCTGCAGCAGTTTTTGTTTAGTAGAAATAAATGTACCCGCTACTACTAAATATGATGAATATCGGATATTCTATTACTTCTGTAAATGCTCTTGACCTGAAGCCTTGAGCTTTTAGATATGTACATTGCAAGTCAGCCTATGGCACAGACACCTGGGCTAGGTACGTGGACACGCCGGAATGTTGGAGGGCAGATCTCATGGACATGAACCAAGCCAGGCAGCTGCTACGTCAGCTGTATTCTTAGGACGAGTTCACATGTGACATTTGCCATAGAAGATTTTCATGCAGCATCATATATTACTACACTAAACAAAAATATAAAAGCAACACTTTCGTTTTTGCTCCCATTTTGCATGAGCTGAACTTAAAGATCTGAAACATTTTCTACATTCACAAAAGACCCATTACTCTCAAATATTGTTCACAACTCTGTCTAAATCTGTGTTAGTGAGCACTTCTCTATTGCCGAGATAATCCATCCCACCTTACAGGTGTAGCATATCAAGGTGCTGATTAGACAACATGAATATTGCACAGGTGTGCCTTAGACTGCCCACAATGAGAGTCCACTCTGAAATGATAAGCCATCCGATTGATGGCATATCACTCAGTAAGCCATGAATCAAGAGAAAAAAATCCAACAAAGAAATCACAGGAATAAATTCCCCCTAAAACTTAACCTTTAATAACACAGTAAAATACTCCCCAGAACACAAGGCATTTTACCCCAAAACCATAACGTGTCCCTATCTAAAGCAGATCTCCCACTCTCATAAGGGCAATTCCACTGTCTTGGAAGCTGCCCGTAAGAGACTCTGTTCTAATGGGGTATTGGGATGCAGCATCAACCTCATATTCAAAATAAAGGGAGAGGGGAACTCGGATGTGTGGTCCCTATTTGTCCGTACCTAAAGCTGAACTAATGCTGTGATAAAGGCGATCTTATTGTCTTTGAATCTATCCCTGTAATACCCTAATATGCTTAAATATAGCAATACAGTAAGAAGTGGGATCAACTAGGTTTTGGGCAACCAAAGGGACACTCCAATAATCAACAAAATAGGTATAAAATATTGATCATATGATAAACACCAATGTGTGATCATATTAAAAGATGGTCATGGAGCGTCACCTGTCAAATTTCCACTCTTGGCTTATATACAGCACAGTACCAGGAGGCTGAGTCAATCAGGTATCGTGCCAGTATACTGTATAAACAAACAGTACAGCCTTCAGCAAGTGTAACACTCCCGAGTGGTGTTGCCACTCCTACCCCCTGCTACTGTCCTTAATGGTCTAACATAAAGTCATCTATACATTATCTTCCAGGTTCTCTCCATAACGTGCATGTATAATAATGTTTGTAACTGTTTATAACATGTAATATGCCCGGTTCACCAGTAGGTGGCAGCAAACCCGGCAGAGCTGTAATTATGTAGAATGGAGCTAACCATTCCATTCTAACCCCCCTCTGGAGAGAAGTGGGTGAGTCCTATTACCTGAAGGAAGGGTGGGGACCAGATAGCACTGGTTCTAGTGCTAGTGGTAGTGTGTGTGCTGGTAGGGACTCCATGTTGGAGCTCAAGGGATTCTACCACATCCCTTGGCTGAACATAAGTCCGACCAAAGAGAGACGCACAGCATCACGAAGAAAGCAAAGACACTAATTAAGCTTGTCAGGACAGTAGATTCAGAGATAGCTAAAGCCTGCTGGAACCAAGATAAAGCCTGAAATTTGCAACGGAAAAACGTTTACTTAAGTAAAGCTGCCATTAAACTTCATCACAAGGTCTGGACTTCCTTAATCCCTCAATTATTCCCTTTATTTATTGCTTCAGAACCAGCAGTATCCAGGTAGGAGCACCGTGACACACAAAAAAAATACATTTTTTTTGCCGCAACATACCATTCCTACACCAGGGACGTGTTAAATAGGGGGCACTAGGGGGAGGCGCCCATTGCACAAGCACTGCAGGAAAGTTACTGCACCCGCAATGTGTGTTAGGATATAACACAGTATTGTAAGTGGATGAGTCAATCATAACATCCATCAGCTAACAGAATACAATAAGGTTATATTGCAGGCAAGCACACTGACCTTATGCTGTGCTGGATTGCACATCAAGAAGGCAGAGAGAATCGTTAATTTCTAACGATAATTCGTTTTCTCTTAGTCCTAACAGCAGCACAGATGGGGGTTAACCACCCCCCGTGGACTTGCAGGACCGGCGGAATGTTTAATTAGCCCAAGAATAATAACTCAATTTAACAATTAAGTATCTCCTTAAAAGGAGGAAGTCAACCCCCAGGCCACTGTGTTTATAGTAAGAAAAAAACTAGACTTACTAGGGTGGGAAATTTGTGTGCTGCCGTTAGGACTAAGGGAAAACAAATTATCGTTAGAAATGAACGATTCCCTTACGTCCTACCAGCAGCACAGATGGGGAGATAGCAAGAAGAAACCCCTAGGGAGGGCCTTCCTGCCTGGCAGAACTAAGAATAGTCTGCCCAAAGGCCGAAAACTCAGCTAGACTGGCATCTAGTCTATAATGGGAGATAAATGTAAATTAATCTTTCAGCTCCTTTAAGGAACCGTTTGATCAGCGCGTCCTGAGAAAAAAGCCCGTTAAGGCAAGCTGAGATGGCTGAAACTTGAACCTTCAGAGTAGAAGGGCAAGGCATCTATCAAGGCCGTCTTGCAGAAACTGAAGGATAGCGGAGAGGGGCGGATCTGCAGACGCCACCTCAGTTGAGGTACAACAGGATGAGAATATCCTCATAATACGAGAGTAGGCTCTCTTGGTGACTCTAGAATGAGACAGCGTTCTCAGGACCGACTCTGAAAGCACTTCTATTCTGGGAAGGGACTGTTCAACCTCCAGGCTGTCAGGTTGAATCTGTGCAGATCTGAGCAGAGGTGAGTGTCCCACGACACCAGGGTCTGCTGTGGGGGGAGCCTCCAATATTGTCCTCGACTGAACTGGGTGAGCTAGGTAAACCAGGATCTCTTCGGCCAAAACAGTATGATGGCTATCACTGAGGCCTGATCCTGACAGATTTTCATCAATATCCTCGGAATCAAGGAAAATGGAGGGAAGATGTATGCTAGCCTGAACCTCAAGGATATTGACAGAGCTTCTAACGCCAGGGGGTTGTCCTCCCTGTAAAGGGAGCAAAACCTCTCCACCTTGGCATTGAACCTTGTTGCCATGAGATCCCCACTTGAGGACTATATGCTTGAATATCTCCGGATGTAAAGACCACTCCACCGACAGAAGACCACGGCTCAGCCGCTATCATATTGAGAGAGCCTTGGATGTGGATCGCAGATAAGTGGGAAAGGTACACCTCTGCCTAATCCAGAATCACCCCGATCTCTGACAGGAGGGGATGTGATCTTGTGCCTCCCTGCTTGTTGATGTAAAGTACCGCAGTCATATTGTCTGACTGGACTTTCACCGCTTTGCCCCGGATATGAGGGGCTAAGTGAAGGAGGGCTAGCCGGATATCTCTCTCTCAAATTTCTGGCTGGTGATTGTATTCTCTAAACAATGTCTGAAATTCACACTGTGGCATGTTGTTCAAAAGATACGACTAGCCTGAGGTGTGTAAAGTGTCTTAACTTGTTTACCCTCTATGTCAGCAGGTCCTGAAAGCTTTATAAAGGTTACCTTGCAGACTGACTCTTAGCTTGAACATGCAGATTCTCTATCTTGTCTTTCTCTGTTTCTTCCAAGGAGCTGGCAGTGAAATAAGCGGCTCCAGTGATTAGACCTGGAGACCTTCCTCACTGTCTACCTCCACCACACTAGAATCCCAAGGGACTCTCTAGCCCGGGGGTGGGGCCAGTACACACCGTAAGGTCCCAAGGGTGCCAGGCCAAAATCATTAAATCTGGCAATCACTACCTTATGCATGGACACACTAGGTATGCTTTACATCACATAAAGTGCGTAACATGACATAACATGAAATTATATTACTAACAATTGCAGATAACCACTGTACTGGGACTGGGGTACTGCATATCCTAAGATGTATTGCAGGTGCATTCACTTTCCTGCAGTGCTGCTGAACGCTATACTGTTTTGTTTGTTGCTGTATTGGCACACTATCTGATTGACTTACCCTCCTAGTATCGTGCTGTAGACTATAGCAGTTTATAGTGGAAATTTGACAGATTTTAATATTATCACATATTGGTGTTTATCATATGACCAGTACTGTGGATTAATCTGATGCAATCATTGCCTTTTTTCAGAATTAACTTTTCAGGTTCTCTGCAGATGAATTTTGTAAAGCGGCACCCAGCACCATTTTACTGCACATGTCAGTGGGAAAAAGTATGAGGGAGGAAGAAGAAGGATGCTCACATGATCCTGAGAGGAAGTGTGTGCGTGTGTGAGAGGGGGGGGGGTGTTGCATTGATTGGCTCAAAGGTCGACAGAAAGCCTGGATGAGCAAATCAGTGCTGCAGCAGGCAAGGCGGTGCCCTTGCAGAATGAGCAGAGCCTAATTCTTTGTTGGGCTGTGCAAGAGGGTGGATGGGTCTTGCTATATCTGACAGAAAGCAATCTTAGGGACAGTGTACAGTCATAATCAAGCTTCTATTCTAATGTGAGGGACTATGAAAGGATAGAAAGAAGAATAATTGTGTAGAATAGGGTAAGGCAGGGAAAGCTTTCAGAAAGGGAGGGAGAAGTGAGGAGCTGAAGCTGCATGTGCCTGGCAGTGCCTTTTAGCTGCAACTACTGCCTTATAACACAGCTCCAGCTGCTGCAGAACCTCAAAAGCAGCTACCAGCAAGAACAATTCTTTTTTTTTCCAATTTTACAGTTTTTTTTTTTTTGTTTTTTTTTTTTGGTGTGGGGAGGGGGGGGGTAAGCTCAAAACTGTAAAACACGTGTTTTACCATCTAGAGCAGGGGTGCACAACCTGCGGCCCGGGGGCCACATTCGGCCCTCGATACTATTCTGTGCGGCCCCCAACCATCTGGTAACAGACATGTATGTCTATGTCTTGTGGCTGCTCACATGTATCTTTTATGTGTTCTCCCATTAGATGGGAGTATTAGAAGTGTAACTAGACATTTATGATATATACTGTATGTTCAATACGCCATAAATATAGTATTTCAGTAGGTAATACCCCTTTAAGTTTTATTTCCGGCCCTTGGAATTGGCTCAGGCTGACAATGTGGCCCCCAACCAGAAAAGGTTTTGCACCCCTGATCTAGAGGATAGATAGCATTTGAAATCGTAGTGAAAACACTTCAAATAACAGCCAGAAATCTTTGTTACGGCATCTCCTGACAGTTCAACATTTTTTTTGCCGAATATATAGCAATACAGAATGCAAGTGTGCAATGTGTGTGTTATAATACTGAGCTTAGCTTTTGAAATCTCTTTTGAGTGAAAATATGAAACACTAGTCCAAAATGAATCCTAGACATCTCCAGACAGTTCAAATTTTATATATTTTGTTGCAATCTTACAATACAAAGGGTAACGTTTTAAATCCCTGAGTGATAATGTAAAATAAAAATGTCAAGGCATCTCCAGAAAGTAAAAAAAAAATTCTGTTGGTGAAACTAGCACTATATACTGTATGTGTCTTAAAATACAGAGGGTAACGTTTGAAACCTCTGAGTGAAAATGTGAAATACTAGTCCCATATCTGTGTCAAAGTATCTCCAGGCAGTTCAATATTTTTTTTGTTTAGCCAAATATAGCAATACTGTATAGAAGTGCGCAACATGTGTCTTATAATACAGAGGGTAGCATTTTAAATCTCTGAGTAATAACATGAAATAGTAGGTCAAAATCTGTGTCAGGGCATCTTCAGATAGTTCAATTTTTTATTTTTATTTTTTATTATATTTTAATAATTTTTTCATAATTACAACTATAAGTAACAATAAGCAACAAATTCAGGTCCAGGTAATAGTATAGCAGCACAAATTGTAAATGGTATACAGGAATATAAGCACAAATGCTTGATAGACATAAAGCAGGTTGAGGAAATTGCTGAGGCACAATAAGGTCAAGAAACACATAAGTACCTATGTAATAGGCAGAAGGTTCCGGTCGTAGGCAGCGGCCGGTGGAGTAGGCAGCCAGGATGTCATAATACGCTAAGGGGTATGTAAGCGGATAGTTGTTTGGAATGTTGTGGGTCAATTAAAGACTAGTAATCAGGTGTGGCGACATGCGAGTCTAGGTAGGGCTCAATAGGACTGCTGTAAAGGAGGGTATAGTCATGTTGGAACGACATGGGTGGTAATGGTGGCTATAGAGGAAGGGGACACAGGGAAGAAAGTATGTTATCCTGGAAGATTTGCAAGAGATTAATTGATAGGGAGGAATCTGTGGGATCTCCACTTGTTCCAGCGTTTGAGGAAGGTAAGATGGGTGCGGGATTCCCATGCAGACAATTCCTCGAAACTGTAACGTTGGTCAACTTTAAACTTCCATAGTTCGAGGTCAGGGAGGGAGGTCTGGAGCCAACACCTGAGGATAAGGAGACGTGCAGCAATCAACAGTTGCTTAAAAAGGTAAGGGAGATATGAAGGTGTGTTGCTGTCCAAAAAGGACAATAAGGCACCTGATGGAGACATGGCAATTGTGGTTTGACAGATCTGGTTAGATTGCTGAAAAATATCTGCCCACCACTTATTAATCCTTGTACATTCCCACCAAAGGTTAAAGAAAGTCTCCCTTTCCTCCATACACCTCCAGCACTTGTCCGAGGACTCAGGAGTAAAGTGAGCCGTTTTGACCGGTGTGAGGTACCATTGGGTCAAGAGCTTATAGTTATTTTCCTGGATACGTACGCACCGTGAGGTCTTATGTGGCGCCTCA
This sequence comes from Bufotes viridis, assembly GCA_033119425.1. Lineage (NCBI taxonomy): Eukaryota > Metazoa > Chordata > Amphibia > Anura > Bufonidae > Bufotes > Bufotes viridis. The sequence goes on along the minus strand of CM065589.1, from coordinate 412,337,102 downwards.
ACGAGTTTAGGGAGAGCAAGATAGGGGATAGCAATTTTGAGATCTTTTTCCCAATAATGGATGAAGGCAGGTTTAGATTGTACTGGGAAGAAGCGAAGCTTGTTATAAAGGAGGGAAATATGTTTTTTAGGGGGATTAGGTTGGGAGATCAGTGATTCAAGCCAGACTATAGGGCGGCAGAGTTCACCCTGTTTAGCATGCTTAAGTGTAAAGGACCTGAGACAAGGAATTAGGTGAGGTCACATGGCTGGGGATTAAGAAGAGTGGTCAGGGCTACTGTAGTAAGAGGTTGGCCTGCGTCATCTATGAGAGACGTAATTGGGAGGTTATAAAGTTTTGTCCCACTGGGGGAAGAGCTTAGCAAAGAGGGATCAGAGCTTCCTAGGATGTCACCTATTGTGAGTAGAGGAGAAGGGAAGGGGATATTGCAATGGGATTATTTAAGCCAGGTCCAGGTTGCTAGGTTAATGGGGTAGGCTGCTAGTTGGGTGGGGGGGAAGATGGCATTGCCTAGCAAGAAGGCCCTAAAAGGCTTACCTAGGATTGAATGCTCCAGGGAGACCCAGGATTTGTGGAATGAGTTACGTAGCCATTCGACTACCCTGGCCAATAGTATGGCTTTACCGTATAATTCAGTGTCTGGGAGGCCTATACCGCCCTCAGAATTGGGCCGGGATAGACGAGAGAACGACAATCTGGCTTTGTTCCCACGCCATATAAAGGAGTTAAAATGTTGCCTAATTGCGGCATAATAGGAGGTGGGGACAAGGATGGGTAGGACTTGCAGATAAGTTAAGCGAAGGGAGAATTAGGGAGGTAAGGAGATTTTTACGGCCAAACCAGGATAGAGTTGGAACTGTTTTATTTAATTTATCAATTGCTTGAATGATGGACAATTTCAGGGGAATGTAATTCCAAGGGAAGAGATCTAGAATTTGTGGGCTAATAAAATTTCACTCCCAAGTATGTGATTGTTGGGGATGATCAGTTAAAAGGGGAGTTGGTCATTAATTTCCGTTTGACGTTATGACGGATACCAATGCAGATGATAAGGGGTTTATTTGCATTAATTTTAAAGTGGGACAAAGGGCCAAATTGTAGTAGATGGTTTTGGATGACTGGAAGGGAAGTACTGGGGTTGGAGGTTAATATAAGGACATCATCGGCAAAAGCCGCGATTTTGTGTTCTGTTCCATCAACAATAGGACCCTTAATAGAGGGGTTGGTTCTTAAAGCAGCAAGTAGGGGTTCCATCTTTAAAATTAAGAGGAGGGGGGAGAGGGTGCAACCCTGACGGGTACCCTTAGCTATACCGAAGGCAGGGGAGAGGGTACCATTGACTATTACGTGTGCTGATGCATGAGTGTACATAGCGAAAACTGCTCGGACATAGAGGTCAGGGAGGCCAAACCGCAACAGAGTTAGTCTAAGGTAGTTCCAGTTGACCCTATCGAATGCTTTCTCAGCATCTGTGTTAAAAAGCAATAGGGGAGAGGAGGTGCGGGTGGCATGACATAACAAGTTTAGCACTCTAGTGTTGTCTCTGCCCTCTCTGTTGTGAATAAAGCCCACCTGGTCACCATGCACTAGAAGGGATAAGAGCTTAGAAAGGCGGTCGGCCAACATTTTTGCCAATCATTTCAGGTCTATATTGAGCAAAGAAATAGGCCTGTAATTTGCACAATGACCATGGTCTTTCCCCTACTTCGGTATAAGTGTATTGTGTGCAGTCACCATATCCCTAGATAGGGGGGTACCGGACAGGGAGAGGTTGCTAAAAGGAGGGGGAGTAGTTGTTTTTTGAAAGTTTTGAAATAAAGGGCTGGGAGTCCGTCGGGGCCTGGACTTTTCCCCAGGAGTAAATGACGTGGGGCTTCAGATATGAGTGAAGGGAGTCATTAATGAATCTTTCTGGGAGTCAGAGAGGGTAGGAAGTATGAGAGAGTCCAAGAAGTCTTTTACTAAGGAGGTGTGGGAGTTAGATGGGAGAGCTTGGGGAAAGATTGTATACGTTTTTGTAGAATTCTTTAAATTGTTTGTCAATAAGCGTAGTACAGAAAATAGTGTTACCAGCCGGGGATGTTAGTTGATGAATATAATTGCCCGTTTTTCTAGCTTTAATTCTTTGCATTAGAAATTTGGAAGATTTGTCGCCATGAGCAAAGAATTTATGTTGAGAGTTTAGATAGTATTTGGCTGAGCGTGTCTGTAGTAGTGCTTTCAATTCTGCTCTAGCACCAGAAAGTACCTGAAGGTGGGAGTGAAGGGTCTCGTTTATGGAGGGATTCAAGATTTTGAATCTTAGTCAAAAGAATCTATCTTCTCTTCTCTACATTTTTTTAGGTGGGAGCTGATACTTATAAACTGACCTCTAATGTAGGGTTTATAGGCATCCCAAAGAGTTTTGGGTGATATGAAGGGATGTTTGTTTAGGGATATGTTTTCTTCTAATAGGGTGGTCACTTTTTCCACTATTTTAGGGTCTCCCAGGAGGGACTCGTTGAGGCGCTAATTAAACCCTTTGGGGGTAGGCAAAGGTGCAGAGACAGAAAGGGATATTGGGGTGTGATTAGACATATAAATGGAACCTATGTCGGCACTACGGCAGAGATGAAGGTGTATTTTAGAGATGTGAAGGTAGTCAATAAGGTGGTAGGACCCATGGATACGAGAGAAAAAGGTATAATCGAGTGTGTCAGGGTGCAGAGAGCGCCAGACATCAACCAAGTTAAGGCTCCAGAGCTCCCTCCCCATGTTCCTCAGGGCATGTGAGGAGTGAGAAGATTTATGGGAAGAAGAGTCTAAACTAGGGTTAATGAAAACATTAAAGTCGCCGCCGAGGATCACTATTCCCTCCTGGAAAGAGGCGACAAGTGGGGAAACATCAGCTAACCACTGGGCTTGTTTAACATTGGGGAAATATAAGTTAACGAAGGTGTATACCTGTGGACCGATGTGGCCCTTGGCCATAATGTATCTCCCATCTGGATCTTGGAGATGGCTGGAATATTTAAAAGGGAGTTTCTTTTGAAATCCTATGCTCACTCTGCCGGATGCGGAAGAGGAGCCACCACAGTGGTACCACTGAGGATAGCTTAAGAATGAAAGATTAGGGTAGCAGTTAAACTTAAAATGTGTCTCCTGGAGGAAATCTACGTTGGAGCCAGATTTTCTCAATAAAGTGAACATTTGGCTCCGCTTTGAAGGCGACTTAAAGCCTTTCACATTGTATGAGGTTATATGTAGATCAGCCATATCAGCTCATCAGGAGTAGAAGCGGAAGGTGTGGTGTAGCTTTCCTCCAGAGAGACGTAGCAAGAAGGCAATTTGTAGTCTGGAAGGACAAAGACCCGAAAGCAATAGGAGGGAGGACTGCCATATTCCAAGATGGAGATGAGAGGGAACCTGTACCTAAAAGGCAAACAAAAACAAATAGAAGTCAAATAAAGTTCAACAATGGTCAAAATTGAACAATGGGGGGAGAAATAATCCGTCAAGCTGTTTTCAGAGTCTGCATATTCCAACGCACATAAGACATTAGGCCCAAATATGTTGGTGGCACCAATACTGCATTATTTCCAAAGTCGTTTGTTATTATCAAATTATGCAAATTCTAGAATTTGTGATCTTCAGTCATTATTTTCGTGATTGCACAAATCGCACTAATGATGCGCATATTTTTTGCGCAATACAGACAACTTCACATTTTATCAGGTCTGAGTAGATAGTACTGATAGGTGCACTAAGTATTGTTGTGACATCACAGCACTATGTCTGTAGCATGTATGTATGGTCAGCAGAGAAACAGTAATTCCTATCACACTACCTGCAACGGAACCTATCAGCTACACTATATCACTACCTAACCTACACTGACTATCTCCCACTAACTATATGTATTATTTAGATGAGCTAACTAATGAAATTGGATAAGGAATAGGATCCAGATGAAAGCACAGAGCACAGCATTGTCACTGCTCTCTCCCATAACTGCAAAAAAACTGCAGAAAATGGCTGGGGAGTTTCTTATATAGTAAAGGGGTAGGCAACTTTTCTATTGGTTGCTAGGGATGTTACTAAGCTCTGACAAAGATATTGCAGCCTTCTCATTGGCCAACAAGCAAGAAGGGAGGTTACTGGGGAAAAAAAATCTAGAATATTCGTGATTATGAATATATAGCACTATATTCTACATCTTCACGAATTCTCAAAGTGCAGATATTCGCGATAAAAATTAGAATATTTGCGAACACTAATTAGCAGTGTATTCAGTGTGTTTGTGGAAAAGGAGGGACATTTTATTGCAATTCTCTGTCTTTAAGTTCCAGAAAACAGACTTGCAAAATGTTCCTTGCTTATCTGACTGTGTTAAAATGTCAGGAATACAGAATGGTTTCAAACGAAAGACCCAGGGCCAGATCTTATTCTCCCGAAGCCAGACTGGTTAGTAGCAGCACCAGCTATCCAGCCGCAATAAGGAGTTATGCTAGCAGTAGTAGGTTACAGTTGTTCCTATTGGCTTCTGAAAGGTGCAACATTCTCATTGAGGAGAAGGAGAATGAGATTTTGAATTGGATGGCTCGCTACTCCTCTCAGTCGCAGCAGAATGACGTGGAGGTGACTTCTAAGTCTAAAAGCGTGCCTTGGAGCCAGGGCTCACAGCATTCCTTCTGCTCCTCCTTGCAGCCCCAGAGAAAATTTTCAGAGGAGTCCTCTCAGTCTTCACTGCCCCTTTCTAGGGGAGCCAGACACCCTCTTTTTTCCTATGAAATGGCAAGAAAACCCCACCACTCCCTATGCCAAATAGTCAAGAGAGTTTCCCTGTTGATGACTTGTTTGACAGCAGTCACCGTTTGAGCTGCACTGAGGAGGAGGTTCAGAAGGAGACTGGGGACCCCATGCATAGCTGAGTTGGTAAAAGTGGCACCCGCGGCCACAGTATTGGCGGTGGGGGCAGCAACAGTGGTAGACAGGGCAAATACAGAGCAGTGAATGGGGAGGGGGCCAAGGAACCCAACATGATATATCACAGTCTTATAAAAGTTGCAGGGAGGGAGAGGACTCCTATGATGATTGTGCACTGGGCAGGACATGACAGCCTTATCGGTGTGAAAAAGAGGAGGAGAAATTTGAGGAAAAGGTTAGTGGCCACAGTGGCAATTTAGAGTGGAGGTGTAACGTTACATTTCCCTACTTAGTGAGATTTCCCTACCGGTCGCACTTGATATGACGTGAGGAGGCGGTCCCAGGTTGTGACGATCTGCGCATTTCCAAACGACAGTTTAGGGAAAATCTCACAGCGGAGTTCGGCTGCACACCGGGACACTGCGCATGCGTCGGGGAGCCTAAGTAGGGAAATATTACGACCCAGTGCGCAAGCGCCGAGGGGAGATCTTATTATTATATTATTTATTATTTATATTATATTTATATTTATTTATTTAATAGAAAAAAATGGCTATCAGATCTCCCCTCGGCGCTTGCGCACTGGGTCGTAATATTTCCTTCTCCGGCGCATGCGCAGTGTCCCGATGTGCAACTAAACTCCGGTAAGATTTTCCCTAAACTGTCATTTAGCGCATGCGCAGATCGCCACAACCCGGGAACGCCTCCTCATGTCATATCGAGTGCGACCGGTAGGGAAATCTCACTAAGTAGGGGAATGTAATGTTACAGAGGCAATGTAAGGCTAAAACCTCCCAAAGAACTGGCATGGCCAGATTTGCTTTTATCGTGTTCACTTTAGGAACTGGTGAAGCTGCTAATACTGTGGGCATAGGTGCAAAATATGCCAGATGTACTCAAAGTTCAAAGCAGCTCCCATTGGTCATTTTTTCTCCACAAGGGCAGCATACAAATCCACAGCCATGTGCAAGATCTGCAGGATTAAAATAAGCCGTGGCCATTTAAACTCAAACATAGGTACTGGAGCTCTACTGCAGCACATGAGGTGGCATCCTTTGGGAAATAAAACTGGCCAGAATTCCTATTCAGAACAAGTCTGTCCTCCTTCTCCTGATCCTCTTTATGGCAGCTAACCCGCATCCTCAATCATTGGCAAGTTATTCTTCTCCTGATGAGACTCCTGCTCCTCCTTGTACAGTGCTCCATCCATGATGAAATATGTGGCCTTGAATACATTTTTCTTGACCAGCAATTAGCTTGTCTACAAGCTGATCCCCCACCTGGCCAAGTTGCTGGCAGTGCAATCGCTGCCATACCATTTAGTAGTGTCTTGTGCCTTTCAGATGGCGGAGAACACAAATACTCCTTGCGATTGTTGCTGTGTCGCAAGTTGCACGCCATGGTGGACACCTGTACCAGCTATTACAGGAAGGGACAGTACATTTCTTTCACGGCACACTAGGCAAATGTTTTTTGCAGCAGTGCAGTGGGCAGGTCCCGCGCCAGGGGTCTCTTTTAGAGGTGTCATGTGAGTTTTTAGAGTTTTTGTCGTGACGCCAATTGCAGTTAAGCAACAGGGGGACGGGGTCCCCCTATGTAGAAGGTGATGGTGGAACCCAGGTGTAGGAATGCCAGAGTGGGGCAGGGGTTTCCTATAGTGTCCCCTAGGTGTGGCTTTTGCACGTGTCACGGTGCTCCTACCTGGATATCCGGAACCCCAGGCTTGGTCGTCCGAAGCAGTGATAATAGGGTGATAAACTGGGATGGTGAAGAGATTGAGCCCAGACTTGATATGAAGTTTAAATGCAGCTTTACTTGAATAAACGGTAATCCAAACAATTTCCAGACTTGGTCTTGATTCCCAGAAGATTTTAGCATGAAAATGGCAGGCAACAACTTCTGCAACAAATTCCTCTCTGTTAAATCTGTACTGTCTCGGCTCTGCTAAATCTGTACTGTCTCGGCTCTGCTATGTCAGCAATATTAAATAGGAATCTTTTCCTTTAGCTTGCTTTCTACTGCAACTTCTTACTCTTTGTAGTCTGTCTCTTACTGTAGTCCTAGAAACTTCTTCCTGGCTTTAAGCTTACTTGGCTTTTAGAGAGAGCTTAGTCCCAAGGGACGAACGTCAGTTTTTCTCCCAACAGCATGGAGTACTCCACCTAACTGGTTCCTAGTTTGTATCCTTCCCTAAGTGAAGAGTGAGAGAGCTGGAAAACGGATTCCAGATTCTGCTACCTAGCACTACCAAGTTTGCTGCCACCTGCTGGTGAACGGGGTTATCACATAAACAATAACAAATGCATAAGAGTAAATGCACACTACTTGGAGGACCTGGAATAAAGGCATAAGATGACATGCTTATTGCATATACAGACAGAAAAAGGGCACAGGAGGGGTAATGCCAGGAGGGGCATTACATTCCCCTTACTCAAGAGGCAAGCTGCCCTCGGCTTGTGCTTGGGGTAAGCTCTAAGGGTACCCAAGGGAAGTTAAAGTGCTGCAAGACTATATATACTATTACTTAACTGGTGTAGCAGCGGCTACCACAAGGTCTCTCCCTGTATGAGTATGGTGTCTTACAAATGGTTTTCCCTCTCGGTAATAACCATAGAACCAACAAGTGTGCGAAAAGCTTTTATTCTAGGCTCTGTTTTGAGTGTAGTGCACCAATACCTAAGAAAGCAGGGGGGTGTCTTCACTCTGTAATCCCACCACTATGCAAATAAAAGGATGGCTTTATCCTGTATTCCCTTCCAACACCAAGGTCTAATGATGCTTTATGCTTTGTCACCTTGATGACTATACAGGTAGCTAAACATTTACGTCCATAAGGCGACGCGCAAGGCCTTAGGACACAGACAAATAGGAGGAGGAACCGGTATTCTCCCATATCTCTATGAGGACTATTTCCTCAAAACACACAGATTAGCCAACCGTTTACCCTTGATGGTGTTAGATCTGCTCGTAACTTTACCACTTGGTCCTCCCTGTGCAGCAACAATACAATACAATATATTACCTAAGCTATCTAGCTAACACAAGGAAACAATACAGGACCATTAATACTTTAAATTCTTCAGGGGCATTCCATTGAAGTAATGAAGCAAAAACGCTAGTGTTGAGCGAGCATACTTGAGTATCCTCCCCGCATGTTGCTTGGCTTCTATGCAGCCAATAAACGTGCAGGTAAGTACTGCTCCACTGTAATGCCGTAGCCATGTTGGTTACTGGCATTACAGTGATTGGCTGGCCAGAATGCATCATCCGCTGCTATATAGCACCCTATGGCGCATGATCGGCTCAGTCAGGGAGAGCTGTGCATAGGAAGGGACAGACAGTGTAGGGAGTTATATTGGACTATTTTTATTACAAAAACTTTTCAGAGACCCAAAAGTCCTTTTAAGGACTATTGTGTGTGACAGCAGCAATATATATTTGTAGCACAACCTGCGCCAAATTGTTAAAATGTTACGGACCCAAAAGTCCTTTTAAGTAATATTGTGTGTGGCAGCAGCAATATATTTCTTTAGCTCATCCTGCACTAAATAGAGTCTAGAAGGCTGCTGCGGACAGTTAAATTATCTGCGCCACATCTCCTGAGTAAAGTGTGCGCATCCCAAAAAATATTTGTGACATCCAGTGTACTTTTTCCGTAGACAGTGTCCGCTGCGGACAGTTAAATTATCTGTGCCACATCTCCTGTGTAAAGTGTGCACATCCTAAAAAATATCTGTGACATCCAGTGTGCTTTTTCCATAAACGCTGCGGACAGTTAAATTATCTGCGCCACATCTCCTGAGTAAAGTGTGCGCATCCCAAAAAATATTTGTGACATCCAGTGTACTTTTTCCGTAGACGGTGTCCGCTGTGGACAGTTAAATTATCTGTGCCACATCTCCTGTGTAAAGTGTGCACATCCTAAAAAATATCTGTGACATCCAGTGTGCTTTTTCCATAAACGCTGTGGACAGTTAAATTAGCTGCGCCACATCTCTTGTGTAGAGTGTGCGCATCCCAAAAATATCTGTGACATCCAGTGAACGCTTTCTGAACACGGTGTCGGCTGCGGACAGTGGCATTAGATGCGCAACATCTGCAGTGTAACGTGTGCGCTGAAAAATTTATCAGTGACATACAGTGTACTTTGTCAATAGACGGTGTCCTCTTCTGACAGTGACATTAACATGGGAACATCTAAAGTATAACGCGTGCGCTTAAAAAATGTATCTGTGACATACAGTGTACTTTGTCAATAGACGGTGTCTGCTTCTGACAGTGACATTACCAGTGCCACATCTCCAGTGTACCGTGTGCGCTGAAAAAATGTATCTGTGACATACAGTGTACTTTGTCAATAGACGGTGTCTTCTTCTGACAGTGACATTAACATGGGCACATCTAAAGTGTAACATGTGCGCTTAAAAAATGTATCTGTGACATACAGTGTACTTTGTCAATAGACGGTGTCAGCTTCTGACAGTGACATTGCCAGTGCAACATCTCCAGTGAAACGTGTGCGCATAAATTTTTTATCTGTGACATACAGTGTACTTTTTCCGTAGACGCTATGGACATTACCTGTGGTACCTCTCCTGTATAATGTTTCCTCATCCCAAATACCTGTGACATTCCCTGTAATTTTTTATTATCCGCTGGTGACATTATCTGCGGGATATCTGCTGTGTGACACATCCCAAATACCTTTTTACATTTTTTTGCTCATACACTACACTACCAAATCCTACGCTACTGTACGTCTGACATACTTTCAAGCATATATAACATTTAAAATGAAGAAGAAAAGCAGTGTTGAGAAAATCGACCTTCTGATCCTAGATCCGAAGTCGATTCGCTCAAGACTTCGTTTGAATGCTGTACGGAGATTCATCTTCATACAGCATTCTAATGTATGAAACGTATGTCCAGCATGGGATATTAATTATCACTAATTCTTTGGTGAATAACTTCGGACTTCGATTTTAGAACTTGAAAAACATTTTAAAACTTGGATCTGAAGTTGGCTCTGGTACTGAGGTGCCAGCCATACTGAAGCTGACTTCGGTTTCCTGTTTTAAATTGGTTTTACAAGTTTGAAAATAGAATTCTGAAGTTATTTACAAATTTCGCCTCGCCAGTGGCCATACATTTTAATGCTGTATGGTTATGGGTCTCGGTACAACATTAAAACAAAATTTTGAGTGAATCAACTTCGGATCTTGGATCCGAAGCTAAGTTCGCTCAACACTAATTACCATCAAATCTGGAAAGGACCCTGACACACTTGTAAATTTCCCATATCCCTCTTAAATTTAGACCAGACCTTGAGCTTTATGCTAAGGTAATGACCAACTCACTTCAACCTTTCCTATCTCCTATCAAAAATGACCAGGTGGTATTTACTAGGGATCCACAAGTACCTGTGAACCCCTAGTAGTGTCTTCCTTGCTTCTCTGTTTTAAAAGGGCATTGAAAAATGTTCTTTCAGGCTGTATATTCAACACCTTAAAACAGTTTCACCATTCCCATACTGTCTGCCATCACAGCTGTATATACAGTACCATCCTTAGAGCTACAGTTCTGGTTAGCGTCTTTTCTTACAAATCCTTACAGATTACTAATCTTATATTTTGTTGGTGATGAAGCCAATTGTTGAGGCGATTAGATCACACACTGTATTCATGGTTTACATTGTAGCACCCAATCCCATAAAAAACCTATTTGCAGATTATATAATCTTACCCACATTCTTCCCTCCCACATATTATGGATACTCTTAATAAATTCAGCCGCATTTCTTATTACCAAGTGAATGTACCCAAAACACTCTCCCTTCCAATGGAACCCTCGCTCAATCTCATATTTGGATAGCCAACCTGGCTCTACCTTGAGTACACAGCAAACTTCTGCCTCTACTCTCGTCAATTCAGAAAGAGTTAAACAAGATATGTTGCTTTGAAACTGTCTGGATAGGAAGGATAGTTCTTTATAAAATGGATATTCTTCCTTGCACTTTATATTTCTTATGCACATTAAGGTTGCTTTCACACAGTCAGTGTTTGGTCAGTGTTTCATCTGTGATTTCCAGCAGTGAATCTGAGCCAAAACTAGGTGTGGATCAAAAACAAAGAACATGTGCAAATCTTTTTATTGTAGCTTATCTCTGTGTAGGCGCTATTCCTGTTTTTGACTCATAATCACTGATGATAGTCACAGATCAAACACTGACCAAAGCATTGATGTGTGGAAAGAGCCTAACAATCCAAATCCCTAACTCAACATTTGCCTCCTTTCACAAACAGATGAATTTGTTCATCTGCAAAAACAGAAAACCTTGCATATACTTCTCAACTATGCCTACAAATATAGATCATGGTGGTATGGGCATCTCCAGGCTATGTTATTAACACATGGCTTTCACTCTTAGCCAAATTAAACATTCGATATTTCTCAATACTGATTGGTTGATGGCTGATTTCTGACCTATCACTTACAAAACACTGGAAGACTTTCTAATATTTGCTCCTCAAACATTCCCCCAATCCCAGCTTGGATATTAGCCTCCTCAATAAAAAAAAAAACCACCATCCTACAGTCAGTTTAAAATCTCTTACTTGCCACATTCCCAACTTGTTTGTAAATTCTTGGTCAGTCTAGCAAATAGTTACATTTCAGACTTTCTACTCAACAACAAGAATATGTCCTTTAAATCACTTCAAGGAAGGTTTTTAGTCCCTTCATCTGATACCTGCACTTGTCTGAAAATAAAAAGATTTCTCATATTTTACTCCCAAAGTCATATGACAATTTTTCCTATCCTGGAGAGCATCCTTTAATTTTTATCTAGATCCCACTGCAAGGGCATACAACCCTTATACAATCTACTTCTAGGGGGGTACAGGATAATTTTTTTTTTTTTTATAGCTAATTCTCTTAATTGAAAACAACTTTTCTAAGTGGTTCCTCTCCAGTGAGTGGAAATATGCATTCTTTTGGGCTATCAACTTCTTGTGCCTTTAACAATATCAGAAACTACTTTTAAGATGTTATTACAGGGGCATGGCTGGAAGCTGATGGAGACAGACTCATAAGCTATGAACTACCTCTTTCAAAGGCTCCTTAGCACCTGGCAGTTGCTTCTGTCTAGCTCAAATAGGGAAAAAGACAGTGGAAGACTCCTAAAACCTCAGAACACCTACAATCCTTGCCTCTATATCTTAATTTGGATGCATTCCTCCACAAGGATCCCAAAGGCCCAGCAGATGCTTCCAAGATCGCTCCAAGAGAGTCCGTGTGAATGACTGCAGGATCTCCCTTCCGTGAGAAATCCAGCAACTCTTGAGTGTCAGCCTCAAACCGCCTCTCCACCTTATGCATCGTTGGTGCCAGTGGGAGGACAGTTACCGACTGTGGTGCCCCGAAGTTATAGACCTAAGATGGCAGAGCCATGTGGTGATAGTATTCCATAGTATGATAATATGATCTTTCTCCCCCTCCCGCACAACCTGCCTGCACCTCATGTCTGTCTCCTGCTACCGATACTACATCTGATTTTTCTCACTCTAGGAGACAGGGGCTCTGCTGTATCTGCCACCTCATAACCGCCGGAGGCTCCTGCTGATGGTCAGGTAGGCCCTGGAAACATGTCTACTGCTGAGATATTCCAGCCAGAACCATACCACCCAACTGATCCTCATAGGGACACATCTGTATGTAACTCAGAGCCTGAAGTCCACCACGATTTCTCTTCACAATTTACCACTATCAAGGGATCACCTGCTTCATTATGCCCTTAAGCCTCTGAAAGCAAAAACTCACACTGATAATGGGGCTTTATCTCCTGCATTTTTGATTGTTCTGAAATGCCTTGGTTCAGCGCTCTAGGACCCCTTCTAGGCAATGGTCCTTCATCCGATTCTTCCTGTGCTCCAGACCCTTCTGGCCGCCCAGCTGATTGGTGGTTGCAAGATCAATCTACTTGCAATATCAATCTACATCCTATTCTTCCTTACTTCAAGATCTACTGTACAGCGTCATGTCGAGGATCTTGACAACAGGGGACGCAGACACAACATTAGAGCATGGGGGGTTCCTGAAGCTCAGGGGAACAAAGATGTGGCCTTTATTTTGCAAGAAATCTTTAATCTTATTCTGAGTTGCCCTGCACATAAACCCATCAAAATGGATCAAGCCCATAGGGCTCTTCACCCTAAAACAAAGGATGTAAAACTTAGGGATACCATATGTTACGTTAATGACTTTGGACTTTTGAAACTATTATGGTCAAGCACCCTCTATGTGTCATGTCGATTTTCAGGGTTCTCAGGTTCACATTTACCAGTACCACTCTTGGATTACCCTTCAAAAAGGAAGAGCACTGCCTATTGATTTGCTCTTTTGTGGTTGCTATTTGGGGTGATGTTGAGGAGCAGCATGGGGTCATGCTGATACTGTCTCTTGATCTTAAACTGGGGGGTTGGAGCCCTTCTTATTGAGCTTTTATGTTAATAGTTAGGTTTTTCCTTCAAATGTGAAGGGACTGAATTTGGTCCTTAAAATGAGAATCACTTTGCAAGAAATTTGCAGATCTAAAGCTGACATTGTTTTTCTCCAGGAGATGCACCTGTCGGGTTCTGGGTCCTTTAGTTTCGCAAAGCACTGGTTCCTCATGGCTTATATGGCAAATGCTCCAAATAAGTATGCCAGCGTAGCCATCTTGATCTCTCACTCCTGCTCTTTGTCGGTGGGCAAGATTGAGATGGATCGCCAATGCCACTTTTTCATTCTACACGGTGCCCTACACAGCGTAAGATTTCTTCTTTATACAGTATACCCCCCTAACTCAGTTCAGATATCTTTGTTATCTTCCCTTTTCTCTACCTTGGCAACCAACCGGGATGTGGCTTTCAGACCTTGCCAATAGATCAATAGTGTCTCCTGCCCCTTCTTTTGACATCCACATAACTGTCTAGAAGCTTTTGCAAGCTCATCCACAATCACTCTTTTTATGATCTATGGAGGATGGATAACCAATGCTTGCCAAAGTTCTTTTTACTCCCATCCCCTTTAAACTCACTCAAGAATTGATTATTTTTTCAGCTACATATCAACGTACAACACTTATTGTCCTCTGCTGAGGTTGGCCCTGTATCTTGGTATATCTTGGTATATCTTTCACCCCTGCGCTTTTGACATACACATTGGTGTGTAAATGAGTCAGTTATATCAAATACCATTACTCGAGAGAAACTCCGTTACCGCATTTCCTTTTACTTCCAAACAAACACCCACACGGCTCTCTCACTTGGGATCTTATGAGAAGCTCACAAAGCAGATTTCGAGAACATTGCATTTTCATGGCCTCCCATATTGAGCGAGATAGAGAAGCTTGCTACTGTATGAGTGTCCGTGAACTAAAAGAAGCCGAAGGCACGTTGACTTCTTGACTGCCGAAACATTCTGTGGAAATCAAATAAAACCATAGTCCCTTGCTACAACAGAAAAGCTGATTTGCTGCTTTATGCAATGCTTTTTTTAAATTTGGCAATAAACCTCACACATTATTGGTGAGACAGTTGTGAGACTAAGTGATTACTGCAATCCCACTGTCTATAAAAGATTCTAATGGAACTCATCATTACGATCCTGACAAAATAGTGGGATTATTTCATTTTTGATATGCATCCCCATACTCTCTTTCCTCTGATCTACCCACTCAAGAATAGATTATTAGATGAGTACCTCTCTGGTTGTGCTTTACCCACACTGTCATCTGAAGCTATATTCCACTTAAACCAGGCAATTATGCTTGATGAACTAAGAGAGATCGGAGTGTTGCCTGGGGAAAAGCCCTTGGCCCATGTGACCTCACATATTTATATTACAAGACCTATGGATAAATCTTATTTCCACATATGGTCTCCCTATTCAATACTTTCTTGTCTGGGGACACCATTCCAGACTCCATGTTGCAGTCTTTCGTGACAGTTATTCCTAAGCCGGAAAAGACCCCTTGAAATGCGTAAGCTATTTGAAAGAATGTGTTTACGAGGTCCATCATCTAAAGCCCTCATTTCTAGTATTTTTAACTTGCTAACCTCTCTGGCATACCCATTACACACTAAATACTTATACATGGAGAAGTTGGAATGGTGGCTTATTGGGAGCTTACCCCAGACATGTGGTGTAGGGTGTGGTCTCGTCTCGGGCATTTGCTAGCTCCTGTTGCACAGTCTATAAGGAGAACCAACTAAAGCTTCATATGCATTGGCACCACACTCCCAAAGTTCTACATACTCTTAAACCTTTCACATCCAACCGTCTGCTGGAGATGCCCATCTTCTAATGCCTCACTCTTCCACATTTTCTGGGAATGCCCAAACATATTTCCTTTTTGGAATATGATAGCTTCTGTCCTACATGAGATTTTGGAATATCCAGTTTATTTAGATCCGCTCACTTACCAGGTAAATATTCCCCCTCTGGGGATTAGGAAACATGGATCCAGGCTGCTCAACATTTATTATTGCCCTCTTTTGGAAACAGTCCGCTCCTCCATCTAAGGCACATTATTTCTCTCGCATTAAGAACATTCGCTCTCTAGAATATTATATGGCTCTATTTCATGGCAACACAGACAGGTTTTTGAAGACCTGGTCTCTTTGGGACCACCGCTATAATGGGCTACATTTATGATAATTGGGAGAGATTTGTTGTTTATTGTATAGATATTTGGTTACAGATGTTTTTTTCTGCTCTCATCTTTTGGACTTAATCTATATGATTATTATGGAATTTCTACATACATAATGAAAACAAAAAAATTAAGTTGAAAATAAAAAGATGTTATTACGCCCTTTTGAAGCTCTCATGGATACAGTCTGCCTCTTCCCTTGGTTGTCAAAGAAGCTATGGGAATATATGGTTCTTATACCATATATTTTGCAGTTGCACTTCTTTTATTCCATTCTGGTGTTCTGTCCTGACTCTGCTTAGCAGAACCATTTCTACTCATCTGGCTTTAACTCCAGAATTAGCACTCCTCTTAGTGGCAATCACTATATTTCTACCTCATAACAGAGATACCATATATCATGCATTGCATGCAGTTCATCTGATGCAATCTTGGAACTGAAAATTGTCTTCGATGCTATCCTCTCAACGAACAGCCTATATAAGAACACGCATGCTGATGAGCACGGTTATTTCTTAAACTGGGTTCCCTGGCTTTCTAATACTGCCTCTCTTTTTTATCAACTCCTCCACTAACAAAATGTTCTGCTCATGTTGTAATATTTGCATAGGTCTGGACACTTGCGGTCATACTGACATTATGCATAATGTTCACAAACTTCCCCTTACTCTTGTTGCATATTATATTACATTGTGGTTGTTTATTTCCTCCTCTTTACCTAACATTATTTCCACTTACAGTCTTCTGTGGTTTATATAATTAGTGTTGAGCGAACCCGAAATGTAAAGTTTTGGGTAATTGGACCTGAACCCGAACTTTGCCGGAAATGTTTGGGTTGGAGTTCAGTGTTCAGGCATTTAATAAAGCTTGTTGAAAGGCTGCAGGGCAGTCAATCAACAAGCTTTTAATCTGAGGGCACTTAGAAGCCATCACAGCCATGCCTAGTAATGGCATGGCTCTGATTGGCCGATGCATCATGTGACTCAGCCTCTATAAAAGCTGGATCACGTGTAGCACCACCCATCAGCTCTGAGTAGTGCAGGGACAGGAAGCAAGCAGCTGAAGTGAGGGACAGTGTTAGGAATCTCATCTGGCTATTTGTTCTGTTGGTCTGAGCCCTGCCCCAGAAGTAGAAGAGATTGAGTGCACCGATGCCTAACCACCTATGTTTCAGGATGTGGACATGGGAGGACCACCACAGCACGTCTCTGATGATAACAAAACACAGGTGCAAACTGCTGCGGCTTTCTGCAGTGTGGAGACCAGCAAGGAGGGCAGGGGTGAAGAGTGGGTGGAAGACGATGTGGAGGATGATGAGGTCCTAGACTCTACATGGAATCAAAGTGATGCTAAGTGACGTGTGCAGTTCAGAGGAAGAGGTGGTGGTCACACAGCAAGAGCTGCACAGCAAAAGAGAAAGCAGGGTGCAAAAGCAGAGTGGCCGTCCCCTAGCCAGGACGCCTGCTACTGCCCACCACACCCAGGGACTGAGCACACCAAAGCCAGCTCCAAGGAGTTCCCTGGCTTAGCAGTTCGTCAGACAATGTGCTGATGACAAGACGCGAGTAATTTGCATGCTGTGCAATCAGAGCCTTAAACGAGGCATAATAGTTCTAAACCTAAGCACCACCTGCAGGTGGTGGTCACACAGCGCCAGCTACACAGCAAAAGAGGGAGCAGGGTGCAAAAGCAGAGTGGCCGTCCCCTAGCCAGTACGCCTGCTACTGCCCACCACACCCAGGGACTGAGCACACCAAAGCCAGCTCCAAGAAGTTCCCTGGCGTAGCAGTTCTTTAGACAATGTGCTGATGACAAGACGCGAGTAATTTGCACGCTGTGCAATCAGAGCCTTAAACGAGGCATAATTGTTCTAAACCTGATCACCACCTGCAAGACCAGGCATCTAAATGCAAAGCACAAGCTGCAGTGGAATAAACACCTCAAAAACCACAAAATATCTCAGGCTCCTCCTGCTCCCTCTTCTGCTGCAGTCTCTGCCTCTTCCTCCCCCTCTGGAGTGACAGTGGCACCTGCTACCCCACAAACAGAGGATGTGGCAGCAACACCACCATCTCTGTCACTGTCACAAAGCATCTCCATACTGTCCCATGGAAGCATTCAGCTGTCCATCACCCAAACACTGGAGAGAAATAGGAAGTAACCCCCTAACCACCAGCGATCCCTAGCCCTGAATGCCAGCATTTCAAAATTCCTGGCAGTTGAAATACTGTCATTCTGTCTGGTGGAGACGGATACTTTTAAAAACTTATGGCGGTGGCTGTCCCACAGTACGTGGTTCCCAGCCATCACTGCGCAACGTCATCTGGGGAAAGGTCCGAAAAACCTATGTCTCCTTGAAAAAAAGCTTTGTGCGATTATGGAAGAGGATGTGGCACAGGAGGGAGAGGAGGAGGAAGAGGGACAATTTCCACAGTTATCAGGCCAGTTAATCACAAGTGGCTCGGAGGGTGGGTTCCTGCACTAACAGAGGCCAGGTACACAACTGTCCAGCCAGGGCACGGTTCTGCAGGATGAGGAGGAGGAGGATGATGATGAGGAGGAACCATGTTCACAGCAGGGTGGCACCCAAAGCAGCTTATGAGCATCACTGGAGCATGGCTGGGGGATACAGATGACACAAACAATACACTTCCCACAGAGGACAGCTTGTCGTTGCCTCTGGGCAGAATGGCACACATGAGCGACTACAAGCTGCTCTGCCTGCTCAATGACCGCCAAGTTGCCCACATTCTAACCAGTGCTTACTGGGTGGCCACTCTGCTGGATCCCCGCTACAAGGACAACGTTCCATCCTTAACTCCGTCACTGAAGCGTGATCGGAAGATGCGCGAGTACAAGCGCACGCTGGTAGACGCACTGCTGATGGCATTCCTACCTGACAGCAGGGGCTCAGTGGAAGCACAAGACGAAGGCAGAGGAGAAGGAAGAAGTCGCCAATGCAGCTGGGGCACCGCCAGCACCCCAGAAGGGAGGGTTAGCATGGCTTAAATGTGGAAAAGCTTTGTCAGCATGCCACAACAACCAGCTGATACAGAACATCTTAGCAGGAGGCAGCATTTCAGCAACATGGTGGAACATGTGCACACGCCTACAAGTACTGACTGATGGGTCTGCCCCATTCAACTTCTGGGTCTCCAAATTGGGAACATGGCCTGAGCTTGCCCTTTATGCCTTGGAGGTTCTGGCCTGACCTGCAGCCAGTGTATTGTCCGAATGTGTGTTTAGCACGGCAGGGGGGGGGGGTGATCACAGAATAGCGCAGCCGCCTGTCCACAGACAGGAAAGAACCAGGCATGGATCCCACAGAACTTGTCCGTACCTTGTGCTGAATACACAAGTATACAGGCCACTATGGCTATACGACAATGGCTATACCCAGCCATTGGTATACTCCAGCGCACTTTCTCTTTGCATTCTCTTTTCTATTTCCCAATGTTTTGGGGTCTTCCCAAATTTATGAAAAAATAAAATAAACAAAAAAAGGAAAATAAATAAATAAAAAAACAACATAAACAGTGTTGGCTACCTCGTCCTCATCCACCACCTCTTCTACCGCCTCCTGAACCTCCTACTCCACTTTGACCTGTGCCTCCTAGTTAAAGATTATTATTTTTTAATTTTTTTTCTATTCTACATTATTTTATGTCATTTCCCTATCCACATTAGTTTGCAGGGCAATTGTCCTGCTCTTACCCTCATTTTTCTTCCTTTTGCAGCCCTCTAGCCCGTACTATTTTCCAGGCATTTTAGTGCCCCAAAGTCCATGGCCCCATTGACTTCAATAGGATCCCGGCGTACCCGAACTTCCAGGTGTTCGCTCATCCCTATATATAATATGTATATTGTCAACTTGTGAAGGTTTTTGAATGCCAAAGTGAACACTGCATTTCTGTTAATTGTGTTTGCTTCATTGTAATACTTTCAATAAAAATCTAAAGAATATTATTCATCATCTATTCACAGGATAGGAAATAAATATCAGATCGTGTGTGTCTGCTGGGACCTTCCGAGAATGAGGGTCTCACCAAACTGCCTCTATAAATGGATTGTAGTGCACGTCAATCTATATTCTATTCACTCTTCTGGAACTAAAGTAGACGGTGTTCTGTCAGTCCCATAAAAATGAATGGAATTGTGGACCAACATGCACACTAACACTCTATTCAGAGAGGGGACTTGAGGACTCTGTTCTCGGGATCACCGTCTGCTAGTTAGGACTTATCCCGTGGATAGGTAATAAATAATATTTGTGGAATAAACCCTTTGATTGGAACAGGCTAATAGCACACAAAGAGACAATGACATGGTCTCTGTATAGCGAAAACCATGTCAAGATATGTCCACTGTGGTTTTTTAATTGATTGTTGAGTGTTGAGATGGATTTTCCTGGAAAACAGATTCTAATGGCCATACGGTTTTGTGAAACTGCTATTTCCTGGCAAAATGTGGTGGCCACTATAAGCAACTTAAGAACTACAGCTGTTGTGTGCAATAGAAAGATCTATTTAAAAATGCGGGGTCACAAAGGGAGAAGTTAAATTCAGACTTCTGATGACTATCACATAAGAAGTATTATAGATGGCAATTTGTACTTGGGGGCCCTATTTTGCATTGGGGCTGATTAGAAGTTTCAGTCAACTCCTTTTCCCCAGAGCACTGTACCTGCTTTAAAATGATGGCTGGAGATGCGGTTTCTTCCATTTGACTTATTATTATTATTACTAGACATTAGTTCCGTTACAATAACGGGCGCTAGAACATTAGTGGTGGCACTGTTATTGGGGGGAGGGGGTCTGTGTCCGACGCACTGTTATGGAGGAGGGGGTCTGTGGGTGGCCGACGCACTGTTATAGGGGGGTGGGTCTGTAGCCGATGCACTGTTATAGGGGGGGCTCTGTGGCTGATGCACTGTTATGGGGGGGTCTGTGGCTGACTCACTGTTATGGTGGGGGGTCTGTTGGCAACGCACTGTTATGGGGGGGGAATCCGTGGCTGATGCACTGTTATGGGGTGATCTGTGGATGGCACTGTTATAGGGGATCTGTGAAAGCCACTGTTATAGTGGAGCTGTGGATGACACTGTTATAGGGGATCTGTGGCTGGCACTGTTGTGGGGGATCTGTGGCTGACACTGTTGTGGGGGGTCTGTGGCTGGCACTGTTATAGGGGATTTGTGGATGACACTATTATAGGGGATCTGTGGATGACACTGTTATGGGGGATCTGTGGATGGCACACTTATGGGAAGGATCTGTGAATGGCACTGTTATGGGGGGGGGGGGGATCTGTGAATGGCACTGGTATGGCGGGGATCTGTGGAGGACACACTGTTTTGGGGGGGATCTGTGGAGGACACACTGTTATGGGGGTCTATGGATGACATTGTTATGGGGGCGCTGTGGCTGACACTGTTATGGGGGTCTGTGGCTGACACCGTTATGGGGGGGTCTGTGGCTTACACTTATGGGTGGTCTAATGTTGACACTGTTATGGGGGCACTTTGGATGTCACTGTTATGGGGGGGAGTCTGTGGCTGACACTGTTATGGGGGTGGTCTGTGGCTTACACTGTTATGGGGGTTAGTGGCTGACACTGTTATGGGGAGGTCTGTGGCTGACACTGTTATGGGGGGGTCTGTGGCTAACACTTATGGGGTCTTGTGGCTTACACTGTTATGGGGGTCAGTGGCTGACACTGTTATGGGGGGTCTGTGGCTGACACTGTTATGGGGGGGGAGTCTGTGGCTGACACTGTTATGGGGGAGGTCTGTGGCTTACACTGTTATGGGGGTCAGTGGCTGACACTTAGGGGATCTGTGGCTGACACTTAGGGGGGATCTGTGGCTGACACTGTTATGAGGGTGGTCTGTGGCTGACACTGTTTTTGGGGGGGGTCTGTGGCTGACACTTATGGGGGTCGTCTGTGGATGACACTGTTATGGGAGATCTGTGGCTGACACTGTTATGGGGGATCTGTGGCTGACACTGTTATGGGGGATCTGTGGCTGACACTGTTATGGGGGATCTGCGGCTGAAACTGTTATGGAAATCTGTGGATGACACTGTTATGGGGGATCTGTGGCGGTTACTATTATGGGGGGGGTCTGTGGCTGACACTGTTATGGGGGTGGTCTGTGGCTGACACTGTTATGGGGGTGGTCTGTGGCTGACACTTATGGGGGCACTTTGGCTGACACTGGTATGGGGGCGCTGTGGCTGACACTGTTATGGGGGCACTGTGGCTAACACTGTTATGGGGCACTGTGGATTTCACTGTTATGGGGGGGGGTCTGTGGCTGACACTTATGGGGGTCTGTGGCTGACACTGTTATAGGGGTATCTGTGGATGACACATAGCATCTTATACTATGTGTCATCCACAGATCCCCCCATAACAGTGTTGCTGTTTAGTGTGATTGTAATGGCATCGATGCCCGTTGCAGTCACTGTATTGCACCATACCCCGCTCAGAGAAGTAATACTATAAGTAGCTGTAATACTAATAACGATCTTCTCTTCTTAACTTACTACATGGTGAGGCAGGAGGCCGGGCGAGCAGGCACTGGCAGCGTAACTCACTACGTCATGCGTTGACTCAATTTGCGTCTCATATGCCATTTGAAAGACCACCCATGGAACTAATACTGTATGGATGGATTTACAGATGGGTGATTGCAAACTTGAAATATTGTGTCAAACATTTGACATTTATATGAGATAGGAATATCCAGAATACTTCCGAATTGGAATCCATGCCGGTTTTTGAATTAAACAGCACTTCTATATAAGAGAGTCTTTGTGGGGGGGTCCGATTACCACTGAAGAAGGGGATATTATAACCCCGAAACGCGTCTGGTCAGACCCCCCCACATAAATGTTTTTGCTTCATGAAGACACAGTAAACGACCATTGCCAAACACAAGTTCAGAAGACCACATGAGAGGTGGCACCAACACGGAGTCTGTATTAAAACCAGCAGGCTCACGTGCAGCAATCCACCAGCGTGGCAAAGAACAGACAGCTTACAGGACACGAGAGCAATATCATACTGAAGTCCGCAGCTGTAAGGCGGCAGAGGTCGGGATCCCTGGTAAGATTGTTTCGATATAATTGCCAGCTCAATTACTGCAGTTACAGTATCTAACGTCAGCAGGACGCCGCTGAGCAAGTGGTACAGCGGGACGCCGCTGCACATGGTCTGGGCGATACTTTGCTAGACACAGGGAATGACTCAGTGACTTTCACAATAGTTGAATGTTTCAAGGCTGCTATTGCATGGAATATGGGCATGGAAATATCCCCCTTTGATCTTTGCTGCTAATTTGGAACTAGCTTTTAAGTTCATGAACTTGGATTTCTCTGCTGTCATTATCACTGCTGCTATATCTATTTATTGATACTATATGGACGAATACTGCTATATAAAATTATTTAAGTGTGGTTTCCGGGTAACCTCAGGTGTGCCCGGTTTTTATACTCATATAGATTATTACAGTTCACCGGCAGAAACACAGTATAAAGGCTCACTTTTCGTTAGCATGGAATTAGTTTACATAATGTTTACAAAGTAATGCACTTTGAGAGTTCACATAATCGACTTTTGTACCTGTCTGCTATTCTCTTGTTTGTGTTTCTCCCTTTTTTGGGCACTGAGAATGTAATGGAAGATGTGAATTTTATGGATCGGCCCTATTATAGTCTTTCATGCACACAGTTAATATAAGTGCTTACAACACTTCCTTGTGAGGAGTCTCAGATTATACAATGCCTGTTTCTCGAAAAATCTACTCGAAAAATAAAACATTATAGTCTTTTATTTTTTTAGTAATCAGTTTCATCTATTTCTACAAAAATTAACCCTTTCATAAGTGGGCCTGAATTATTAGGCACTTTTTCGTGATTCAGCTAACGTGGTGGTTTAGAGGCTCTAAGTTTTTTATTTGTTGGTGCAATGTTTTTTGTGTTATACCTAAAACTTTTTATTATTGTGTTTTAGAGAATGTTTAAATATACAAATTGACACAAAAATAAATTATTGCAATGGGTTCCCTATTTTGTGTCAATCGTTTTGATATATAATAGGTATAGTTATCGCGTGAAGGGGATGACTATGGTGACGGTTTTGCTTGGCATGTTTTGTTTGATTTTTTTGCATTTTTTATTATATTGTTTTTACTTATTTTTTACCTTATTTTTGGCACTTAATATGTCTCCCAAGAGGTCATTAAAACACCTCTGGGGATCATTGACACTTTTGTTTTTCATTTTGCACTATTTTCACTATAACTGCACGGCAGCCCCAGTTACAGTGGAAAACAGCCCCCATGGAGGCATGGCACACAGTTAGAGCTGATCAAGCTGGTCCAATAGAGGAAGTGACTCAGCCTCTTCCTGTATTCACTGCATAGTCACCAGGCACAGGAGAGGGCAGAAGCGACAATAAGGGTGGGTTCACATAACGTTTTGTGCCTCCATTTGACGTATACGTGAGGGGGAAAAAAAGGATACAAAAATGCAGCACACCACAATGGTAAAAAAAGTATAATTTTATTTTATTTTTTTCAATGGAACTGTATGGTGAATGGATGCCACTGTATGGCATCAGTCGGAGGCATCTATTTAACGTATACAATTTTGTATATGTTAAACGGATGGTAATAACGCAATGAGAGCCCAGCCTTCTGTCACTGACAGCTGGGGACCTGACCTGCTCCTGCTAGATTGCAGGAGCAGGAGTTTTAATCCAAGCACTTTACATGTGTATATATGTGCTAACTGCACAGGGCATAGGCAGTTAGCCCATATATATATATATATATATATATATATATATATATATATATACAGATGGTAGTCGTAAATTAGTAGAAAAATTGGAATTGGTTCAATGTATGTTCAAAGGGCAAATTTATCAGGAGGTTTCACCACTGTTTTTCATGTGAAACATTTAGCATATAATTTTGAAAATTGCATGGATCAGCTTTCTTGAAAACACAACAGATAAGAACTTGCTGTAATTAGACATTGAAGCCACATCATTTTGTATCTGATCTTGTTTCATAAACAGGAAGTAATTTTTTATGCATGAATATAGAGGATATACAAAGGATCCTGTATCAGTCTGTTTGTGCCATGGGTACCCTGTACCCATGTACTATTCCAGGATTAGCTGAGCGGAGCCGGGTCCTACCAGTGCCTGCTTAGCTTAACTAAGAGTTGGCATGCAGGACTTTTATCTTAGCAAAGCAGGCAGAAGCAGAGGGGAGGGGGGGATATATGTTAACAAAAGTATTTTTTTATAGTTTAGTTACACTTTAACAAGGAGAGAGTTATGATACTGTCAAAAAGAAAAACTGGATGTTGTCCAATCCAGTAATTTCCTCTTCTGCTTTGGAATGAAAGCTGCTTTGTGATTGGTTCTTATTAGACAACTACTTTCTATTAGTGTACAGAAATATGTCCTGTGGTTTTTTATTCTGCCAGATGCTTACGGCAGTGTTACTGCAATTTTGGAGTATTATATGCAAGAGCAGTAATGTAGATAAAGGGGGAGATTTATCATCTTTGTGCCTGGTTTCTGGCATAAAAAAATTGCAAACCTGATGTTTGCGACTTCTTAGATGACAATATATTGTCGCAAGTGGCCTTTGTACACTATCCTCGCTACTTTTCTGAAAGTGGGAGTGATGAGGGCAGGGAGGGGGCATGGCCAGTGGCCGCAAAAAATGTATCTTAATTTTCGCCAGTTTTCTGCCACGAATGAGCTTCTATAGATTTCTGGCTATGCGCACTGACTGCCGGAGAATACACCTAATCCTCATCCTTTCCATTTGAGGTCTGTGGACATTTGCACTCTTCTTTAGTCTTGTTTCACCATTGCATTTGCCAGTCCGGCAGGCTATTCCAGCCGGGATCAGCCTTCCGGATCCGGCATTGCCGGACGCTACCAGAATGCAGTCCAGCCACATCAACTATAATGGGGTCTCGGGGTGATCTGGCATTGATCTAGCAAATATGCTGAGAATCAACCGCACAAATACCAATGCACGCAGCAGTTTTGGTCCAGCTGATTCCAAGCATTCTATGCCGGAACAGCCTGCCAGGAGTGTGAACAAGCCTTACCAAATGAGGTCTGTGGGCAGAGAAGAGCATCAGTGACCTTTAATATATTACTTGCCATTAGAAAAGAGCGAATTTCAGGTTATGAAATTCTTTCACGCTTCGTTTACTGGTAAAAGGTGAATTGCGTTTTTTAAACAAAGTATTGCAAAATATTGTACTCATGACCGACTTTAAAGGTGCCCAATCTGTGCAGATTTACAGTTGCCTCACTTTTAGGGACATCTAAAACTTGTATCACAATCCCATACTAGTTTTCACCCTATGTGAAGCCTGCCACACTTAATCCAGCTACATTCCCTAAGATATTGATTAGGCAGTTTGATATGAGCACTGTATGGTTACTTACTGTATGTGGATCACTGTATGACTGTTATGTTGAATGGAAGTAATGATGGCCTTCTACTGTTACATATTTTATCTGTTGCAGGATTCAATCATGCCAAACTACAAGCTGACCTATTTCAATCTGAGAGGTAGAGGAGAGATCATTCGCTACCTGCTTGCTTATACAAACACTGAATTTGAAGACCATAGAATTGAATTTAAAGACTGGCCTGCACAAAAAGACTGTAAGTTCTGATGCCCCATGTATTTTTATGTTGCATAAACATGATTGAGTGTCGCTGACTTTCAGTTGGACGTTATTCTGATTAAATCATATAACAAGCCTGATAATTAAAATAGAGGAAGGATCAATGTGCTCATAACAGAGTCTGCCAGATAAATCAATTGTAGTTCCTGGACCCTAATGATAATCTCTAATAGGGCTTCCACCTATCAAGTGCCATTTACTTGAATAATACTTGTGTACTCCTATGTGGCAAAGGAACTTTGCCACATGGAAACATTACCCCTTTAATTGCCATGCAATGTTAATATTGTTAATATTCCATCATTGAAGACAAATAAGATGCTGGCTCTGCCAATAGTGATTCAGCTAGGACATTTCAGTCCCACCCGTGGTGACTCTGATAGCATATCACCAGCTCCTTCTTGCGGTGAAGAGTGCTGCCCTGGTTTCTTGATAAGCTGAATGCTGGCCAGGAGTTTACCACTCAGAATATAAGTAGATGCAGCTCTGTTATATACATCTGGCAGGCACATTTTCCCCAGTTAGAGTAGCACATGATGCATGGTGTGCTTGCACTCCCTAGTGGGGGTGCAGGCCAGTGAAAGGCCCACTGTAGAAGCAACTGCAGGAGAGGGTCAGGAGGCTGCTTCCCTGAGCCCCTTCTCACATTCACATTGAAGGTATTAGCATGGTAGCACTGAATGCTACTCAAGAAGGCCCTGCAGATGAGACAGCTACAGCCATTTGCTGCAGATACGTTCAGTTGTAGAGATAACGATGAGCATGACCACAGTGCCGGATGAGAAGCTGGTTCCAAGAAAGCGCAGTAGCATTAGGGTTAGGGTGGGTTCACATCACGTTTTTTTCATCTGTTTAACATATATAAAAAACATATATGTTAACAGCTGCTTCAGACGGATGCCATACAGTAGTATCCGTTCACCATGTATCACTGGATTTTTTCTTCAGCTTAGGAAAGAAAGATGATTAAGAAATAAGTAGCCATAGAATGTCTTTTCTGTTATGTGACAGAATGTTGTAATAGGTCATATGTGCTGTAAGTGTAGAGTGACTCCCAAGATCCTTTAAACAGTGACCTCCACAGCAATCTGTTCCCTTAACAGTGACCTCCGGAGCACTCCGCCCCCTTAACAGTGACCTCCACAGCACCCCATCCTCTTTACAGGGACCTCCACTGCACCCCACCTCCTTAACAGTAACCTCTTCAGTGCACCACCCACCTTAGCAATGACCTACACAGTGCACTGCCCCCTTAACAGTGACTTCCACGGCACTCCGTCCCCTTAACAGTGACCTATACCAGTGAAGAAAAATGGCTCAGTTGTTATGGAAACCTGGTGTAAAACTGTGTATATGTCATAAGATTGAAGGACCTGCAAGCTTCTATTGGCTAATAAGGGTCCTGTGATCATGCATATGTCAGTTACGAAATGAGCGAAGGACTGGCCAACTTCTATTGGCTAATAAGAGTCATATGTATGTATGACCGTATGTAAGGCAGCTAGAAAGAACCTGAGAGCTCCTATTGGCTAATACGATTTTTGGGAATATCTCAAAATGTAATTTTTCTAATCTTTCCTCATAACTAAGACTCTCCATGCCCCTTATCAGTTTAGTCGCTCTCCTTTGTACTTTTTCCAGTTCCAAAGCATCCTTTCTATGGACTGGTGCCCACTGCCCAGAACTGAACTGCATATTCCAGATGAGGCCGCACCAATGCTTTGTAAAGTCGTAATATTTCACCCCTGCCCCGTGAGTCTATGCCTCGCTTAATACATAACAATATCCTGGTAGCCTTAGAAACAGCTGATTGACACTGTATGCTGTTATTTAATTTAAGATCTACAAGAAAACCCAAATCCTTCTCTACAACTGACTCCCCCAGTGTTACACCCCTTAGACATATGATGCATGTAGATTATTACTAGAGATGAGCGAATCGAAGCTCACGAAGTAGAATTTGATCCGAATTTCAGAAAAAATTCAATTCGCAACGAATTCGCAATTTTTCCTAAAATGGTAGCTAAAATGGTGGACATGGGGCAAGGAACTCTGGGAAGGCGGGACGACCCATAATGCCATGTATGCAGCCAATCAGCAGCCAGCCAGCCCTGTGATGTCACAGCCATATAAATAGCCTTAGCCATCTTGGATTCAGACATTTTCCAGCATTCTGAGTGCAGAAACAGAAGTGAGAAGGCGTTAGGGACAGCAAGAGGAAAAACGTCATTGTGAAAAAAAACTGAAAAAACAATTTATAAGTGCAGGGAAAAGATAGGGAGGAATCATTTCACAGCATCTTCGTGCAGGGAGAGATGTCAGAAGGCACTAGGGACAGTGATAGGAAAAACCTCATTGTGAAAAAAAAGAGATTTACAAGTGCAGGGAAACATTATTCTGTGTTCAGCGCTACAGTTATCTGTTGAAAAGCCTTTAGTGGTGTATATACATGGAAAAAGAAAAATATATTCTGAGTTCAGCGCTGCAGTTATCTGTTCAAAAGCTTTTAGTGGCGTATATATGTGGAAAAAGAAAAACATATTCTGCGTTCAGCACTGCAGTTATCTGTTCAAAAGCCTTTAGTAGCGCATATACGTGGAAACAAAATATATATATATATATTCGGCGGTCAGTGCTGCAGTTATATGTGGCAAAGCCTTTAGTGGCGTATATCAGTAGAAAAAGAAAACATTATTTAGCGTTCAGCACTGCAGTTTTCTGTTCAAAAGCCTTTAGTGGCTATAGAGTATATACGTGGAAAAAGACAAATATACCCGGCGTTCACTGTTCCAGTTATATGTGGTAAAGCCTTTAGTGGCATATATCAGTAGAAGAAGAAAAAGATATTTGGCGTTCAGTGCTGCAGTTATATGTGGTAAAGTCCTTTTTGCGGTATGGACCAAATTACGTCGTAGTGAAATTTTTTATTTCAAAGCTTTTTTTCAGGAAAATTGATGATTGCTTGAAGAACTCCTTTTGCTGTAGGGGCTGAATTATGTCTGAAATTTTTTATTTCAAAATTGTTTTTTTTCAGTAAAATTGATAGGTGCCTTAACCATCTATTCACTATTAAATCAAGCAGCTTCAGTAAGTTGAAAATATTCATTTGCTGCCATCTCCACACTATGTCACCTTGCCACTTTGTGGCCTCCTGATGCTGCCGCCACCTCCAGGCTGTGTCGTTGTGCCACTCTGTGGAATCCTCATGCTGCTTCAACCTCACCACTATGTCACAGGGCCACTCTGTGGACTTGTCATGCTGTTTCCACCCTCCCCACTTCATGACTGGGCCACTATTTTGCCTTTCAGCCTGGCTGACATCATTATTTATTTGAACCTTCTTCTGATCTGTCAGAAGGAAGGAAAAATGAGACGCACAATGGATCCTGTCTGTGTAGCAGCTGTAAAGCCTGTATGGTCCCATCAGAATTGGCTTATGATTTGATAGTCACTGAAAGTATAGAGCAGTATTAAAAATCAAAATAACAAAATTATATTGTCAAACAGGTTAAAATTGCATTAATCCCTTCAAACCAGAATAGGCTAAATTCACATTGAGGTGGGCAGGTATGCAACTTGGGTACAGTGTATCTATATTCACCACATTATGTTACGTGTGAGCTGGGTGTCAAGCCTACACTAACCTCATCAGCATATATTCGCACCTACAGTATATTATTGCAGTGCTGACTTTGGCTAAAATTAGTTAAGCCACCATGACAAGCACCTGCACCTCCAGACTCTGTCATTGTGCCACTTTGTGGCCTCCTCATGCTGCCGCCAACTCCAGGCTCTATCATTGTGCCACTCTGTGGCCTCCTCCTGATGCTGCTGCTTCCTCCACCTCCAGATTCTGTATTTGGGCCACTCTGTGGTATCCTTATGCTGCTTCAACCTCACCACTATGTCACAGGGCCACTCTGTGGACTTCTCATGCTGTTTCCACCCTCCCCACTTCATGACTGGGCCACTATTTTGCCTTTCAGCCTGGCTGACATAATCATTTATTTGAACCTTCTTCTGATCTGTCAGAAGGAAGGAAAAATGAGACGCACAATGGATCCTGTCTGTGTAGCAGCTGTAAAGCCTGTATGGTCCCATCAGAATTGGCTAATGATTTGATAGTCACTGAAAGTATAGAGCTGTATTAAAAATCAAAATAACAAAATTTTATTGTCAAACAGGTTAAAATTGCGTAAATCCCTTTAAACCAGAATAGGCTAAATTCACATTGAGGTGGGCAGGTATGCAACTTGGGTACAGTGTATCTATATGCACCACATTATGTTACGTGTGAGCTGGGTGTCAAGCCTACACTAACCTCATCAGCATATATTCCCACCTACAGTATATTATTGCAGTACTGACTGTGGCTAAAATTAGTTAAGCCACCATGATAAGCACCTGCACCTACAGTACAGATAGTCGGGTTCCTAACGCTAGTATAGCTATGATCAGTTACAGATTACACTGATCAATAGGGAGCCTGACTGCTGCTACGCTAGAGTTTTGCTATTCACAGCTGACCCTACTCAACGCGTTTCTAAAGCCCTATTGCGGGCTTTTCATCAGGAGCTGGTCAGTCATATAAATATGGTGCAAACAGTCTTGTAGCCTAAGCACACAGGGAACGCTAGCACGTACGGCGTGCGGCATTACCGGCACTAGTATGGCCGTAAGCGCCTGCGTTTTCCTGCAGTTTAAATAGTGACGGAGGTATCAGTGGAGGCTCAATTCTAGAAGTACACTGGGATATTTAGGTGACCAGTAAAGAATAGGCATCAGGAAGCGATGGGGGAATAATATAGAAATGAGGCAGGAGGCAAACTCTCAGGAGGGAAGAGGATGAAACATAAAACCACAATTCTTAGAAATAATTACAGCGATAATTTGACCTATCTATTTCATTTACTTTGACAGGATGATATGACACAGTGGGGATAAACAAGGGCAAATTAAATAAATCAATAAACACACTGAGGATGGGTGTACTTAGATAAGAGTAAATATACATATCGCATCTAGTACTTGATGAAGTGACAATAACGCAATCTATTTGAAGCATACATAGTTACTGCGTTCCTTTATCCCATACGCAAAATAAATGTGGAGCCCCAGTATTGGGTCTACAACACAATAAAAGCCAGATATCCCTCAAAGGAAGGAAGGAAAACCGAGCAAAGGGGTGTCTCCATTACAGAGATCACCAAATCCACCATATTAAGTGGCCCCTATGTCAAGATCCCGCTTTTTTACAAGCTTTAAGGATGTGACAGGCAGGGCTGCCATCAGAAATTTTGGGGCCCCTTACACAGCTCAAGGCCTGGGCCCCCCCCCTCCTACCCCGCCCCTTTAGAATCCATACTGGCTCCCCCTCCCGGCCCCCTCTCCACCCCCAATTTCATTATTTTTTTACAACTACAAAGACAGTAAAAAGTGATAATCAGTGATTTCAGTAAGGAATTCTTTTTTGACCAAAGAATATGAACCCTGCTACAACGACAAGGTATACTCTTTTAAGCAGGACCCTACACTAACACTAACTACACTACCTGTTCTAATCTGCCCTAGCAATCTTCCCCTGGCACATTTAAGAAAAAACACCTTAAAAGCACAAGGTTGACTGTTTTACCCTTTGTTATATCTCCCCTAACAAATCATCTAAGAAATAAACAAAACTCCTACAATATACAAGGTACTCTGTTTGTTCTGTACAGCAGGAGCACACGGCATCAAAGCAACCACTGACGCCAAGCACTTCTGCTGTACAGAACAAATCCAGCCCGCATTACCATGGACTGCTCACGTCCGGGTTTCACGGACGTCTGCATCTAGCCTTAAACTGCATTTATAATAAAGCAATTTACTTACAAAATAAGCTATTTAGTCGTCTGCTGTTGTGCCGTCCTCTGCTTGCTTTTGCGGATTCTTTCCCCTCCTTTCTCTCTCTTCCTCCTGTTATGGGGGATCTGTGGATGACACAGTGTTATGGGGGGATCTGTGGATGACACACTGTTATGGGGGGAATCTGTGGATTACACTGTTATGGGGATCTGTGGATGACACTGTTATGGGGGATCTGTGGATGACACTGTTATGGGGGATCTGTGGATTACACTGTTATGGGGGATCTGTGGATGACACTGTTATGGGGATCTGTGGATGACACTGTAATGGGGATCTGTGGATAACACTGTTATGGGCATCTGTGGATGACACACTGTTATGGGGGATCTGTGGATGACGCACTGTTATGGGGGATCTGTGGATGACGCACTGTTATGGGGATCTGTGGAAGGCACTGTTATAGGGGATCTGTGGATGACGCACTGTTATGGGGGATCGGTGGATGATGCACTGTTATGGGGGGATCTGTGGATTACACTGTTATGGGGGATCTGTGGATGGCACTGTTATGGAGGATCTGTGGATTATACTGTTATGGAGGATCTGTGGATGACACTGTTATGGGGATCTGTGGATGACACTGTTATGGGGGATCTGTGGATGACGCACTGTTATGGTGGATCTGTGGATGACGCACTGTTATGGGGGATCTGTGGATGACGCACTGTTATGGGGGATCTGTGGATGACGCACTGTTATGGGGGATCTGTGGATGACGCACTGTTATGGGGGATCTGTGGATGATGCACTGTTATGGGGGGATCTGTGGATTACACTGTTATGGGGGATCTGTGGATGGCACTGTTATGGAGGATCTGTGGATTACACCTTTATGGGGGATCTGTGGATGACACTGTTATGGGGATCTGTGGATGACACTGTTATGGGGGATCTGTGGATGACACACTGTTATGGGGGATCTGTGGATGATGCACTGTTATGGGAGATCTGTGGATGACGCACTCTTATGGGGGATCTGTGGAAGACACTGTTATAGGGGATCTGTGGATGACGCGCTGTTAAGGGGGATCTGTGGATGATGCACTGTTATGGGCATCAGTGGATGACACTCAACCACTCTCAACCCAACTGGTCAAACTTGTTAAATAGATCCCAAACACAATATGCACAATAACACCCCCACCCCCTCCAACACTTAATTAACCCCTTCATGGCCTAAACATTTTTTTCAAAGCAGAACACAGCTAAATGGGGCTGGGTGGGCTGGCAAGGGAGTGGTTAATAACAATAAGGGATGGAGGATCATGGCCCTGTGTGATAATCCAGAAAACAGCTTTGAATTTAACCCCTGAGCAAAGACCACACAACATAGAGCTGCCTAGCCTAGACAAGTAGACAATATAAGGATCAATATGAAAATAAATAATTTGGAGCCTTTGAAATAGCTCAGCTCAGCCGCATACTGAGCAGGAGCATGTCATCAGATAGATTACTCCTGCGGTTCTGCAATTGATTAGCGTTCTTTTATCATACTGTAGGGAGGTGACCGTGCTAGTGAAAGTTTTGACCACTTTTATGTATGTACATGCAATACAGCCGCTGCATCTATAATTACTTTTAATGTTGCATGTCAACCATGAGCGTGTCTGTAAGGGTTGCGTGAAGCTATGTACTAGACGGTCTTTCAAATTGCGCCCACGTCGATACGTGATGGATGGTGTCGGTCCTATTAGATCACCTATGTCGGGGTCAGTTTTGAGGATCCCCCAATGGCGACTAAGGAGATCCTTCATTTGTAAATATCGCGCATCATAAGTCCCAATGATTCTGAATTCCTCGCTCCCCTGATCTTTATGTTTAGGGACAAGCAGATCTCTTCTTTCTGCACAGCGAGCATTATGGTAAGCATCATTGAGAACCTTTTCTGGGTAGCGCCTGTTTTTAAATCTGCATACCGTGTTGGCCCTATTGATCAGTGTAATCTGTAACTGATCATAGCTATACTAGCTTTAGGAACTCGACTATCTGTACTGTAGGTGCAGGTGCTTGTCATAGTGGCTTAACCAATTTTAGCCACAGTCAGCACTGCAATAATATACTGTAGGTGGGAATAGATGCTGATGAGATTAGTGTAGGCTAGACACCCAGCTCACACATAACATAACGGGGTGCGTATAGATACACTGTACCCAGGT
Organism: Bufotes viridis; assembly: GCA_033119425.1. Lineage (NCBI taxonomy): Eukaryota > Metazoa > Chordata > Amphibia > Anura > Bufonidae > Bufotes > Bufotes viridis. Next base: position 412,302,707 of record CM065589.1, on the reverse strand, counting down.
TGCATACCTGCCCACCTCAATGTGAATTTAGCCTATTCTAGTTTGAAGGGATTAACATAATCATAAACCTGTTTGGCAATAAAATTTTGTTATTTAGATTTTTAATACCGCTCTATACTTTCAGTGATTATACTTCAAAGTGAGACGGAAAAATATCCCTACCCACATCTTCTGTGACTTGTTTATGATTTGGTAGCCAAAAGCAGGAGTGGGTACAAAACACAGAAGACATGCAAATATTCCATTCACATGTATCTCTGTTTTGGATCCACTCCTGTTTTTTTTTTGGCATTAGCAATACTGATAGATTGTTGAGCAAATTCTGACCGAGTGACGGCGTATGCTCAACAGACAGGATCCGTTTTTTGTGGGCTATTGTTCTGACGGATGAGAGGAAGGGCAAATTAATCAGTGACGCCAGCACAAACGTACTTCTGACACCCTCTCCACTCTGTCAGATGGCTCTACTTGTATAAGCGTTTAATAGAACAGGTTATGTAGACATCTATGTGGAATCAGCTGACGAGGGTGTAAAAGGAGTGCTTCTTGACATTAACATCAACCTGTAAGGCTGAGTTGATACTTCAGTTATTTTGTCAGTTTTGGCCCTGTGACTGCCCAAATAAGTGAAGTATGCAGTGATTCTAAGAGCGACCCCTGTCATGTGCATGTCATACGGACTCACAGTATTATTTCACTACCAAAGCAGACTCCCTATGCGTGTTACTGCAAGGCACAGTGTTCTACACCCTTAAAAAAGACTCTCTGCAGCCCGGAAATAGCCATTTTTTAATTTAATTCGCCCGAATAAATTCAGATTGAAGCTAATCTTTTCGAAAAATTCGTCGAACTGGACATATCTAATTTTTGAGAAATTCGCTCATCTCTAATTATTACTACCAAGATGCATACATTTACATTTATCCACATTGAACTTCATTTGTCAAGTGGATGCCAAAAAACTCTGCTTGCTTGTAGTTTATGGACATCTTCTATAGACTGAACAGTACTACATAGCTTGGTGTCATCTGCAAAAAAAAAAAACAGTGCTATTGATCCCATCATTGATGTAATTAATAAATAAGTAAAATAATAGAGGGCCCAGCACTGAACCTACACCACTTATAACCCGGGACCATTCTGAATAGGAATCATTGACCACAACTCTCTGGACATGGTCCTTCAGCCAGTTTTCAATCAAATTACAAACTATATTTTCCAATCCCATAGACCTTATTTTAGCTATTAAACGTCTATGAGGGACAGTATCAAAAGCCTTTGCAATATCCACTACATGCACAGCCGCCCCTCTGTCCAGTTCCATCAGATTTAGTACATACAGAAGTATTCTTGTCTAAAAGCATTGCTTCTAGCCAAAAATGTCTCTGTATGTATGGCAGCACACAGAGGCCATGTGACTCCATACTCGCTTCCTGTTGTATCTTGATATATGATATTTTATGTCCCATCTACAGTATATCAAGAAATCACACTGAGTATACTTTTGGCTTATCCCTATTGTTTATGTTGCACTTCAGAATTTTTATTTTATTTGTGTATTTTTTTCCTACATCCAGCAACCAAACAGTGGATAGTATGTACAAAATGTCCCCACAATGCACTGCAAACCATACTGTATCAGCAGAGTTTTGTTAGGAGTTAGGTTTATGTAATCTCTTCCTGTCAGGAAACCTATATGTACTGAAGACCAGTAATGAGCGGCAGGGGCAATATTTGAATTCTCGATATTTCACATATATTTCGGTAAACATTCGTCATATATTCGCAAATTCAAGAATTCGTGATCTCCAGTCATTGTTTTCTTGATTAGCGATAAAAATTTGCGATACGAAAATTTGCGAACAACGATACTCCTAAAGTCAAAGATATTGTAGCCTTCTCATTGGCCCACAAGCAAGAAGCAGTGAGGGATCATGGGTACCGATGAAAAAAAATCTAGAATATTCGCGATTACGAAGATATAGCACTATATTCCAGATATTCACGAATTCTCAAAGTGCCAATATTCGCGATAAAAATTCACGATTATAATATTCGCAATCAACACTACTGAAGACAATAAACATGATGTAATTCAAGATTGTTGCAAAGCGTGTCAGAAAAATAAACTGCAAAATGATAGTGAAAATCTAAGCAATTTTATTCTGACAACCTAATGTAGGGCAGATACAATGGTATAATGTATTTCAGGATCAAATTCAGATTGTAGAGGACTGTTTCCTTTCATTTCACTGGAATATACAGAACACATACTAAATGGGGACATTATATATCAATTGTATCACACAGCACCTTTCAGCACTGGACTGATCATACTATGAGTCAAGACTATCTAGTAGTAGTGCTGCTGGAATAAAATGTAATCCAAGGTTTTACTTCACACTATAATTAGCATTTTTGCAATTTCCTCAAGTATGCCTATGTAATACTAGGTCTTCTGTATTTCAGTAGCCATGACCATGCATGTATAAGATTATGTCTGACAGAAAGAAACCACTGATTCGACTTCCAGATTGTACGTACATTCAGTTATGGTAATATAATATTTTCTCACTTTAGAGCAGGGATGCCCAACCTGCGGTCCTCCAGCTGCTGCAAGACTACAACTCCCAACATTCCTGGACAGCCTATAGCTATTAGGGCATGATAAGAGTTGTAGTTTTGCAAAAGCTGGAGGGCCGCCTGGTGTTTCCCAAGCTAAAGCTAAAGTTTAAAGTGCTTATTTGGTGTAAGCACGAAGGTAGACATCTCAGAAGTTTGTACAATATGTTTCAGAAAAATATTATCCTTTCAAGGTCAAATTGTGCAAAAAAAGAGAGAGGGAAGGAAGGTTGATTCCCTTCGGAAAATGTGTTTTAGCAACTGTTGAAGTGAAAGGTTGTTTTAATATGGTCTTATGAACATGATGCAGAAAAGATGTTTTAAAGCAGGGATTTTATATAATACTAGCAGAAGGACGCGGCTTCGCACGGGTATATTTAATCTATTTCATTAAATATTTGTGTGTGTTGTTAAAAGATATCGACAGTATCCCCCATAACAGTGACCTCTACAGCACCCCACCCCTTTAACAGTGAACTTCACAGTCCCCCACCCCTTAACACTGACCCCCACAAGATTTATTTCCAAGTAGCAAGGGATGTGTATACCAAGTTTCATTGAAATCGAAGGTTGCGTTTTTGAGTGATCGCAGAACATACATACACACACATATATATACATCCTTCGTTTTATATATATATATATATATATATATATATATATAATAGATAGATAGATAGATAGATAGATAGATGGGTATAACCAGTGCCGGTCTGGGGTGCCTAGGGCCTACCAATAAATTTTATTTTATTTTTGACACATTGCAGAAATATCAGTGACTGAAAATCAGTTCCATTCATTTGAACAGAGCAGCAAGCACATGGATTTCTATAAGCTCCATTCAGGTGAATGAAACTGATTTTCAGTCACTTCAAAACTTGCATATACGCAAATCATGAGTTTCTGGAAGATTCAGTTTCTCCTACAGGTTTTCAAACCCTACTGCTAGAACATCTTCCTGATGAAAAAGATTTGTTACGAGCTTCAAAACGTTATCCTTTCAAAAGTTCTAGATTTTACAAGACCTGGTAACTCAGCATGGTTTAACTGGGCAGCAGAGTTGAGGGTTGATTCGCGGGAAGCAAGGAGGATGTTGCAGTAGTCCAGGCAGGAGATGATGAGGGCATACATTAGCATTTTAGTTGACTTAGGGCTCATACACATAAACATGAAGCCGAATTTTGGTTTGTGCCTCTGCACTGCAAAAAAAAAAAAAAGTTCTATTTTTTCTCGGAGCAGACTGAATCTTCTCAAATCAAGTGAATGGGTCTGCAGACTGCAGGAAGACAGCCAGTGCCCGTGCATTGTGGTCCACATCACAGCACGGGGTGAACCCTTAGAGTTGAGGAAGGAGGGGATACAAGAAATGTTTTTGAGTTGGAAGTGGCAGGAAGTGCTAAAGGCTTGGGTGTGTGGTTTGAAGGACAGGGCACTATCAAAAGTTTTCCCAAGGCAGTGGACTTGCGAGACTGGAGAAAGTGTGGCACTTTCTTTGTGCCACTATAATTTACAGTTTTCTTGGGGGGATGCTGAGTGACATGGCAACGATTATTAATTCTGTTTTCGCCATGTTGAGTTTTAAAAAGCTGGAGGAAACGAAGGCAAAAATATATATAGACAGTCTGGGAATATGGATCTCAGGGAAGTGACTGTCACCAGAGGTGGTATTGAAAGGTAGAGAACTCTATGAGCTGTCCTAGGCCAAAGGTATACTGTAAATGGAGAAGAGTAGGAGTCCGAGGAAGAAGCCATGAGTGACATCAACATAGAGAGTGTATGGAGGTGATGTTTTTTAATGGGAAACACTGCATATTTAATTGGTGAGGTACTGTATGGGAAAATCCGTTTAGTTGGTTAGGTACTGTATGGGTGCCAGGTGCCTGAAGCCAAGAGATGACAGAGTTTATAATAGGAGGGAGTTGTCGACTGTGTCAAAGGCAGAGGACAGGTCAAGAAGGAGGAGCACAGATTAATGACGTTTAGCTTTGGCAGCTAGCAAATCATTGATGACTTTGGTTAGGGTGATTTCAATGGTAGCTTGTCAAAAAGTGAATAGGATAGAGGTGCAAGGATAGTTCAAAAAGGGCATGTTGTTCTAGGAGTTTTGTTGCAAATGGTAGTAGTGAGATTTACTTATTTGTCTCACGTAGCCCTGACATATTCCACAGCGTTTACAGATATTATCATCATCCACTGTCCCCCATTGAGGCTCACAATCTAAATTGCCTGTAAATATGTATTTTCGAGTGTTAGGGAAACCAGAGTACCTAGAAGAAACCCACGCAAACATGGGGAGAACAAAACCTCTATGCAGATGTTGTCTTTGTTCAGATTTGAACCCACCATTGCTAACCACTGAGCCACTAAGCTGCTCATGCTGGATAATAAGGATGTACAACCAAGAGAAAAAAATGAAGCTCACAAGGTACCAAAAATATAATATTTTATTAGAAAAAAATCAATATATAAAAATATATTCCATTAAAAAGGGGGAGAAGTGGCAGAAAAAGACACCATCCCGGTAATACATACCTAACAAAGCTCCCCTTAGCGCCAGGATCAAGGATACCAGCAGTACCCCCGGATGAAGGCACGCCGAAACGTGCGTCGGGGTGGTGCCATCCGGGTATACATTACCCATCTAGGTGAGTCATGTTCTAATAGGATCTATCTGTTTTAAAGCCCTTTTTTCCATGTATTAGTGGAAAAAGAAAAAATATCTTTGCCGCTGAGCGGTGCAGTTATCTGTTTTAAAGCCTTTTTTGCGTGCATTAGTGGATAAAAGAAAAAATATCTTTGCTGCTCAGCGGTGCAGTTATCTGTTTCAAAGCCCTTTTTTCCGTGTATTAGTGGAAAAAGAAAAAATATCTTAGACGCTCAGCGGTGGAGTTATCTGATTTAAAGCCCTTTTTTCCGTGTATCAATGGAAAAGTAAAAAAAATATTTGCTGCTCAGCGGTGCAGTTATCTGTTATAAAGCCTTTTGTGGCCTGTATTAGCAGAAAAAGAAAAAATATATTTGCCGCTCAGCGGTGCAGTTATCTGTTCTAAAGCCTTTTGTGGCCTGTATTAGTGGAAAAAAGATAAATATCTTTGTCGCTCAGCGGTGCAGTCATATATTCTAAAGCCCTGTTTGCCGTGTATTAGTGGCGAAATAAAAAAATATTCTCCATTCAGCGTTGTACTTATCTGTAGAAAAGCCTTTTGTGTAAAAGTTGAAAAAAATTAGGGCCTAATTGCCGTTCTGTGGTGCAGTGATTTATTCTGAAGCCCTGTTTGCCTTGTATTAGTGGCGAAATAAAAATATATTTGCCGTTCATCTTTGCACTTATCTGTTGAAAAGCCTTTTGTGTTGTTATTAGTGGTAAAATAAAAAATATTTGATCTAACATTTGATTATTTGATCTAACAGTATGTCAGACAGAGAAGTGCCAGGCCCTGCACAGGGGAGTGGCAGAGGCCTAAATGTTTCTGGCGCAGGCAGAGATCACAGCAGTGTAAGGGGGCGTGGCAGCAGGGGTCGCTACTGCCCAGCCAAGATGTGGAGGAGACATCCGCTGCTTCCTCCACTAGGCGGGCCAGTAGTGATGAGGAAAGTGGCGTGGGAGCTGGTGTTGTGAGTGGTCAGGCTTCTGACCCAGAGACGGTTGAGGAGGACATCAGTGACGTGCAGACAGTACTCGATGATGAAGATACAGCTGATCACACTTGGGAGCTGGGTGACCAAGGAGCTTCATCATCATCGGGAGAAGAGGTGGCAGCTTGCCCGTGAGCCAGCGGACGAGCCAGCAAGTCGATAGCGTGGCCGGGAGTCAGCAGGGTGGCAGCAGTGGAAGATCGGGCGTAAAACGTGCACAGGGTAGACCACCTGCTTTGCAGGAGCCTACCTGCCCGGGAAGTAGCGGTGCACGGGTACACGGAAGCAGCGGCGGTAGCAGTCAACATTGCATAGTGTTGGGGGTAAAATCACTTACTCGGCGGTTGCAGTTTTTTGTTAATCTTTCAGAGAAGGTGAACATGGCCATGTGTAGATTATGTGGGCAGAAGATGAAGCGTGGCCAGGGTGCCAATGTTGGCACCATGGCCCTGCATCAACATTTGTAGCGTCACCATAAGGTGGCCTCGGACAACCGTGGCTCCTATGTGGTGGTCCAGCCTGCCGCAGCAACCGCTGCGTCGCCCAGTGGCAAGTACGTGGTTTCAGGCAGTCAAGACTCCACCACCTCAGCCAAAGGGAGCTATCTGTCCTTCGCATTATCTGCTGGTCCTGATGCTCCTGCTCCTCCTACTCCTCATCAGTCATTCCGCCAGCAATCGATCACCAAAGCAATTGCCAAGGGATAACAGTATGCGTGCACTCATCCAATGGAGCAGAAGCTGAATGTGCTCCTGTCCAAGTTGCTAGTGCTGTAGTCCCTCCCTTTCCAAGTGGTGGACTCTGCACCTTTCAGAAAACTGATGGCTTGTGCCGAGCCGACGTAGAGAGTTCCATGCCGTCATTTCTTTGCAAAATTGGCAGTACCAGCCCTGCACACACATGTAGAACAGAATTTGAGACAGTCCTTGAGCCTGTCTGCCAAAGTGCACTGCAGCGCCGACGTGTGGAGCTGTAACTACGGTCAGGGACAATACATGTTCTTTACGGCCCACTGGGTTAATGTGGTTCCGTGTCCTTCGTCAAGAAATCGAATCCTGGTTTTATCTGCATCAAGGAGGACTAAGCCATGCACCCTGCATGGCACACGTGTTTAATCTGGTTGTCAATCGGTTCCTGAAGTCTTCCATCCATCTGCAAAACATCCTAAAAATGGCCAGGAAATTTTGCATGCAGTGGCAGAACGGCATCACCCCAACATAGGCTGATATGCAACGTTTCCACCCATTGGAATTCCACCCCCCATATCTTGGACCGACTATACGAACAGAGAAAGGCCATAAGCAATTTCTTGATGATCCAAGCAGACAGGAGTACTCTTCTGTGTAACTTCAATGTCAGCCAATGGCAGCTCATGCGTGACACATGCCGTTTGCTCAGGCCCTTTGAGGATGGCACGTTATTTGTCAGTCACCAGGACTACGGGATGAACAACCTCATTCCACTGCTTCATGTCCTGGAATAGATTCTGGTAAATCTGGCTGGTCAGGGGACTGGAGACATGGCGTCTGGATCTCATGGCCACATGTGCCCTGTGGCGCTGAGCTGGAGGAGGAGGAGGACATTGGAGCACAAGCAATGTGTAGCGAAATGGGTGGTTTTTCGACAGGAGAGGAGGAGCAGGAGCAGCCAGAGGAGCTACGGGGCGATGAGGAAGATGAGGCAGAGGATCCAGACACACCGTGGCAGTATGCAGTGGAGATGGAGGCAGTGAGTCCCTCCGAGTCACTTGCGCAAATGGCCTGATGCAAACTCACTTGCTTGCGTAGTGACAGCCGAATTGTTACCATTCGGCAGAGGGATGACTTCTGGCTCTCCACCTTGTTGGACCCTCGCTACCGACCCAAAATAGGAGCTTTTTTACACGCGCTGAGAGGTAGGACAAACTAACATATAGAGACATCCTATGTAGTCAGTTGGCCACTGCCTATCTGCGCCATCGTCCATCCTCTCGCAGGTCCGACCGGAGGGGACCTCTGCGCTCACGTTCCACTGCCATGGCTGCTAGGGAGGGGTGGGGTGGCAGGAGCAGTACCAGCTCTATCAGCAGCAGCCTGAGTCTAGAGTCGCTGGTGAGCAGCTTTCTTCACCTGCATAGTGAAGAAAGTACTCAACAGCAGCAGCAGCTATAACCGGAGCAGGACCTTAACCAGCAGGTGGTGGCATACTTGAACAGCACCCTGCCACCCCACATTGAAGATCCGCTGGACTACTGGGCAGCCAAACTGGATTTGTGGCCGCAACTAGCAGCAGGTGCTGCCACCTCCGCACTCTGTCGTTGTGCCACTTTGTGGCCTCTTCATGCTGCCGCCACCTCCACACTATGTCACCTTGCCACTCTGTGGCCTCCTCATGCTGCTGCCACCTCCACAATCTCTGGTCGTCGTGCCACTCTGTGGCCTCCTTATGCTGCCGCCACCTCAACACTATGTCACCTTGCCACTCTGTGGCGTCCTATTGCTGCCACCCCCTCCACATGCTGTAATTGTGTCAATATTTGGCCTCCTGATGCTGTCTCCACCTCCACACTGTCATTGTGCCACCCTGTGGCCTCCTCCTAATGCTACTGCTGCCACCTTCACACTCTGTCATCATGCCACTCTGTTGCCTCCTGATGATGCTGCTGCCACCTACACACTCTGTCATTGTGCCACTCTGTGGCATCTTTCTGATGCTGCTGCTGCCGCCTCAAGACTCTGTCATTGTCCCACTCTGTGGCCTCCTCATGCTGCTGCCACCTCCACAATTTCTCGTCGTCGTGCTACTCCGTGGCCTCCTCATGCTGCTGCCGTGACATCTACAATCTCTTGTCGTCGTGCCACTCTGTGGCCTCTTGATGCTCCTTCCACCTCCACATTATGTCACCTTGCCACTCTGTGGTCTCCTGATGCTGCCGCCACCTCCGCACTCTGTCATTATGCCACTCTTTGGCAGTCTCATGCTGCTGCCACCTCCAGACTCTGTCATTGGGCCACTCTGTGGTCTCCCCATGCTGCTTCCACCAACCCACTATGTCATAGGGCCACTCTGTGGACTTCTCATGCTGTTCTCACCCTCCCCACTTCATGACTGGGCCACTATTTTGCCTTTTTGGCTTGGCTGATGTCATCTTTTATTTGACCCTTTTTCTGATCTGTCAGAAGGAAGGAAAAATCAGACGCACAACGAATCCTTTCTGTGTAGCCTGTATGGTCCCATCAAATTTGGCTTGTGATTTAGTAGCCAAAATATTCCGTTCACGTGTCATCTCTGTTTTGGATCCACTCCTGTTTTTTTTGGCATTAGCAATATTGATGGATTACTGACCAAATGCTGATCGAGTGAAGGCGGAGGCTACACAGACAGGATCCGTTTTTTGTGGGTTATTATTCTGGTGGATCAGAGGAAGGGCAAGATAATCAGTGACGTCAACACAAACTTACTGCTGACACTCTCTCCACTCTGTTGGGGGGCTCTACTTGTTTAAGCGTTAATAGAGCAGAATGTGTAGACATCTATTTGTAATCAGCTGATGACGATGTAAAAGGAGTGCGCTTCTTCTTGGCACTAACATCGACCTGTAAGGCTGAGTTCATACTTGAGTTATTTTGTTGGTTGGGCCCCGTGATTGCCCAAATAAGTAAAGTGTGCAGTGATTCTAAGAGCGACGCCTGTCATCTGTATGTCATACGGAGTCAAAGTATTATTTCACTACCACAGCAGACTCCCTATGCGTGTTACTGCAAGGAACAGTGTTCTACACCACTATAATGGCTCTCAGCAGCCAGGAAATTTCCGTTTTTTAACGATATTTAACGCAAATATTTTCAGATCAAACCAATTTTTTTTTTATTTGCTCTTCTCTATTTTTAATCTGTTTATTAGTAAGCAGAGTAACTTTAAATTGATTCGCAGACAGGGGTGCAATTTGCCTGTTCTGCCTAGGAAGCCAAACTACTTCATCCAGGCCTTGATGTCACGACTCCTGTACTCCAAGCTTGACAGAGAGAAATCTGAAGCCTGGTAGGAAACAGAGAACTGCCTGTGCTCCCTCATTGTGCACTATGAATAGTCCTTTGACTGTACTATTCTGCATTACATATTTACACACACTTCCAGAATGCCACATAATGGGAGCATAAAAGCAGTTGAAATAAAAGAGCAAACCCAGAACATTTGGACATTTTCTGGACGTTGCATTGCCAGTTTTGAATTTTTAATGTTTTTGTGTTTTTTCTTACTTTTCCTCCCCAAACAGAACATGATGGTAGGCAGGTAGAAAGCAGCAGTGGCATGATGTAGCACTGTCAGCAATGGTAAATCTATTTATGGCCCTCAGCCGGAGGTGTGTGAAAATTCTCACAGACCCATGTCTCGTTCATCACACTAGATGAGTGGCTTGTGTAATAGTTTTTTTTGACAGAAACTACCACAAGACATCCTTTCAGGTCGTAAGTTAAACATAGAATGTTTGATTCCTCTTTTTGTGCAGAAATACCTGGCTGAATACTGCTGAACATCTGATCAGGCTTTCAGCCTCTGAGCCAATCAGGGCAAGCTCTCACCCCACTCCCCCGCTTCTTCCCAGTGTCATGTGATCCTCCATCTACTTCCTCCCTCATGTTTTTTCCACTAATGTCCACAGTAAAATGGTACAGTTTTGTTTGAAACCAAAAATCCTGTTTTGTTTCTGAAATTAGTAGAGAATCCCTTGATCATCTCTTGTAGCTACACTTGCAGGTAAACCTCTCCACTGAAGTCTATAGGAGTTAGGCTACATGCACACGACCGTTGCCTGCCTCCACGTCCGCTCCATCCGCAAATTTTGCATCCGTCAAAAAAAAACGGTGGAAGATCCATTGTAATAATGCCTATCCTTGTCCGCAAACGTGAAAAAAATAGGACATGCTCTATTTTTTTGACGGAAGGTAAACACGGACCACGGATGTGGAACAAAAACGGTTAACCATCCGCATTTTTTGACGGACCCATTAAAATGAATGGGGAAGCATCCTATCCGTGAAAAAAACGGAACAGACGCGGAAACAAACAACGGTCGTGTGCATGAGGCCTTACGCAAAGAGACTGTGAAAATGCTATAAAGGAGATCACAACTGCTTGCTGCTGACAGCCTCCTCTCTGACATGTTTCACCCTTACATGGCGTCCTCAGGGAATAACTGCCCAATATCCTGAGGACGCCAGGTAATTGTGAAACAGGTCAGGTGGGGCAGCACGACTAATCTGTTTAGGGGACAGTTGTAAAATGCTGTGTTTATTGTAATTGGAGACAGAGCAATTAAATGTGAAGTGAGGAGGCTGTCAGCAGCAAACAGTTGTGGTCTCCTGAAGTAAGAGATGTATCTATCAATGTCGACACTGTTGCAAAGACAATTACAAATTGTGACAAAACACAGCAGTTCTCAATTGCAAGTTTCAATTATTTTTATTTCCTTTTTATTAGGCCTCTTTCACACAAACATTTTTTTTGCGAGTGTACGGACCGGTTTTTTTTGCGTTCCGTATACGGAACCATTCATTTCAATGGTTCCGAAAAAAAATAACTGAAGTGTTTCCATATGCATTCCGTTTCCGTATTTCCGTTTTTCCGTTCTGTGCAAACATAGAACATGTCCTATTATTGCCCGCAAATCACGATCCGTGGCTCCATTCAAGTCAATGGGTCCGCAAGAAGAATGGAACGCATACGGAAATGCATCCGTATGTCTTCCGTATCTGTTCCGTTTTTTGAGGAACCAACTCTTGAAAATTTTAAGCCCAGCACAATTTCTTCTATGTATCTACTGTATACTGTATATGCCATACAGAAAGATGGAATGGAAAACCAGAAACACAACAGAGGCCTTAGGGTAAATGCACACGTTCAGGATTTATGTGCGGACACAAAAAATCTGCATCGTGTGAATGAGAATTTCAAATTTTCATATAATACAATATACATGACTTACTGTGTGGATTTTCCGCACACAAATCCACACAGAAAATTCCTCATGCAATCCTGATCGTGTGCATTTAGCCTTATACTTTTAGGTCTTATTCACACGTCCGCAATGTCGTCCGCATGTATTCCGCAATTCTACGGAATACATGCAGACCCATTGACTGTGAATGGGGCACGGAACGATGCGGAGAGCACACACTGTGCTCTCCGCATCAGTTTTTGCGGAGCACGCCGCTGATCTTACGGCCGCAGCTCCACAAAAAAGTAGAGCATGTCCTATTCTTGCCCGCAATTGCGGACAAGAATAGACATTTCTATGGGGCTGCCGGCCGGGTGTGTTTATGGATCCGCAATTTGCGGATCCATAAACACTACGGACGTGTGAAATAGGCCTTAGTAAATTTTTAAATGAGTAGTAATACATGATCATTTATTTGTTTTCACTTCTTTATATCTTTTCTCTCTCTGTCTTTCCATTTTCTATATTTCTCTCTTCCTTTATTCTTTTCTCCTTGACATTGTCCATGTTTATACAATTAGGTTATGTTGCTTTTGACTTTCATTACATGAGGTAATAGCACAATACCACTGCGGGACTGAGCTGGAATGACTTGGTCTCAAGTTTTGTTTCATTACATCTCGGCTCATGCTTTTTTCTGACACCATTCTTCAGTGTTCAGTGACTGCATTTGATAGTTTTTCTTCACAATGAATTGTATTTAGTGAAATTTCTGCACATTTCCAACTGATGGCTACACAAGCTGTAATTACAGCAATTTAGCACCTTATTATGTTCCTGCAATTGATGAATAACATTGGATCTGTGAATGGACAATAAGTTTCCTATTCATGTATTGAGTAAAAGAATTGCCACCAGGAATGTGAATGAAGCTGTTATGAGTTAAATACAATTTCCAATAAAATTTACCTCATTTTACCCTTTTTTTTATCCACAGCATACCCATTTGGAAAACTCCCAGTTTTGGAAATTGATGGGACTGTTTACTATCAAAGCCTTGCCATTGGGAGGTATCTAGCCAAAAAAGCAGGTAATTTAATGTATTATACATACATATGCTGATACAGAAATAGCAATTCCACTTAAAGGGTTTGGAGGTCCAAAGTCCCATCTTCCAAATAAGAAGAAACCAGTATAACAACTAGCTGTAAAGTGAAAAGTGAAAGAATGAAAGGGTGTGTTCAAGTTCTTAAAAAAAGTTAGCCATAATAGAATAAATTATGCTCACCTATTTCATCATCTTCTTGGCTCCAGTGGTGACATGCCCATATACCCTCAGACACCACAGTAGACAGCCACTGTCCTCAGCGGTATACGAAGCATGGCTGCTAACACCAGTAAATGGCTGCTGTGGTCAAACGGAGTATATGTGAATGTAAAAGCTGTGACCGAAACAGAGTGACATCAGTGGGGTGAGTATGTTATTTTATAATTTTGTTACGAATGCTAGTTTGACAGTTTTTTTTTAATAACTCAGACAACTCCTTTAAGTATAACCTTGAAATGACAAAAGTTCAACTACGCACTAAAGTCAGAAGTAGCACATAGTAAAGAATGAGAAGGTGACAAGAGTACCACAGAGATTTCAGCACTTTAGCATCATTACTTATGCTTTAAAATACTCCGATGGGAAAATCTCTTTCAAATGGCGAAATAGGGGTTGGCAAGACTTGACATTTTATAAGTAAAGAAAGTGATAAAAGATTTAGATACATGACAGGTTAAACACTTGCTGATCACTTTGCTGAGGAGGGAACAAGTGCATAGGTGACATATAAGGAGACATTTCAATTTTTTCAAATTATTGCCATTTTCTTCCAGAATTAGTGGCATTTTTGCAGTCACTGGTATTAATCAGTTACTGCTCATGTACAAATGTGCCACTGATTCATTTTTGGGGTGCAATCACTTAAAGTATCTGGCCTTAGTTTCCCCTGACATGGTACAGAAAAGCTAGAGGTAAACTGATGCAGGAGCTGATCCCATGGTTTTAAGTGTTTTCTGGTGCATCAGATCATAAGTAATGCCTCTCAGCACCATACAAAAAACATACCATGCAGCATTTTTCTCTCCAGCACCTTCAGGCTAGGGATGCTGGACCAGTGCCTAAAGTACACAAAAATGCCATCTACTGAGTCCTGCTCAGGCATAAACCAACTGGCCAAACACAAGTGCTATGTGTGAACACACCCTATTATCATCCAAAACCTTTGAGAATTAATATACGTTATGCTGACCTCAAATTCCATATTCTTACATTATGTATATCTCCCAACACACAGTGGAGAGATACATCCAAATCAATATTATAAAAATTAGTTAATATACTAATTTCTGCTGTAAAATTATCATCTTCAGTTGATTCTCCAATCAGATTTACATAGACTTGCAGTAGACCATGAGTCATGTTCAGTACATATAACTAGAGATTCGATTTGATTCGGACGATTCGCCAAAGTTCTTCAAGAAGTTCAATTAGTTCTGAATTAATGCATTATGAATCGTGATAAATCTGGTATACCCAGGCCATTCTGCTGAATCATATGCAATCTCACTGTGAAGGCTTGGAACTTAAACTGCAGGGAGAGTGCAGGGAGAAGGTATCGCTGTGTGCATTCATAGTTAATCCGTTCTGTAGGTAGTGTGCCAGCAGTATCACAAGCAGTTGTAATGTATTGACATCTACATCTCTGTGCAGGGCACCAAGATTCATAGCTAAATCCTTCTGTTAGCTATGGAATTACTGTGTGTCAGTAGTACAGGCAATAAGAGCATCAGGTCTAATTTATTTTTGGGGACTTCACCATGCAGTGCCCCAAGATTCAAGTAGTGGCCATCATGACAGAGTAGGGACTGTGGCAGTAGCAGCAGCAGTAATCTCACCATGACAGGGTGGGGACGGTGGCAGCAGCAGCAGTGGTAGTAACCATGAAAATAGTGGCCCCATGACAGAGTGGGGATGGTGGCGGTAGCTGTAGGAATGTCAGTACCCGTTACAAAAGTGGCCCCATTATAGAGTGCGGAGGGAGAGCAGCACTAACTCTTCTGTGATGCCCTTATATGTTCGGGGCTGCACACGTGCTGCACTGTAGTGATCTACCCTTTGCCAACAGGTGCGGGTTACAACGTCGTTCGTCATAAGATGGGGGATTGTAATACCAGAGCAGGCTAATTTATTTGGTAAAATTCCAAAATTATTCTTCAAGCGAAAACATTAGCCTTGTAGCGAAAAAATTTGTCTTTTACTAAATAAATCAGTCTTTTACCAAATAAAATAGTCTTTTACCAAATAAAACCAACTCCAATCAGTATGTATACAAAATTTGGGGGATATTCAAAAATTCCAATTCCAACAAAGTCAATCCCCTTAAAACATAACCTTTAATATTATTAATAAAGTATGGGGCCAATACCCCTTTTATTGCAATGACAGGGGAACACTCTCTGCACTCCACTGATCCTTGGCACCTGCGTCTGATATGACCTATAAATGGGTGTTTGTACCAATAGTAGATGATACGTGGGTGTAATGCTGTATAGGGGACATGGATGTCTGTCCCTGGTTAAGCCCTCAGCTAATCCTCAGCCCAGGGATCTCCCCTGATGGTGGGGACTCCCTGTCCTCGTACCTTGTCTATATATCCCAATTAGTCCCTACCAGGACCACTCAGGCTACATACAGGACGCAAGTGGCAAGTACCAGGTTAGCAGAACCCGGTGCAAATTCACATATTCTGTCACCAGTATTCAAGGTTGGACTGAAATACATCAGTCTCATATGGTTCCTACTGTGACACTGAGACACCAGATTTATCACATAAAATCACCCCTGTGGTGATATACCATCTAGGGTGCCGTTCGGCATATACGATGACAGCCCAAGGCTCAATAAGCCCGTGTGTATTACAGAAAAAGATACTTGAAACCTCAAATGAGGTACTGAAAAGCCTCAACGCGTTTCTCCCTTGTAATCAAACAAGGATTCATCAGGAGGACAAAATTCTGTTATATGGTGTCAAACAGATCAGGCACTCTTAGTTGGGAGTTCTATACAGTGGCGTGCTGTCGATAGGGCACATCTCACATTGCCAGCACAGGAGGAAGCATGAATGGATATACACCGCAGTTTGATTTCATGATAAGACTTTGTCAATTTCCAATAGCGCTTTACACCAGTAGCTCATACGATACATGGCTTAAGATGTACAGATGTAGCTGTTACCCCATTCACTGCAGGAGGAACATAGGACTGATGTGAATGGGGTAACCGCTACATCTGTACATCTTGTTTGATTACAAGGGAGAAACGCGTTGAGGCTTTTCAGTACCTCATTTGAGGTTTCAAGTATTTTTTTCTGTAATACACACGGGCTTATTGAGCCTTGGGCTCTCATCATATATGCCGAACGTCACCCTAGATGGTATTTTACCACAGGGGTGATTTTATGTGATAAATCTGGTGTCTCGGTGTCACAGTAGGAACCATATGAGACTGATGTATTTCAGTCCAACCTTGAATACTGGTGACAGAATATGTGAATTTGCATCAGGTTCTGCTAACCTGGTACTTGCCACTTGCGTCCTGTATGTAGCCTGAGTGGTCCTGGTAGGGACTAATAGGGATATATAGACGAGGTACAAGGACAGGGAGTCCCCACCATCAGGGGAGATCCCTGGGCTGAGGTTTAGCTGAGGGCTTAACCAGGGAAAGACATTCATGTCCCCTATACAGCATTACACCCACGTATCATCTACTATTGGTACAAACACCCATTTATAGGTCATATCGGACGCAGGTGCCAAGGATCAGTGGAGTGCAGAGAGTGTTCCCCTGTCATTGCAATAAAAGGGGTATTGGCCCCATATTTTATTAATAATATTAAAGGTTATGTTTTAAGGGGATTGACTTTGTTGGAATTGGAATTTTTGACTATCCCCCAAATTTTGCATACATACTGGTTGGAGTTGGTTTTATTTGGTAAAAGACTATTTTATTTGGTAAAAGACTGATTTATTTAGTAAAAGACACATTTTTTCGCTACAAGGCTAATGTTTTCGCTTAAAGAATAATTTTTCAGAATAAAGAATAATAAAAAAAAACTATAGCCAACTCGTGGGCAACCCTGCTGTGCGAAGAATCAATTTATTTACACTGCCCACAAGTAGTTAAAGAAGACCACTCTGTAACACTATAACCTAGTACCTGTTTGGCTAACAGAAGTGGTTAAATCTCAGTGTGGACATTCCACACACAGTCAAATGAAAAAGGCATATCACTCCAATCTGTGAATCAGGGACTAATAGAATTGCATATCTATTAATCAATGTGGACACACCACAAACAGTAGAACGAGACAGGCGTATCACCCCAATTTGTGAATCAGGGCCTAATAGAATTGCCTATCGATTAATCAATGTGGACACGCCACAAACAGTAGAATGAGATAGGCGTATCACCCCAATTTGTGAATCAGGGCCTAATAGAATTGCTTATCTATTAATCAATGTGTCTGTCTATAACAGAACAGATTAAGTATGAACGACGCAGCATATGAACTAGATAAATGCACCTATATATTACACCACCTGTTGAGACTGAGTCTGACGCACAGTAAGTCTATGTATAACTGAGCACATTAAGTATAAATGGCCCAGCAGATAAACTAGATAACTTGACAATGAGACTGATGCACAGGAAGTCTATGTGTAACAGAACAGATTAAGAATGAATGGCGCAGCAAGTGAACAAGATGCACAGGGTGATTACACAGAGCCTGTACTGAGCCCGCAGTCTCATATACTCTTCCTACAGGTTTTAAAATCTCTCCCTACGATCTCCCTACACTGTCCCTATCCAATATTTTACAATTAGAAACTTGCTAAAACACTGTCCCTAGCGCTTGTCATGTCTCTTCATATGCTCAGTTCACAATGAAATGGTGACAACCACTTGAGATGAGGCTTTTATCACACATGGGATGGCTATCTGCTGATTGGCTGGCTGCACGGCATTATGGGTCATATCGCAGTCCAGGGCTTCTTACTTTCACTTCATAATAAGTGTAGCCATATAATGGCATCTGAAACATGTGGGTGTGACCATATTAGTTAGGCTACTTTCACATATGGATGTAACAGAGCTATTTACGGATACCACAGGGCACCGCCAGATACCCATTGACTGTAATGGCATCTGATTTGGATCTAGCCGGAACAGACTACCAGATTATTTTAGCGTATATGTGAAAGAAGTGTCAAACTGGCCACCAGAGTACCAGAGGATTCAATAGTAGGCCCCAAAGGTCCAGAAAGAAAGAACTTTTTGAGCTGCCTTTGAAGCCAATAACTTCCTTCTATGGTCTATTTCTTTGAGTCAAAACTTTATTGATGATATTGGGGATTTCCTCTAGTGGGCCCAAGGAGCCCCAGTCTGAACCTGTGTGAAAGTAGCCTATCTGACACAGTCACACCCAACTTTTTTTTATTCTAGACAATTGTATGCTACATAAAAGATTTCATAATGATACCTGACAAGATGAAAATCCACCAATTGACAGATACAATTTTATTAGAAAATTACCTAAAAAAAATGATGACTGTCATGTTCTGACTTGTCCAAACGAGTAGCGAATTAGAGGCACTGGCCATACAAGTATTCGCACGTGGAACACTGAGAAGCCACACAGGAAAGTTCTGTGGGGCTCCGACTGAGCATGGATCCAATACAAACTTATCTTCAGTAAGAACTGATAATTTGGCGCCCATTGATCCTTTACAACGTTTGTTCCATCAGACTGAAAATATCCAGCAGTTTGCATGTAGGAATACTACATCGGATTCATGTAGGCAGGCTTGTTTTGCTCTGGTTATTTGGTAACCCTATAGCTCTGTATACTGTTGTTCAGTGTCATATGTATTGTAGAACAAGTTAGTGTAATGGATATTGGAGGTAAACATTTTCTAATATACAGTATGTAGATATAACAAAAACGTATGTCTGATTTATTCCACAGGTCTAACAGGAAAGACTGATTTAGATGACCTTCGCATTGATGCCATATTAGACACCATTGATGACTTTGTATCACTGTATCCATGGGGTGAAGATGTACAGGTATAGAAGTTATTATAACAATCATCTTGTTGACTTCCAGAAAATGTCACCAGGTTTTCTACTCATTCAGTCACCTTACAGGGGTTAGCAAATACTAAAGATTATTGAGTATGTTCTGAAGTAGTACAGTTGCATATAATAAAAAAAATTGTTAGGCAATGTTCACATGTTACGGATTTCTTGCACATTTGTTGTGTGGATTTTCGGTCTACAGCAAAGTACACTACAATATAAGTTTATGGAATTTTCTAACCCCCATATACATGCTGCAGATTTTTAAGATGTGGACTTCTTCCAACATATTAGACTCTTAGGCCTCTTGCACGCAAATTTTTGTTCGTTTACGTTCCATTTTTTGCGTTCTGTATACAGACCATATACGGAGCCATTCATTTCAATGGATCTGCAAAAAAAAAAGAAGGTACTCTGTATGCCTTCCGTTTCCGTATTTCCATTCCGTTCGAAGATAGAACATGTCCTATTATCGTCCGCATAACAGACAAGGATAGTACTGTTCTATCAGGGGCCAGCTGTTACGTTCCGCAAAACAAATGGAATGCACACGGACGTCATCCGTATTTTTTGCGGATCCGTTTTTTGCGGACTGCAAAATACTAAAAAAGCCATACGGTCGTGTGCAATAGGCCTTAGATGTGCTGTGTATGCCCATTATCTTACAGATTGTTCGCAGGTTTCTTCCATGATCTTCAATAGAGTTTAAGGCTGGGGTTAGATGGCAACATGTCTTGTGCAATAGTAAGTCTCAGAACACATTTGAAGGACTTGTCTGCAACTTACTGTCGCTCGAGTACTTGAGAGCTGTTATTTGGCGGTAAAATCTCAGCCCAATAGCAGAAAAGCTACTCACAGTCTCACAAAACTTGCATTGTGGTCTATGATGGAAAAGTTACATTGCAACCCCAATGACAAGCATTAGATGTGATGTTGCAGCGAGACATCACCGTGTAGTCTCAGCCTTAGGCTACATGCACACGACCGTTGGTGTTTTGCGGTCCGCAAATTGCGGATCCGCAAAACACGGAAGCTGATCCGCGTTCCGTTCCGCATTTTGCGGAACGGAACGCAGCCCATTATAGAAATGCCTATTCTTGTCCGCAAAACGGACAAGAATAGGACATACTATATTTTTTTTGCGGGGGCACGGAACGGAGCAACGGATGCGGACAGCACACGGAGTGCTGTCCGCATCTTTTGCGGCCCCATTGAAATGAATGGGTCCACGGCCGAGCCGCAAAATATGCGGCTCGGACGCGGACCCGAACAACGGCCGTGTGCATGAGGTCTTAAGCATCAATCACACGTCAGTGTTTTGGTCAGTGATTTTCATCAGTGACTATGAGCCAAAACTAGGATTGGAGCCTCCACAGACATAAGGCATAAGGAAAAGATCTGCACCTGTTCTGTGTTTAGAGCGGCACCTGGTTTTGGCTCAAAATTACTGATGGAAAACACTGACCGAACACTGACGTGTGAATGAGGCATTAATCCGCAACTGGCTAATACTGTCAGCACTGATAGGACATGTCACACTGTGAAGGGGAAAACCCCCCAACTGGTAAAACCTATTGTCAATTTATTCATATACATTTTTTATAGGGATAACAAAGGAATGGTATAATGCAAAGATGAAAAGAAACTCCACTATTGTCATATTGTTAGGGAATACTGTATAATTATGTAAGTCAGACATCTCAGCAGTGCTAACAGGTCCTCTTTAAAGACCACGATGCAGGCAGCATGTTATGGAGCAGGAGGAGCTAATCAAATTGATATACAGTTTTGTGGAAAAAGGTAAAAAAAAAACTTGCTGTATATGACTGGGACAGAAATGTGGTTGTATGATGGTAGTTGGCTGTTGGTGGTTGCTGTTGGAGTTGTGGAAGACAAAAAGGTAGTCATACAGATGCCTGGGAAGGGGTCTCTGATGTCCAATATGATACCTTCAGAACGGACACATTCACAAGGATAATTGATGCAATATACTTATAAACTTTACCATATTATTCCTGTAATCAATCAACTGGAAATAATGTTAATTTTTTTTAAAACGATGGGTATACAGTATTCATAGTGGATATCTGACATAGTAATTTGTTTTTACAATATTCTACAAAATCTCTGCTCATTCTGACTTGTGCACAGGGGTTAGATTAAAGATTAAAAAGCCTGCACGCCATAGTGTAAATGATCTCAATGCATCTATATGCTCACTAGAGGCAGTGAAAACCAGGCAGTAAAGCTGGGTTCACACCTGAGCGTTTCTGAGACGCGCGTTTTCCGCGCTTTTTTGACGCGCGTTTTTGGCAATAGTAAACGTGTGTTTTACGCACGTTTGTGTGATTGACTGCAGTGTTGTCCAATGACCAAATATCCCTGTCTATATGAAGTTTGGCCAATCAGCGTGCATTATGCAAAAACTGTGCCTAGCACCTGGGGTTTGGCCTTTCCAGCATGTTGCAAATTCATAAACGCGCGTTCGAACGCGCGTTTTCAGTGTCAAAAACACGCAAAATACAAGCGTTGCGCGTTCCCATTGAAGTCTATGGGCCAAAACGCGCGACAAACGCCCCCAAAAAAGCTCAAGTACTTGTTTCTGCGTTGGGCGTTTTTCAGCGCGTTCGAACGTGCTGTAAAACGCGCAAGTGTGAACTGAGGGTAAAGCTGGCTGCTGCTCCCTTCCTGTATGGTATCAATCAAGGTTCCATATATAAATGAGTAGGACAGTGTAAAAAATAAACAGGTTATGGGGCACTGCCAATCTCATGTAAAAAAAAATACAATGTGAGACGTTTTGGTCATGGACTGTCTTCTTCAGACACAGATTAAACTGAATGACTGAGATTTAAAAAGATAGATTCAATAAAAACGATGAAATTGAATTTAAAACATTAAATCAATGAAGGATACATGGAAGCCAGTCAATAAATGAATAAAAAATAACTTTGCTGAGGGTATTGACAAAAGTTGGAGCAATGAATAGGAATTCCCAAACTACACCAACCTTCTAGCCTCATTCACATTGCCCTTTTTTCAGCTGCATTTCACCTTCTCATATATAGATATTCCTGTTCCCACAGACACACACATCCTTTTTTTTTTTTTTTTGTTTTTTTGTGCTAACTCCCTCGTTCCTCGTGCAAAGCCACAATCCATTCCTTATTTCATTTGTTACCATGAGATACTTTTTATTTCATTCATTGCTCCATCTTTTACCAATACCCTCAACATGGTTGTTTTTGATTCATTTATTATCGACTTTAATTATGTACCCTCCTTGATATGATGTTTTCAATTTATTTGTATACATGTTTTTTATTGAATACTTGCTTTTACTCTTTCAGCTATTTGATCTACATTTAAATTCATCCAATCATGTATTTTGATCTTAGTTCCTCCCCTTCCCACTTTGTCTTCCTTTTTAAATCTCAGTCTCTCATTTTAATTTGTGCCTGAAGAAGGGGACAGTTCTTCCCCGAAACGTGTAACATTTTATTTATTTTTGTAAATGAAAGGTTCTGTTGAGATTGGCAGCGCCCCATAGTCTGATTTTTCTTACACCCACCTATTTAAGAGCAGAAAGAGCAGAGACATAAATGGATAAAATTCAGAGGCGGCTCTAGACTTTGTGAGGCCTTAGGTGAAATTCGAACATGAGGCCCCCACAAAGACCGTTGGGATGCTCATAATCTCCTGTACGGCGCCCCGGCTCAGTCCTCAAGAAATAATTTGTGTCAACCACCACACTCCCCCTTCATGTATCTCTATGGAAGACTCGGAGATACACAAGTGCTGTATCTGCGGCTCTCCCATAGATACATGGAGGCAGGGGCGTAACTATCAGGGAAGCAGGGGAAGCAGCTGCTTCGGGGCCCTGAGCTTACAAGGGGCCCGGGAGCAGTAGCAGGGGTGTCAGCCGTCAGGGGCGCATGTACTATTATGTCAACTTCTGGCCTCACAGGCAGCAGGCAGCGTATAGTGGAGGGCTGCACTGAAGATAACAGAAGCTCTTGTCAGCAGCAGCTTATGCTGCTACCTTAAAACATCTCCCTGGAGCTTCCTTAAGAACTCCCCCCTCCCTATTTGCTCCTCTTCACTTACTGTCGGCTGCGGGGCAGTAGTGCTCTTTGCTCTGCTGTCAGTGTCTAGTCGGGACGAGTGTGAGTGGGAGAGGAGGAGGCCTGCACTGCTCTCTGAGGAGAAGACACCAGCCATGTGCTCAGGGGGTTAGAAACTCTTATGGATCTCCCACAGCCTGACAAATCTATCTAGCCTGAGTAAGGAAAGTGTATGTATGTGAAAGGTGTGTGTGTGATTATCTATCTATCTATCTATCTATCTATCTATCTATCTATCTATCTATCTATCTATCCTCAGAACCTAGTTATCTCACCAGTGAAGGCATTTGGTGGAAATTCCAATGCATAAAATGCATGTGAAATGAGAAACAGGCCTAAGACTATATAATGAATGTATGTGTGCATTTATACATTCAGCCCCATACCAAGGATGCATAGGTGAAATACACTACCTAGTGGATACTATTGCTGTAGTTTGAAACTGGTTATGCTATTTTATTCTGTATATTCAAGTAAGCAAGAGTTCACATCTCCATTTCTTTTTCGATTCTTCTAATCCGTCAGAACAGAAAAAAAGGATCCTGTAAACAAATAGATCCTGTTGCATCCGTTATGCACATTTGGCATCCGTTTGAGCCATTTCTACCTGAGATCCGTTTTTTAGACAGAAAGAAAAGTCCTGTATGCAGTACTTTTTCCATCTGATAAAACAGATCTCAGAAATATGCCAAATGTGCATAACGGATGCAACAGGATCTATTTGTTTACAGGATCCTTTTTTTTTTACAAGATACATACTGTTTTTTTTCTGTTTTTCTGGCACATCAGAAGAATCCAAAATGAAACGGAAGTGTAAACTCTCCCTAATTATATTTGTTTTGAGTACTTTTTTTTGCATTTTTCTTGTAATTATGGTAACATACCTTTTATTAGCATTGTATAGTGTGTATAGCTATAATATTGTGAAAGGCAGGAGTGTACCTATAGTGGAAGCAGGGGACGCAGCTACTGCGGGGCCTGAACTCAAAGGGGCCCACCTGAGAGGAGGACTAAATTTTAAAAGGGCCCCCACAATAGTATTATATACAGTGACATGATATGCAGTATATGTGTGGGAAATGGAGTCGCAGCAGGGCCTGGTCTGAGTGAGTGATTTTGACTAGCTGCAGGACTGGGGCTTACATAGGGGGAGGGGGGTTGGGGTTGTAAAGAAGTTGCCCATGAGGGGGGGGGGCCCATTCAATAATTTGCTGTGGGGCCCAGTCAGTTCTAGTTAAGCCACTGCATGGAGGGGAATGTTGACCACCGCTCCGGGCACAAGGAGATCCGGAGTACCGTACAGAAGATCGTGGGGAATCCCATCGGCCGGACACCCCCCCCGATCAGACACTTATCTCCTATCCTTTGGATAGGGGATTTATTTTCCTATCGCGGAGTACCCCTTAATTATGCAGTGACATCACAGTAAAGGGTTAATATGCACAGTGACAACACAGTACAGTGCTTATATTCACAGTGCAAATTAACACTTTGCATTAACCCTGGCTATACTGAGATGCCACAGTGCATATTAACCCTGTACTCTGATGTCACATTGGCATTGCATTAACCCTGGCTGTACTGTATGTGACATCACTGTGCTTATTAAACGTGTACTGTGACTAACCACTGTCGGGCACCACTGTCTGTCTGTGGGCGGCAGCCAGACACAGACTGAGGTGAGGGCCCTAGCTCTTGCTTCTTCTCCCCTGCGTGGCTGTGCAGCGCTCTGGGGGTGGAGCTGGCAACGTTCAGAAGATGTGCCTGTGCGGCGGCACGCTCCGAGCCCCAGCAGCCACTGCTCTCTTAAAGAGTCAGAGAGGGGCACAGAGCGGCCGGGTTTGGGCTTAAGTAAAAAAAAGGGCACTTGGCATAATTTTGCATTACGCACGATGTAGCGCATCAGGTGGCGGGGAGGGAGGGGGCGGAGAGCAGCAGCAGCGCCTGATTGGTGAGCAGAGGGTCAGAGGAGGGT
Source organism: Bufotes viridis (assembly GCA_033119425.1). NCBI lineage: Eukaryota > Metazoa > Chordata > Amphibia > Anura > Bufonidae > Bufotes > Bufotes viridis. The sequence goes on along the minus strand of CM065589.1, from coordinate 412,277,247 downwards.
GGTACTGAAAGTCAGGGACTTACCATATTTTTCGCCCTATAAAACGCACCTGCCCATAAGACGCACCTAGGTTTTTAAATAGGAAAATAAGAAAGTGTGCTTTTGGTGGGTTTTAAACTAATGGTGGCCTGTGGATGACACTGTTATGGGGGATCTGTGGATGGCACACTGCTATGGGGGGGATCTGTGGAGGACACTGTTATGGGGGATCTGTGGAGGACACTATTATGGAGGATCTGTGGATGGCACACTGTTATAGGGGGGGTCTATGGAGGACCTGTAGATGGCACTGTTATGGGGGATCTGTTGGATGGCACGGTTATGGGGGATCTGTGGATGACATGGTTATGGGGATCTGTGGATGGCACTGTTATGGGGATCTGTGGATGGCACTGTTATGGGGGATCTGTGGATGACACTGCTATGGGGGGATCTGTGGATGACACTGTTATGGGGGGATCTGTGGATGACACTGCTATGGGGGGATCTGTGGATTACACATGCCGTATATAGCATCTTATGCTATATGTGTCATCCACAGATCCCCCTCCCTATAACAGTGTTATCCACAGATCCCCCCACCCCATCACAGTGTAATCCACAGATCCCTCTCCCCGCCGCTCAGCAGGAGTGTACATATCTAAACTGTAATCCATATCCTGCAGTAACTTTAACTTGAAGTCAGCGCTCATCTACCTTACACTCAGTTTTGGTAGTGCAGGCAGTGCGGGCGGAGTTCACTCACTCACATCACGCGCCTGCGCCACCTAGTGGGAGGAGCAGGTGCGTGACGTTAGTGAGTGAGCGCTGCCCGCACTGCCTGTTACCAAAGCTAAGTGTAAGGTTAGATGAGCGCTGACTTCAAGTTAAAGTTACTGCAGGATACGGATTACAGTTTAGAAATGTATACTCCTGTGACCGGCGGGGTCGGAGCGAGGCCCCCACCAGCGCGAGGCCATAAGCAGCGGCCTAAGTGGCCTAATGGAAGAGCCTCTGTTACAAGTTTTACTGAATCTTTTCCCACAAAATTATATATCAGTCTGTTCAGCTCCTCCTGCTCTATAACCTGGTGCCTGCAGACTGCATTGCACATCGTGGTGACAGATTGTCTTAAATTGTTCTACTATAAAGCCAGAAATTGATTCATTACAAATTTGACCAAATTTTAACAAGACTGTTCCTCAAAACTCCTTAGACCTCATGCATATGATGTGTCGTTCATCCATGTGCGATGTATATTTTCTCTACACTGACCTATTAATTTCTATGGGGTCAAGCACATATTCATATTTTTTTGTAGATCCATGTGACCATTCCGCTAATTATAGAACATGTCCTATTCTGGTCCATATTGCGGATGAGATCAGCCATTTCTTATGGTTCGATTGAGAAAAATACAGAATGCACAGAGAAAATATCTGTGGACCAAAATACAGAGTCATGTGATTGAAGCCTTACTCAGGATACAGACATAATTTCCCTTATTCTGCCTACAAAACACAATGGAGGTTATTTATCAAACTGGTGTAAAGTAGAACTGGCAACTAAGCCAGTTCTGCTTTACACAAGTTTGATAATTGATTCCCAATTTTGTTATATATTAAATTTATGTGCTTGAACATGGAGGCATACTCAGAGGTTTGCTTTTCTCTAGGAAATGAAGAAATACATTGATAAATGTGCTGGTCCCTTCCTGTCTGCCTTGGAGAAGACATTGGGAGATAATAAGTGGTTTGTTGGTGATTATGTAAGTAATTAATTCTTAGAACGTTTTATAAATGTTGAAAGAAAACTGTTATACAGGGCAAGTGGTCCCTTTACTCACGACCATTTCTCAAACCACCACCACTAGATGAACAATTGGCCATTGAAACATTGAAAACTCATTGCTGATGGGCCTTTTTCAGACCACCACTATTACTTCAACTTTTGGATGGCTCACAAAAGTAATCTGCTAGACAGCAATGCCTAATGTAATTGTCATGTGCGTTTCCTGTAAACCATGACTTTTACAGCTTCATTATCAGCCAAGGCCAACACAAATTTTAGCTTTTATTATCACTGATCTTTTCCTGCATTTACAGGAGTAATTTTGTTATGATTGCATGAAAGAAAGGTAATCACCATGATGATTGGCCGGCCTATGTGTGTCCTGTTTAGGCAGTAGATTGTTTTATGATTTATTGAAAAGGGCTTTGTATATTTTTAGATACAGTCTAAGAGCGGTATATTTTTTGCTATCCATTTAGTAAGGTTTTGGCACACCTTTCTGTATTTGAACACTCTGAGGCCTCTTTAACGCCATGTTTTTTCTTCTCCATTAAATGTATCAATTTTTACTCAGAAACCTTAGAAAAAAGTGTATCTATTTTATCTAATTTGGGCTCCTATAAGTGTTTTTTTTGTATACTACAGACTACACATACTACAGTATCTGTCTTTTGTTTTTCCTTTTAACACATAATTTTAAGTCTACCATTCTGTGCTGAATGCTTATTTCATATATCTTTATAGTGATTTGGGCTTTTAATCTTGTATGTTACTGGTTTATTATTGGCTTCAATGTATATACAGTAAGCCCTTAATGGAAGTTGAGCAGTTTCTCTCTGGCTATTTAACCAGTTCTAGTGCAGGGTAGTAGACTTAGGGAGCCTGTACGGGGTGCAGAATCAGTATGTGGATTACCACTGCCAGGCTGAACCTGTACTCGGAATAAACAATGACAACTACAGGTGTTGGCTGGCAATTAGTGGTAATCCACATGCAAATTATCAAGCTTAGTCGCACCATGTACAGGCACCATGTGGGCAGCACCATAGCTCTGTGGTTAGCACTGGTGCCTTGCAGCATTGGCAGTCCTAGGTTCAAATCCAACCAAGGACAACATCTCCATGGGGTTTGTATGTTCTCCCCATGTTTTTGTGGGTTTCCTCCCACACTCCAAAGACATACTGATATGGACCTTAGATTGTGAGCCCCATAGGAGTCAGCTTGATGCTAACATCTGTAAAGCGCTGCGGAATATAGTAATGCTATAAAAGTGAATAAAATACATACATTTTGTGGCTGTAAAGATATGTCTGAGAAAATTTTATCTGATATGAAAATTTGGTCTTAAAAAGGTTATCCCATGACTAAAGTAAAAAATGAAAATCAGACATCATATAGTACATGACAATATCTTATTAACAAAGCTAGAACCAGCTATGTACCTCACATGGATCCAGAGATCTCCCCATTCATTGCTCTACTAGATTTATATCAAGCTGAGAGCTCAGGGGAGTGTCTTTTCTGCTGCAGCCCAGGGGGCGTGTCTCAGCTCTCCCTATTACAACTCAGGAGGCAGATGAAGGATGAAACTGAGCATGTGCGGCCATCTCAGTGAGCAGGTCAAGGAAATAAGAAACAACAAACAGCAGGGGGAGCCATACAGATACATTTTATTGAATATCTCAGTGGCTATACTAAATTTTTAATTAGATGCAATTAAAAAAATATTCAGATCCATGTGCTGCTTTGAAAGCTGTACAATATTTGTCATGGTACAACCCTTTTAAGTGCCATATGCTCTCTCTGCTGTAAACCAAGCCCCATGCTTCCCATTGGCCTTAATTGATAGCTCAAGTGTTGTCTGATGTCCTCCTGTCATACACTAAAATCTCAGCCTGTACCATGTGATCACTGGCAGAGATGAAGCCCTCAATTAAACCAATGGGAAGCCACATGGCCTGGTTTAAGGAGGGGCACCATCTACTTGCTTGCAACTATATTTATAGATCACAAAAAACTTTATTTTCTCGGCAAGTAGATGTCTCCCTACGGCCACAAAGAAATGTTTAAAAAATTGTTACAGCACTGTTACCGGCACTGCAATTCATTTGTTCGGCAGAGAGGAACTGACAGACTCCCTTTAACCCCTTAGTGACCACCCATACATGTTTTTACAGCGGTCACTAAAGGGCCTTAGGATGGGCTGCCACTCTTTTACGGCGGCCCAGTCTAAGCGCTGCATGGGTCCCTCTAACAGACCAGACCGGCAGGGTGCTGATCTGGGCTGTTTAACACTTTACATGCCATGGGCAATGGCGCCTGCCGCATGTAAAGTGCTGACAGAGGGAGCGGACTCCTTCTGTCTCCCATCGGAACCCTGCAAATGCGACCGCAGGGTGCCGATGTGTGTGAAGGCTAACAGGGGTGTGATGTAGGCCCCAAACCAGCCTAAAGTAGTTTCCAGCATTGCTATTAAAATGCAATGCACTAAAGGGATAATGCATTGCATTTTAAAAGCAATCAAAATACTGTCTGTAATAGTCCCCTTGTGGGACTATTAAGTGATAAAAAAAAAAACACATTTATTAAATAAAAAATTGCAAAAAAAGCTATCCCATATGTTTGGTATTACCATGTCAATATCGACCCGGACTACATAAATATCACATAAATTATCGCCTACGGTGAACTCAGTAAAAAAAAAAACATTTAAAAAAAAAGACAGAATTGCTAATTTATTCTTAGTTGCCACGAAAAAAAAGTAATAACTAGCGATCAAAAAGCGCAATTTACTCCAAAATGATACCAATGAAAAATACAAGTTATCCCGCAAAAATCAAGCCCTCACACAACTCCATAGAAAGAAAAATTAAATAGTTATGGGTCTTGGGAAGTGGCAATGCAAAAACATTTTTTTCTTTTAAAGTAAAAGTAAAACGTAAAAAAAAAATGTATTTGGTATCACTATAATCGCACTGACCCAGAAAATAAAGATATTATGGTATTTATACCAAAAAATGAACGCTGTAAAATTTATAAAGTAAAAACGCAGCGGCAATATTGCTGTTTTTCCCATCTCCCTCACAGAAAGAGTTAATAAAAGTTAATCAGAAAGTTTTGTGTACCCCTGCATGGCACCAGTAAAAAATACAACTTGTTCTGCAAAAAACAAGCCCTCATACAGCTATATAGACGGAAAAATAAAAAAGTTATAGCTCTTGGAACGCGAATATGAAAAAAGGAACAAAAACTCTTGGTCAGTAAGTCCCAAAACAGGCTGGTTACTAAGGGGTTAAGGTCTCCCTAAGGCTTAATTCACACATCCGTAGTGTGTTTTGCGGAAACACGGATCTGCAAAACACGGTCGGCTGCAATGTGCATTCCGCATTTTGCGGACCGCACATTGCTGGCACTATATAGAGAATGCCTTTTCTTGTCCGCAATTGCGGACAAGAATAGGACATGTTCTATTTTTTTGCAGAAACGGAAACACGGATGCGGAAATGCGGATGCGGACATCACATAGTGTGCTGTCCACATCCATTCCTGCCCCTTTGAAATGAATGGGTTTGCAACCCTTCCGCAAAATTGCGGATGGGATGCGGATCCATTTTGCGGACGTGTGAATAAGGCCTAATGGTGTCTGCAGGAAGCCAGAATGTTACCATTTAAGGCACAATTCACACGTCCGCAATTCTGTTCCGCATTTTGTGGAATGGAATTGCGGACCCATTCATTCCTATGGGGACAGACGATGTCCTGCCCGGGTCCGCAATTGCGGATCTGCACTTCCGGGTCCGCAATCGCGTTCCCGAAAAAAATAGAACATGTCCTATTCTTGTCCGAAAATTGCATTTTCTATATAGTGCCGGCGATGTGCAGTCCGCAAATTGCAGGACGCACAACGCCGATGTCCGTGTTTTGCGGATCCGCAGTTCCGTGAATCCGCAAAACACTTGCGGACGTGTGAATGGGGCCTTACTCTGACTACACAAAAGACTTGGAGTTTTCTGTGCCACAATTTTAAAGGGATTATTCCTAATTATTAACTCATCTTCTATCTTGTGGATAGAGGAAAGGTGTTTGTTTGGTGGGTTCATACCACTCAGAACCCCATGGTCACATGCTCTTTTATGAATCTCCCTACATTCAACCTCTATGATACTGCTGGAATTAGCCAGTATTATATTCAGCCTTTGACCCGATAGACCTTTCACCTGAAGAGAAAATGCCAGAGTAAATAGAGCCCTAGACAAAAGACACAGTTTGAAATTCATTGTAATATCCCCTCCTATTGTACAGGTCTACAATCTCTTACATGTAGCTTTATTTTTTGAAAAAAGTGAGATTTTGGAAAGAGAATTCTCTAGTTAAAGCCCTACTTGAAAAATAATAACTTTCAAAGACAACCATTAATGCTTCATGGTAAGCTAGTTTCTAGTAGTGTTGAGCGCGAATATTCAAATAGCGAAGTTTTTTAGCGAATATCGGCACTTGGCTAATTCGTGAATATTTCTAATATAGCGCTATAAATTCGCTATTTCGAATATTGTTTTTTTTTTTTATTGTTGTTATTTTTTTCTTTCCCACTTCCCAAAAGTAGTTCTTACCTGTCCTGAGGATTCCTGGCTTCTTGGCTGCTCCAGTCAGTGCCTGTTGCCGCTTCTGCCGACTTCCGTGCTCATAGAGCGTCCCCATCACCATGGGAACGCCTGCATACTAGAATGTACTGTCGGATGTGAGAATTAAGTTGAAATCGCAATGTGATTAATATAACTTGAATTTATCGCATTGCGATTTCAACTTAGAGCTGTGTTTCTAATAGGTCAGCTTGCTAGAATTAATGAAGTTAATGAATATGGAATATAGCAGTGCTAAGTTGAAATCACAATGCGATTACTTCAAGTTATATTAATCGCATTGCGATTTCAACTTAGCACTGCTATATTCCATATTCGTTAATTTCGTTATTTCTATCAAGCTGACCCATTAGAAACACAGCTCTAAGTTGAAATCGCAATGCGATTAATATAACTTGAAGTAATCGCATTGCCTATAATCGCATTGACTATAGACAGCTGTGTTTAATTCGCTATGCGATTATATTACTTTGCTTTTTTTTTTTTAATATATAGAATAATCATAATAATTATCAAGTATTATAAATTATTCTATTTATTTAAAAAAAAGTTAAGTAATATTATCGCATAGCGAATTAAAAACTTAGCTGTCTCTAGTCAACTTTCCTATTTGATTGCTAGAATTAGCGAAGCTGACGAATAGGTAGCTACAACGAAGATGAAGAATACTTCGTTATCTTCGTTTTGAGGAATATGACGTATACATTCGCCATCTTCGCTAATTCTAGATATCAAACCCATAGAAAAGTTGCCTTAAGTTAAAATGGCAATACGCGATTATTTAAATCGCATATTAATCGCGATACCTAGAATAATGACGAATATTCGATTTCGAGGAATATGAGACGAATATTCTAGCGAATATTCGCGAATTTTATCAAATATGGCACCTCCCGCTCATCACTAGTTTCTAGTATAATTCCTCTTATGCAAGGAAAGTTAAGAAACGCTTTGGACCCTTAGGTGAAAAACCTGAAGAGTTAGTAACCAATCTCATTTACATAAATATTTCAGCCACTGTTGGAATGTTAAAATGGTTCTATACGCTATGATTTATGCCACTTATTAATTAATTAATGCCTTCACCTTATTTTCAGATGGCCACCCAATACACACAGCTTTCGCACTACTACTCTATGGCAGGAAAAAGTATGGATATATGTAGGCACACCATAGTCCCCTCCCAGAAGGACTGCTTAGCCACAAGCCATGCAATCTCACTGGAAAGACAGGGCAATAACACCTTGGCTCTTCCCAGTATAGTGTCATTAGTAAATATGGAAACCTCCTCCACAGTTGCATGATAAAATGCATGTACATTAATAACTTTTCTCTACACCACACACTTCTCCTAAATTTAAATTAAAACAGGAGTGAAGTCCTCCATTTCCAGATCCTTTTTGTGTCAAATGTATAAAAAGTAGAATAAAATATCAAATTCATTAAATACCTCTGAAAAATAAACTCCATCTGATCTGGATAAGGAAAAGTAGATCGAAATGAGATAAAATGGTTGTTGGACTTCATAATGTATGTGTCCATTATGGCACACAATAATCACCTACACACTGTGAATGGCAGGTTATTTTTTTTATATGTTGAATCTGGGAATAAATTGTTTTTTTTTTTACCAGGTAACCTGGGCTGACTTCTTTTGGGACATCTGCAGTGACAGTATTGAAATAGACAATCCCGGCTATTGTAAAGATTACCCAAAGCTTCTGTCTCTCAAGCAAAAGGTAAAGGAGCTTCCAGAGATTGCGGCATGGATACAGAGAAGACCCCAGACAACACATTAATATAGCGATACATGGTAGAATTTGGGTGTGAAAATGAAGATACTTCTGGTTTTACTAAAGGCCACACATTATCTCTTTAACTTTACATAGAAGGTCTACATATGGCAAATGTATTAACCAAAGTATTTTTGACAGTTTTTTTCTGTATTAAGACATCGAAGCAATGTCAACAGCAAATGGCTAAATAAAGTTGATGGGTATGACCTCTGTGTTAGTGTGAGTTTGTTCCAATCATCTCTTCATTTGATCGGCTACAATCCTGTAGTGGAGGCTTTCCTTTCTTATTCAACTACTAGTAGAAGGAACCGGCTTTGCACAGGTATATTTCATCTATTTCATTTAATGTTTGTGTGTGTCATTAAAAGATATTGACAGTATCCACTATAACAGTGACACAGCGGTCTGCCCCCTTAACAGTAACATCCACAGCGCCTTCCCCTTTACCAGTGACATCCACGGCGGCCATCCTTTTATTAGTGACCTCCACAGTACCCCATCTAGTTAACAGTGATTTCCACAATAACCTGCCCCCTTAACAGTGACCTCCACAGAGCTGCGTTCCCTTAAAATGTGACTTTCACAATACCTCGCTCCCTTAACAGTGACCTCTACAGCACCCCGCCCCTTAACAGTGACCTCCATAGCAGACTGTCCCCTTAACTGTGACCTCCACCGTTCCCTGCCCCCTTAACAGAGACCATCACAGTGCCCGATCCCTTAACAGTGACCTCCACAGCATCCCGCCCCCTAAACAGTGACCTCAACAGCAGCCGTCCCTTTAACAGTGACCTCCACAGCATCCCGACCCCTTAACAGTGACCTCCACAGAAGCCCACCCCTTTATTAGTGACCTCCACAGTACCCCATCTCCTTAACAGTGATTTTCACCAACACCCCATCCTCTCAACAGTGGCCTCTACAGCAATCTGCTCCTTAACACTGACCTCCATAGCGGACTGTCCCCTTAACTGTGACCTCCACAGCAGCCTGCCCTTAGGGTTGCCAGAAGTCCGCTTTTAGGCCGGACAGTCCAGCTTTCAGACTCCCTGTCCTCCGTCCGGCGCAAGGTCTGGACGGACACAAGGATGTCCTTTTGAACAGCTCATTCTCAGACAACAGCACTGTGCTGTCTGAGCGTGAGCTGCAGGGATAAAGTCACCCTCCGTCCCACCCCTGCAGCTGAAAGAAGTTGATTTTTACCTTCATTTTTTCAATCCCCGTCGGCTGCTGAGTGGGAGGGGGCGTGGCCTAACCTGGTCAAGGGTGTGGCTTAGCGAGGCCTGGAACTGGGGTTTTTAAGTGAGTCTTTTGTCCCCTTAACTGTGACCTCCACAGCACTTCGCTCTCTTAACAGTGTCATCCACAGCGCCTTGCTAAAGCTGAGCTACAGCAGTGAAGAAAAAAGGTTGGGTTGTTATGGAAAGCTGGTGTAAAACGGTGTGTATGTGGAGACTAAGGGCCTGCGAGCTTCTATTGGCTGATAAGGGTCATGTGACCTGGCTTCTATTGGCTAATGCAATTTTTGGTTATATCTCAGGAACGGTATCTGCTAGAGAGCTAAGACCTAAAGCCTTCCCGGACACCTGATGTACCTATGTGTCAAATTTTGTGATTGTAAATGCGACGGTGCAGATTCCTTTAGCGGACATACACTCAGCTTTACAGTATATATTAGATTGCTTGGTCTATAAGAATAAGGGGTTATGCTCTCTCCAGTCGGTGCAATTCAGTGACGTTATGCCTCAGCAAATTTTTTAATGTCAAGCCACCCGCCAAGTCCCCTTAGTGCCCCCATACAAAAGTTATATCTACATTGTGCCCCCTTACAGTAGTTATGCCCACATTATGCCTCCTCACAGTAATTATGCCCACATTGTGCCACTTACAACATAGATATGTTTACATTCTGCCTCCACAGTAGCTACCCCCCCTTTCAGTTGTGCCATTTGCAATAATAACATAAAACAAAACAAAAAAAAATCAATACTCACGTACGCATTCCCCCGATGATTGGAGAAGATCTTGCGTTCCCCAGTAGGCACGATGTGATTACATATCACACTGCTGGACCGTGTAGGAGGAGAGTACTGACCCAGGAATCAGCCTGTGCTGTCCAACACAGTCCAGCAATGAGATGTCTGTGTAACCACATTATGCCTGCTGGGGAGCACCAGAAGTTGAGCTGAATGAACTTGATGGACTTTTGTGTTTTGTCAACCGTATTAACTATGTCGCTACTAACTATGTACAGTAACTATGAATGGTGAATCAGGGAGAAGACAGCTCCCTGTATCACCATTGCAATCAACTGTCTCTACATCCTGAAGACCTAAATCCAGGAAGGTTCCGCTGGATCTGGGACAGTTGGGAAGTATGGTCATGCATGTATGTGCTTTGTTATATTACGCTATGTCAAGAGAAGAAACAAGGCAGAAGCAGGCAGATAGAACATTGCCCATGAGCTCTGTGTAATGCAGGAACAAACAGGACATGTCCCCACTTCCTGGCTGAAGCCCATCTAAGTCTTCACATAACAACCAGCAGGAAGGGAGACTACCAGTGACCTGCAATTTAGGGCATTCTTTGAAGGGAAAGAAAGCATTTTTGTTATATAAAGTCCTTAACATTTTTGTTATTTAGGACATTGGCAATAAAAATATAGAGGTCATTTATTAAGACCGGCATTTTAGACGCTGGTCTTAATAACACCTTGAGCTGGCATTGGATCCAGGGCCAGTTCTAGGTAAAGTGGGGTTCTGGGGTGAAAAACAATAAGGGGCCCCCTTCCATGTCACATCATCACACCCTTCTTTTTACATCACCCCCTTCATGTCACATTATCCCCCCCCCCTCCATGGCACCATACTTCCCCCCCCTCCACCCCCCAGCCCCCCGAATGGCACATTTCTCCCCCTCTATGTCACGTTATCACCCCCTTCAAGTCATATTATTCCGACCCCCCCCCTCTATGGCAGCATACAGAAACACAGCGCCCCGTACCTCTTACATCCATTGACATCTCCTTTGATGTAGATGTTCTCTGACCTCGTCTTCTCCTTTCAGACCTTCAGACTAGACCACCATTTTGTCGCCATTTTCTGTCTCTGCAGTTTGACAACAACAAAAAAATCTTAGTTTACTACTTTTCGATCATCCTCCTATCTTCTGGACAAATCATCCTACCACCCTCAATACTATACTGCAGAAACAAATAATACCCCTGATAATACTAGTACCACACAGGGCCCCCCATATAAAATACCCCTTCTTTGTGGCCTCAGTAGAAGCCCCCACAATGCTCCAAAATAATGTTCCAGTTAGAAGTGCCTCCCCCCATGTGCCAGTAACAAGTGCCTCTTTAACCCCCCCACCCCATGTGCCAGTAACAAGTGCCTATTTAACCCCCCACCCCATGTGCCAGTAACAAGTGCCTCCTTAACCCCCCACCCCATGTGCCAGTAACAAGTGCCTCTTTAACCTCCCCACCCTATGTGCCAGTAACAAGTGCCTCTTTAACCCCCCCACCCTATGTGCCAGTAACAAGTGCTTCTTTACTCCCCTCACCCCATGTGCCAGTTACAAGTACCTCTTTAGCCCCCCCCCCCATGGCTCATTTCTCCAGCACAGATGCACATCTCCCCACCCCCACCCCCCCAAATGGCTAATTTCTCCAGCACAGCTGCACATCTCCTCCTCCCCCACCCCCATCATGAGTCATTTCTCCAGCACATCTTCCCCCACCCCCATGGCTTATTCATCTAGCACAGATGCACATCGCATCCCCTTGTTCCTTGCCTGTGCTGTGTCTGTGGGCAGAGAATCTGAGAGCTGCAGAGGTGCAGAAGTTGAACGGCAGTTGAGCAAGCGTCGGCAGGCGGCAGCCATGGGCGGTGAGGGAGGGTAGTGCGCTCGCTCCTTCTTCTTCTGGTTCTGGGGGCGGGGCTCTGGCAACATCAAAACCATGAAGACGTGCCTGTGCAGCGGCACGCTCCGAGCCCCAGCAGCCACTGCTCTCTTAAAGAGGCAGACAGGGGCTCAGAGTGGCGCGGGCCCCCTATTGTAGTTAGTTAGTTGCGGGCTGGCCATGATTGGATCCGCTCAGCACAGAAATAGCATTCTGCAGCTTTTCTAATATTTACTGTGAAACACAGGAGCTGTGGACGATTAACCTCTTCCTGACAGTCATTTTTCACCTTCTTGACAGCCAATTTTTGCAAATCTGACATGTGTCACTTTATGTGGTAATAACGTTGAAATGCTTTTACTTATCCAAGCCATTCTGAGTTTATTTTCTCTTGACACATCGTACTTCATGTTAATGTTATATTTAGTCTTTATGTTTTACCTTTATTTATTAAAAAATAAACGTCATTTACAGAACATTTGGTAAAATTTGCTATTTTCTGAATTTGAATTGTTCTGCTTTTCAGGATTTATGCACACATCTGTATATATTCTGCAGTCTGCAAAATATGGATTCTGTCCATGTTGCATCTGCATTTTTTTGCAGACCCATTGAAGTCAATGGGTTCATGGTCTGCATTTTGTAGCCAAATATAGCAGGTGCTTTGTACATCCGCATGTCCGTTCCGCAAAAAGATAGAATACTTCAGCAAAATGTGGACCATGGACCCATTAGACTTCTGGAGTGTATTATACAACACTGACATAATGCTGTCAGTGTTATACAATACATTCCAGAACTCTAAAGCCTCATTCACATGTCAGTGCTCGGTCAGCGATTTCCATCAATGATTTTGAGCCAAAACCAGGTCTGGTTCTAAACACAGAACAGGAGCAAATCTTTCCCTTAGGGCTCATGCACACGACCGTATGTATTTTGCAGTCCACAAAACACGGATCTGCAAAAAATACGGATGACGTCCATGTGCATTCCGTATTTTGAAGAACGGAACAGCTGGCCCCTAATGGAACAGTCCTATCCTTGTCCATAATGCGGACAATAATAGGACACGTTCTATTTTTTTGTGGAACGGACATACGAAAATGGAATGCACACGGAGTAACTTCCGTTTTTAGCGAACCCACTGAAATGAAAGGTTCCGCATATGGTTCGCAAAAAAATTGGAACGGACATGGAAACATAATGCGTTCGTATGCATTAAGCCTTATACCTTATCTCTGTGGGGGCTCCAATCCTGATTTTGGCTCACAGTCACTGATGATAATCACTGACCAAAACACTAACGTGTGAATGAGGCTTAAGGGTTACATAGCATCATAAATCAATACAATGCTATGCAACCCAGTCGGTGCTAGGACGGGGGCTCACGCAGGCACACTCTGCGAGTTCAATGCGTTGAACTCGCTTGTGTGAACAAGCCCATAGACAGATAGTGATACCTCATTAAATTGTTATTAATTAGGGGTTGGTTTCAGTGTCCTAGAAGATAAAGGCAGTGGAACCAGGAGTAAACTAATGAGGGATAGTGGTAAAGTACCGCCACTTGAGTAAAAAAATTTGTGCAAGTGCCATTGAAAAAGACACAAACACGCAGCGTGAGACTTTTTCACGCCACAAAAGTGGTGAATCTTAATGCCAAATTTGGACATTAGTTTTAATAGAACCCTGTTTGAGAAATCAACTTTTTATCTTTTTTATTTAGGTAGTTACTATTTAAGCAATTACCCTGCATTTATTTTATTTATTTTTTTGCTTTTTGGTTACCTCTGATAATTCACCACTTTGTAAAAAAAAATTGGTATAATTTAATGCAATAATTACCTAGAGTTCATTTTCAAATAAATCATTTATGTCCAACCGTGAATAAGACACTTCACAACAACTAAGCACTTTGATTACGGAGTGTTGAAAATAGGTAGTGACCTCTGCAATTCTTTTGGTTGGTTCTTAAAGGGCTTCTGTCACCCCCCAAAAGTCATTTTTCTTTTTTGTGCTTAGTAAAATCCTTATAGGGCGATTATTCTATATATACTGTTTTTACCTTTTTCTGTCCGTTATTTTAGCTAAAAAAGACACTTTTTAAATATGTAAATTACCTTGCTACCAGCAAGTAGGGTGGTTACTTGCTGGTAGCCGCCGCATCCTCCTTTCCAAAAAACGCCCCCTCCTCCTGTTGAGTGACAGGGCCAGCGAGCGCTCTCCTCCTCTGGCTGGCCCTGTCTCAGTTCCAAATCGCGCGCCTGCGCCGTCCTAGTCTTCAGTTCACTGAGAGGAGGACGCTGCTCGGCTGCTCCTTCCTCAGTGCGCCTGCGCCGATGACGTCACATCTACACCCGAAAGAGAAGTCGACGTCGAGGCGTTTTTTGGAAAGGAAGATGAGGCGGCTACCAGCAAGTAACCGTCCTACTTGCTGGTAGCAAGGTAATTTACATATTTAAAAAGTGCGTTTTTTAGCTAAAATAACGGACAGAAAAAGGTAAAAACAGTATATATAGAATAATCGCCCTATAAGGATTTTACTAAGCACAAAAAAGAAAAATGACTTTTGGGGGGTGACAGAAGCCCTTTAAGAACCAACCAAAAGAATTGCAGAGGTCACTACCTATTTTCAACACTCCGTAATCAAAGTTCTTAGTTGTTGGTGAAGTGTCTTGTTCACGGTTGGACATAAATGATTTATTTGAAAATGAACTCTAGGTAATTATTGCATTAAATTATACCAATTTTTTTTTACAAAGTGGTGAATTATCAGAGGTAACCAAAAAGCAAAAAAATAAATAAAATAAATGCAGGGTAATTGCTTAAATAGTAACTACCTAAATAAAAAAGATAAAAAGTTGATTTCTCAAACAGGGTTCTATTAAAACTAATGTCCAAATTTGGCATTAAGATTCACCACTTTTGTGGCGTGAAAAAGTCTCACGCTGCGTGTTTGTGTCTTTTTCAATGGCACTTGCACAAAATTTTTTACTCAAGTGGCGTTACTTTACCACTATCCCTCATTAGTTTACTCCTGGTTCCACTGCCTTTATCTTCTAGGACACTGAAACCAAATGACTTTTGGGGGGTGACAGAAGCCCTTTAAGGTTTTTAAATCTACACAATGACATAAAGTCTGTATGAGCCTGACCAATCTGACGGCTCGCCAGCTAAACGCATTGCACGGGTTACTCTGTATTTTCAACATAATAAATAATGTAAATCTAGCAACATTTTCCTCTGTCCATTTCCTTCAAATTTAAATAGGTTTTCAAGACCAAGTGTGATTCTGAAGGTAAAGCTCACAGATTTAAAGCGAGATTAGTCGCAAAAGGTTATTTACTAAAATATGGTGAAGATTATGATGCCACATTTTCTACAGTTGCCAAGCAGACCACATTCAGGGCTCTAATGGTTGCAGCTGCTGTACACAAAATGACATCAAAACCACCTTTCTGAATGGTTACATTGAAGAATTAGAGTTGTATATGACTCATCCTGAAGGTTATGTCATCAAGGGTAAGGAGAATGTTGTTTGTAAATTACAAAAATCTCTGGCCTCATTCAGCAAGTTCTGTTGGAAGAGGTATTTAACCCTTTCCAGCAAAAGCCAGTTTGAACCAAATGCCAAAGCCCCATGTTTGAAATCTTACATGTGTATGTGGTAATACCCTTGGAATGCTTTTACTTATCCAAGTGACTGTTTCTCATGACACTTCATACTTCATGTTAGCGGTGAAAATGAGTTGTTTTTCCTTTGTATGAAAAAATTCCAAATTTACAGAAAATTTTGAAATAAGAAAAGTTAGAATTTCTCTGCTTTTAAGACAGTGATACCCCATAAAATAGTTATTAACATTCCCCCTATGACTGCTTTATGTTGCCTTCATTTTGTAAATGTAATTTTATTTTTTTAGGACGTTAGAAGGCTTAGAATTTTCAAAACCATCTTTTTTAAGGACCAATTCAGTTCTGAAGTCACTTTCATAGTAGAAACCACTAAGGATGAGCAAATTCAGAATATTTGCCACAAAGCCGAACTTTCTTGTGCTTCGTGGAAGCAAATAAATTTAACCTGAAATAGTGCAAAAAATATATTTTTTAAATAAATTCTTATGTCCCTGCTTGAAGATCTCGGTCCACACAAGATTTCGCACCCGACCTTCAAGCAAGATGGTGGTGGTCGGACCGTTGCGATCAAATGGAGCATTATTTTTTTTTAACTTTACACTCTTTTATATATATCAGATGGCGCGATGATGTATAAACACAGCATCTAAGGGAAACAATGACTGGGAGCGGCGCAATCAAGCGTCATTGCACCCAATACTTACAAAGAAATGCACTTATGACGGAGTAATTAGTCAGAAAACTGATTTTTTTTTTTTGTAAAATTTGGCAAAGCAGCCAAATTGAATTTTACTAAACTTCGCTCATCTCTAGAAAGCACCTATAAATGATCCCATTTTAGAAACTACAACCCTCAAATTATCCAAAACTGAAATGTGAAGCTGTGTTAACCCTGTGTTTATAGAAACTCCCCATATGTGGTAAATCTCTTTATAGGCACACGGAGACCCTGAGTTACCCCTAGAAAGGAAACCCCACAAAGTGACTCCATTATTGAAACTACACTCCTTACAGAATTGATTTGAGGGGAACAGTGAGTGCTTTGACTCAACAAACGTTAACAGATCTTTTACACCTGTACTTTCCCTTTCCGCTATTGAGATCCATCATAGGATCTCAATAACGAAAGAAAATGCTTCCCATTCATTGTCAGTGGGGACAAAACTGAACTGAACTAAACGGAATGCACCAGAGTGCATTCTGTTCTGTTTGGTTGCTTCCCCTTCGCGGACAGATAAACGCTGAAAGCATCGTTTTTCTGTCCGGCATGGGATACGGTACAAGACGGACACACAATGTAAGTCAACGTTGCCGGATCCGTTTTCTCAGACACAAAAGAAAACAGATCCAGCACCCATTGACTTACAATGGTTTTATTGCCGGATCCGTTGTGGGCATTTTAGAGATAATACAAGATCTGTTCATAAGGGATGCAGCCAGTTATATTATTATTTTTCAACAAGTGAAAAAGAAAAATGACATTTTATTTCCAATAAAATGCCGCTTTACCCCAAATTAGTTATTTTCAAAAGGTGCAACAGGAGAAAAAGCACCACACAATTTGTTTTCGTAGACTACTGTTTGGGGACACAGCAGGGATCAGAAGGTAAGGAACGGCATCTTATACTTACTCTGATTAAAACTAGCCTCTAGGGCAGACAAACTAGTCTCGTTGCAGAGTGCTGTTGCATTTCTGTGTTTGTACATATATTTTGCCATAGCTGCGTGCACCTGCATATAGGGACGTGCTGACTGTGTTTCTGTTTAGTATATGTTGGAGGTGTGGCAGCCTTCTTATCAGTCGTGCACACCTGACTAGTTTGTCTGCCCTAGAGGCTGGTTTTAATCAGAGTAAGTATATAAACTGAACTTGCATTCATAGTACCTGCTAGTAACCATCTGGCTCCAGGATGAGTATATAGTGGGCTCAGCATGCATGTTGGTACCTGCATACCTGGATCTAATGGAGGCTGTTATGGCACGAGAAAGGGTTAATAAGCATGGTTGATCCAAGAATGCATGCTGGGCCCACACTCCCTGGACTCTATGTTGCTGCTGTGACCCATAACAGGTAGGATTTAGCGTTAGGATCACTCATAGAGGCAGCCTTGATGTGGCGAGTGGCTTATTACTTTTTGATCAAAATGTACACCAATGACCTCTGATAGCTTCTAGCATAGAGGCAGGGCAGAGTGCTGGTTGCAGAGTGCTGTTACATTTCTGTGTTTGTACAAAAACAGTAATTCTGTCATTGGTTATTAATTTTTTTTTGTACAGCGTTCACCATGTGGGATAAGTAATGTGATCATTTTATAGAGCAGGTCGTTTTGGACACAGCGATTCCAATCTGTGTAGTTTCTTTTATCGTTTCATTTTTTTTATCAATTATAAATGAGCCGATATGAGAAAAGACTATTAATTTTTTTTGTAAAATTTTATTTCCTTTTTAAAAAAAATTTTTTAAATCAAGTCCCACTTGAAACTTGAAGATCCAGTGGGGCTGATGGCTGTACTATATTCTGCAATACCCATATTGCAGAGTATAGCACTGTCAATTTTACACTGACATTCACCCTGATCAGGACCCTGCCTACAGCAGGGCCTATCCAGGAGGCTTGGTCCCATGGCAAGCCAGGATGCCCTTGTAAAGCATCAGGTTGCCATGGTAACCATCAAGACACTGCCATCGATGTTCACTTGAATGGGTCCACAATCCGGAAGATACGGAGTGGAGGAAAGGAGCACAAGGCCACGGGAGCATTTCAGTCTGTTCCTTCGCACCACAAAAAATTAGAACATGCTCTATTTTTTTGCGGTGCAGACAGGTTGCGGACCCATTTAAGTTGAATGGATCTGTATCTGCTTGCACACGCACAGAAGGCACACGTTCGTGTGCATGAGTTCTTACACTGACAGTTGCCTATGAGACCAGACCTGGGCCTCCGTAGTTGGCAGGACTCAAGGCCTCAGGCTGCCTTAGCAGCCATGAACACCCTGCAATGACATTGCAGAGAGCCAATGAGTTGAGAGAGGGAGCTCACTCCCTCTGTAAACCCCTTAGATGTGGCGGTCAGCATTGACTGTGGCATTTAAGGGGTTAATCCGCTGACATCTGAGTTTTCACAGATGCCAGAAGTTACAACTTGGGCCCCTACCACTGATCCGGCAAGCACAGCTCCTACGTGTCGCATGTCTGGAGCACACTTCCCATAGCACTGTACATGTACGCCACATGTTGGGAAGGTGTTAAGAAAACCATATTACAAAAATATGGCTCTAAAGGTGTCAATGTAATTTTAAGCCTTGTGACAGTCTGTCAAAGTAATTTTATTAAGGGCTACAGCAGTGTGTACCACTTTTTAAGCTGCCAGAGAAGATACCTAACAGATTCACTGTGAGGCAGAAAGCAACAGTCTACAGATACACTGAAAGTGAAAGCTGTAGAAAGAAAATTGTTGAAAATTTTTACTAAAAACAATTGAAAAAATTATTTTAGCCAAAAATAAGTAGAATGAAATGCTAAAAAAATTTCCCCAAAGGTGTCCATGGACATTAATGTCTGTGATTTCTAACTTGGTATTTTCAGAGAATGTTCATCTAACAGTTGCCCTGCACGAACTGTGTTGTTAATTCTGGAAACATCTACAATAGTACTTGCTAACCTTGGTAAGAGGATGGGCAAAAACATCACAAGATTCTCAGCTAGCATTGTGTTCTGGCCATGAGTTCTTAAAGGGTTGTCAGAGTTAAATAAAAACTTGGGCAGCCCCTGTAAATGGTCTAAAATAATAGAAATAATCTATACGTAGCCGTTTTCGCCACTGCTTCTTCTTGTGATGTGCCCCACTGCTGTTTTTTTTTTCCTGACTTCACACAGTTGTACAGTGTTCATTTTAGTCACATATCATAGTCACATATCAGAATAATGTCAATGTGAGGCAAAATACTCACCCTGACAACTGACCCTGACACCTGACTCTGACTTTGATATTTGACTCTGACATCTGAGTTTGACCTATACTCTTCATAAGTCAGGGTCAAAGTCACAATGAGTTATAGATATACTGTGTATTTATATGCTAAATCACAGAACCAAAGAAAGTCTATAGCTGAGCTTCTGGCTAGGTGTCTGAAATGCTGTAAGCTGATAACATTCTGTGTTGTATGAGTGCATAGCTCAGTGGTTAGGTTACACTGGAGATTTTGGGTTCAATACCTGTTAGCAACCTTAAAACAACAAGCTAATGTTTTTAAACATTAGATAAGAGGTAATTTCAAGTGATGTGTGACTCTGATGTCTGACTTTCCTGACTAGTCAGCGTCACAAAAACTTTTAGGTTTACTGTATTTTTGCATGCTAAATCACATCAATGAAGAAACTCCCAGTCTATTGGACAAGCCTATAGTTCAATAGTAAGGCAGTTGCTTCATATACAGTGTTCCTGGGTTCAAAACCCCTTTCAGCTTTAAAAAAAAAAAAAAAACTTTTTATCAAGCCCTAGATAAAAGACTGTGCTGTGTTCCCGAGTTCAAAAGGCCTTTAGTAAAATTAAAATTTTACTGAGCACTAGATAAGAGACAAATTCAAGTGATGTGTGAAGTAAGTAGTCCTTTTTTATTTTATTAAGAGTACATGGGCAGTACTATGGTAAGGGGGGCACTAATTTACTGTAACGTCATCTTTTTCCAGGTGACTGAGGCCTTTTGTTGTCTTGAAAGAGTCACTGTACAATACAATAATGTATAATTATTTCTTAGAAAGGAGTCTAATTATCATATCTGCAAACCACTTTATTGAAATTATTTGTCGGCATCCACCCAAACCTAAGATGCAAAGATATGACCACTAGGAGTCTCACTAGTCTACTGTCTATGGTTAGGCATGGTCCAGATCTCCCAGCAAATACAGGCAGGAGGAAGTGTGGTAGTGTTCTGGAGTAGCTGATGCTGTAGGAGACTTGCAGGATTCACGAACTCCTCACAGATCTGCAAACCAACTTATCTTCTAAATGTGCTCTCCCTTTGCTATCTTACATGTCTTATACATTGATTCACCTCTCTCAAGTGTGTATGCAGTTATTAGCAAGAAACACTATTTTTCTTGGACTCCGAAAAAAGTTGAGTAGTCACTATATGCAGAGCTGTGTCCTGACTTATACATATCTACTGTATATATGTGTATTATACACACAGCGTGCTATAACTTCACCACACTGAGTTCTGCTTAGAAAGTTAATATTCACAGGAAAAATATATGATCATGCAGACACTAGTTATGTGTGATAGCTTATCAGCATAGAGAAAACATAAATCTTTATGTGGCAATGCTATAGCTTAGAGGTTAAACTAATAGTTTTGCATGTAGACCTCCCTGGTTCAAGTCTCTAGAGAGAACTGTTTTCTTTCTATTATTTTTTTTCTTTTTTCTTTAAAACCATATTAATAGGATATACTATAATAAATAGAGATGAGCGAATTTCTCAAAAATTCAATTTGGACGGTTCGCTGAATTGTCCAAAAAGATTCAAATCGATACGAATTTATTCGCCGCGAATCTGTTTAAAAAGCATATATTTCCTGGCAGCAGAGAGCCTGTATAGTGGTGTAGAACACTGTGCCTTGCAGTAATACGCATAGTGAGTTTGCTGTGGTAGTGAAACAATACTGTGAGTCATTATGACACGCACATGACAGGCGTTGCTCTTAGAATCACTGGACACTTCACTTAGGCCTCTTTCACACTTGTGTTCTGAGGATCCGGCAGGCACTTCCGTCCCGCTGGATCCGGCAGAACGCAAGTCGCCTGAAAGCATTAGAAGACTGATCAGGATCCTGATCAGTCTTCGAAATGCTTTGAGGTTACTATGGCAGCCAGGACGCTATTAAACTATTGACAACTCTTTGCGGTTGTCTAAAATCTATTTCATACACGTCCACTGATAGGGGACGTAACAGGAATTAAACTAATAGGAATAGTACTACTTAACACACCACTCTAATCTGGTGGCACAGTACATTGCAAGGCTTACGCACAGTGCCCCAAATTGAAAATAGCAGTACCAACCAAGCATCTTTTTATTATCTCCCGGTTCCTAAAATCTATTCCATACATGTCCCCTGATAGGGGACGTAACAGGGATTAAACTGATAGGAATAGTACTACTTAACATACCACTCATATTGGGATTGCACAGTACATTACACGGCGCACGCGCAGTGCCCCGAATTGGAAGTAAGAGGACCCAACAAGCATCTTTTTCCTTCTCCCAATTCCTAAAATCTATTCCATACACCGGCCCCTGATAGTGGACATAACAGGGATTAAACTGATAGGAATAGTGCTACTTAAACACACCACTTATATCTGGTGGAACAGCACATTGCAAGCCGTACGCGCAGTGCCCCAAATTGGAAGTAAGAGGACCGACCAAGCATCTTTTTCCATCTCCCGATTCCTAAAATCTGTTCCATACACCGGCCCCTGATAGAGGACAAAACAGAGATTAAACTGTTAAGAACAGATTTTTTTTTATTTAAAAAAAAGAGGACAGCTGGGTATTTTTTGGCCGCGTTACTGAACGCTCATGCACAATGGCTGTAGGCTCATGCGTCCGTTTGCGGAGATGACAAACCTGGTCAGTCAAACCCAAGGCAACATCATCAAACTCATCCCATATGCATTTTTTCTGGAGCATGCCCTGCGAAGAGTGCTGGATCAGGCCGTAGATGATCATGAAGAGGAAGAGTTTTGGTCACCATCACCACCAGAGGCAGCATTGTCGTCGTCGATTGCTGGACCTGCGGCAACGCAGAGAGAGGAGTCTGAAGAAGAGGAGTCAGAGGAGGAAGGTGGCTTTGAGGAGGTGGAAGACCAACCACAGCAGGTGTCCCAGGGGGCTTGTTGTCACCTATCGGGGACCCTTGGTGTTGTACGTGGCTGGGTGGAGGAAGATGAATCAATGAAATCAAGGAACGGGACATGGCTAGCTTGGTATCCAACCTTATGCAAATGGGGAGTTTGCGGTTGTTCAAATGGACTGTTTGCGGTTGTTTGCGGTGCGTTAAACGGGGAGTTTGGTCTGTCACTAGTGATGTCCCGAACTATTCGCTTGTTCACGTTCGCCGCGGCGGGCAAACATATGCGATGTTCGCGTTCGCCCCTATACTTTATCATTGAGCAAACTTTGACCCTGTACCTCACAGTCAGCAGACACATTCCAGCCAATCAGCATACCCTCCCTCCCAGACCCTCCCACCACCAATCAAATAGCAAGGATGGCATCCATCTTAGATTCATTCTGAAGCTGCAGTGTTAGTATTTGTAATCGCAATGCAATTAATATAACCTGTATTAATCGCATTGCAAATTTAACTTAGAGCTGGGTTCCTAATGGTTGTATTGCTAGAATTATATAACGAAGATTGAGAATATAGCGCTATATTCGTTAAATTTGTCTATTCTAGCAATACAACCATTAGGAACTCAGATCTAAGTTGTAATCGCAATGCGATTAATATAACCTGTATTAATCGCATTGCGATGACAACCTAGATCTGAGTTCCTAATGGTTGCATTGCTAGAATATAACGAAGATTGAGAATATAGCGCTATATTCTCAATCTTCATTATATTCGAGCAATACAACCATTAGGAACTCAGATCTAAGTTGTAACCACAATGCGATTAATGCAGGTTATATTAATCGCATTGCGAATTCAACTTACCACACTCTGTGTCAACTACGTAATTTTCCATGGGAGTTTTGCAATAGATCCCCCTCAGGCATGCCACAGTCCAGCTGTTAGTCCCCTTGAAACAACTTTTCCATCACTATTGTGGCCAGAAAGAGTCCCTGTGTTCAATTCGTCTGTCTATTGAAGTCTATGGCGGTTCGCCCTGTTTGCCCGTTCACGAACATTTGCATAAATTCGCGTTCGCCGTTCGCAAACGGAAAATTTTATGTTCGCGACATCTCTACTCAGAATAAGACATAATAATCTTGAGCCTGGAGGTGGAGACCCCAGTGGAGGAGACAGACGTGGAGGTACAGGTGGAGGAGACACACCTTATTTATTTTTTTATTTTTATTATTTTTTGGTTTGTAGAGGCCCCAAAACATTGGGAAATAGTAAAGAGAACACACAACAGTGGCTGGGTGCAGTCAATATACCTCTCTACTCTGGCCAAGGTACAGATAAGTCCTGTGGGATCCTTGCTTGGTTCATTTTAATAAATGTGAACTTGTCCACGATAGCTGTGGACAGGCGGATGCGCCTGTCAGTTAAATGGGGCAGACTGATCAGCCAGTACGTGCAGACGTGTGCACATGTACTGTTCCACCATGTTGCTGAAATGCTGGCGTATCAAATGGTGGTGCTGTATATTGTGGCGTGCTTTTTCGCAGGCCATGTTGGTGGAATAATCGAAGCAGCACAACGCGGAACACAAGTCAAGTCCCGCGTGGAGGCCCACTCAGGGGCACCAACCACTCATCGGTCTGTTCTTCCATGTCCGCCAACAGCTCTCGCACGGTGTGGGGTCTTTCCCCCAAACATATTATCATTATTATTAATTATGTATTATTTATTATAGTATATCCTATTAATGTGGTTTTAAATAAAAAAGAAAAAAAAATATAGAAAGAAAATAGATTTCTCTGGGGACTTGAACCAGGGATGTCTACATGCAAAACAATTAGTTTAACCTCTAAGCTATAGCATTACCACATAGCAATATGTGTTTTCTCTATGCTGATAAGCTATCACACATCACTAGTGTCTGCATAATCATACTGTATATTGTGCCTGTGTATATTAGCTTTCTGAGCAGATCTCATAACTCTGCATATAGAGACTACTAAACTTTTTCAGGAGTCCCAGAAAAATAGTGATTCTTGTTAATTACTGCATACACACTTGAGAGAGGTGAATCAATGTCATGTCATGACATCAATACATGTAAGATAGCGAAGAAAGAGCACATTTAAAAGATAAGTTGGTTACAGATCGGTGAGGAGGTAGTGAGTCCTGCAAGTCTCCTGCAGCATCAGCTACTCCAAAACACTCCCACACTTCCTCCTGCCTGTATTTGCTGGGAGAGTTGGACCATGCCTAACCACAGACAGTGGATTAGTGAGACTCCTAGTGGTCATCTCTTTGCAGCCTACATATGTTTCGGTGGATGCCGACAAATAATTTCAATAAGGTGGTTTACAGATCTGATATTTAGACTCCTTTCTAAGAAATAAGAATACATTATTGTATTGTACAGTGACTCTCTCAAGATAACAAAGAAAATAGCCCTCAGTCACCTGGAAATAGATGAGGATACAGTAAATTAGTGCCCCCCTTACTATAGCACTGCCCATGTACTCTTAATAAAATAGGACTACTTACATCACTTGAATTTGTCTGTTATCTAGGGCTCAAGAAAATTTAAATTTTACTAATAACCTGAAAGGGGTTTTGAACTAAGGAATACAGCATGTAAAGCAATTGTCTTACCACTGAGCTACAGATTTAGACACTAATCTTTATGATATTCTTCATCTATGAGATATACTTTACCAGAAACACATCGAACCTAAATGTCATTGTGACGCTGATGAGTGAAGAGAGTCAGATATCAGCGTCACACATCACTTGAATTTGTTATTTATCTAGGGCTTAATAAAAAAAATTTTTTTTTTGAAAGGCAGAGAGAAGTTTTGAACCCAGGAACACGGGCGTAGGAAGCGGGGGGGACGGGGGGGGGTCAGATCCCCCCTAGCAAATAATGCGGTGGAGACCGGTATGCAAAAATCCCCCCCAGCGGCAGCAGGGCAATGTGTGCAGCGGTGGCGGGGCACAGGGAGATGAACGCTTCCATTGTGGAAGCGTTCATCTCTAAAGTCATCTGTATCGCCGTCCCCAGGACAGCGATACAGATGGCTGTGCTGCGGAGCAGAAGAGGGAGAGGCGTCTCCCTTCCCTGCTCCTCTTAAAGGCTGCCGGCACTAGGCCTGCAGCCTATCAGATGTTGGTACAGGCGGCGCGATGACGTCATCGCGCCGTCTGTGAGCCGTACAGCGCGAACACAGGCCGGAATCGCATCGCTGTGATGGATGGAGGTAAGTACAGGTGTCTTGTTTTCTGTGTGTGTGTGTTTTTTTTTTTTAAACCGGAGCCACTGGCCCATAAGGGGGGGGGGAAGAGATTTTTGGCACTTGGGGGGCAATAAGTGCTGTACCCCCAGATCTTTGGGGCTTCCTACGCCTATGCCCAGGAACACAGTAAAGAGTCAGTTGCCTCATATACAGAGATATAGGCTTGCCTAACAGTAGATAGGGAGTTTCTTCATCTATGTGATTTAGCATACAAAAAATACAGTAAACCTAAAAGTCATTGTGACGCTGACTAGTCAGGAAAGTCAGACAACAGCGAAACACTTCATTTGAATTTGTCTCTTATTAAATGTTTAAAAACATTAACTTGTTGTTTTAAGGTTGCCAATGAGTTTTGAACCCCAAAACTCTAGTGTACAAACAAGGAACCTAACCACTGAACTATGCACTCATACAACACTGCAACATGTTAGCTTAGAGCATTTCAGACACATAGCCAGAAGCTCAGCTATAGACTTTCTTTGGTTGTGTGATTTAGCATACAAATACACGGTATATCTATAACTCATTGTGACTTTGACCCTGACCTATGAAGAGCATATGTCAAACTCAGATGTCGGAGTCAAATATCAAAGTCAGGGTCAGAGTATTTTACCTTACATTGACATTATTCTGATATATGACTACGATATCTGACCATGTCCTAAAATGAACACTGTACAGGTGACTGCAGCAGCTATTTACTGGCATCAGCAGTGATGTCCCATGTACTGCTGAGGACACTGATTGGCTGCCCCGACACCTATGTGCATTGAACATCACCGCTGCAGCCAGAAAGATGATGTCAGCGGCATGAAGAACAGAGTGCAGTGGTGAAAGTAGAAGGGGAGAAAGGGGTATTCTTTTGTTATTTTAGACTCTTTACAGGAGCTGCTTGTGTTTTTATGTAACTTGGACAACCCCTTTAACTTGCTTGCCCTCTAACCCAAGCATTTTCGTGCAGGCTGGAATCAATGCCATCAATATTGTAAGGCTATTGTGAAACATAGAGTAAATGTTGCAGATTATCCACCGAGGAATTGAAAATCTGCAGAGTTTACAGTAGCAGTGAAGTGGATGAGATTTAAATAAAAATCTCATCCACACTGCTGAGAACATGCACACCAGAATACACGCATAACTTGAAATGTGTGATGGATTTTAAATCAATTTATGTTGCTGATATATGTGGTGGGGTTTTTCATCAGTTGTAATGCAGAAGGTGAAATCTGCAGCCAGTGACATATTATTTGGCTGCAGCCAATTACTGGCCTGCCTCAGCAGTGTAGATAATAGACCATTAAGGTCTGTGACTGGTCATACTGGTATATGGCACATCCACGCTGCAGCCAAATAATACATCACTGGCTGCAGCCCAGGGCGCAGAAAAGGAAGATCATCTTATTATTTTATTTGGCTCTCAGAAATCCTCTTCAAAGCCTAACATCAGCCCAAATATGATCTGTATATAATCCATGTATCTCTCTTTCTGCACATTATTAGTCTCAGTGATTAGGAGTCACTTAGCCACAAATGTCAGTTGGCAAGGTTTTTACTTTCTATGTTGAGATTGCAGGCAAACATGATTACTCACATTGCAGATAAACGTCCGTAAGGTGGGCTCCAGATATTTGTAATGTAGCTTCAAGACCCAGGGCCCTTGTGGACCCCTTCAACAACTCAACTTTTTAAATACAGTTTGCACTGCTCAGGCAACAATAATGACGGGTGATACTTATGTGTTTGAAGCTCCAGGAACGCTGCTGATCATTAGAAATAAGGGAATTGTAATGCTTTTTGGCTGGAAATGAACAAAAATAAGTAATGCAATGCATCAAAAACATCATGTGTGATTCCAGCCCTACCATGTTTTTGATCCTCCTCAAGAAAACCTACTTTGAGTTGAGCCAGAGCCAGGAAGCGGAGAGCAGCAGGGACTGGAGCATAACAGCAGCAGATCATGAGGTGAGCTTAATTTTTAACCCATCATGGCTCTTTTACAAAACATTTGTTCCCCCATACACCTATTTTAACGCATTTCTTTGTGAGCCAACATATGTAAACAATGGTGATTTTTTTTTTGAATGCCATGTCCATTGCCATAGGGCAGTATGAACATAAACATTACTACATTGACGTCTCTACTTTTCTGATATTAGCAAAAGTTATACAGCAGAGTTAGGCTAAGTTCCCATCACGGTTTAGATTTCCGTTCTTCTGATCCATTAGGAGAAACAAAAACAGATCCTGTTGCATCAATTTCTATCTGAGATCCTTTTTGTTAGATGGAAAAAAGTCCCCTCCCACCGTCTAAAAAAAAACGGATGCCAAATGATGCAACAGGATCCCTTTTTTTTCCAGGATTCTGTAAAAGAACGGATCCTATGCATAACTTATGCAACAGGATCCCTTTTTTTTCCAACTTGTTCTGACGGATCAGGAGAACGGAAAGCTAAGCGGTGATGTGAACTCTGCCTTACAGGGTGAGAGTAATAAAAATGAACATGGAAGTTTTTCACTGTTGTGTGAATGTAGTCTGAGACAGTTTCCATGAACTTCCCAGATATACAATACTTGTACCTGGATGTAGCCATAGAAACCCGAACAAAATCCTCCATTGTTAATATTGCTGGCTGCACACAGGACTGAGACAAGCGCAATGAAAAAAGGTTTGTTACAGAGGTTCCTCTTTTTATTTCATGACTAAGCAGCTTTATGGCCTCATGCACACGACCGTTGTTTGTTTCCGCGTCCGTTCCGTTTTTTTTTCACGGATAGGATGCTTCCCCATTCATTTCAATGGGTCTGTCAAAAAATGCGTATGGTCAACCGTTTTTGTTCCACATCCGTGATCCGTGTTTTCATTCCGTCAAAAAAATAGTGCATGTCCTATTTTTTTCACGTTTGCGGACAAGGATAGGCATTTTTACAATGGATCTGCCATAAAAATCGGATCCGTCAAAAAAAACGGTCCGTCATCCGTTTTTTTTGACGGACGCAAAATTTCAAGGAGGAGCGGGCGCGGAGGCAGGCAACGGTCGTGTGCATGTAGCCTATTAAAGAGGTCTTACACAAAAGTTAACTGAAACAATCTGTATATTTAGGCTCTAGCTGCTTCTAGAATGTAAATATAAGTGATCTACCTTAACCCATTTCCACATATGGACGTCACTGTACGTCCAGACTGCATGTTAATTTCTGCAATCAGGCGTACAATTGCTCCCGAAATCTTACCGGAGGCTGTGACACTATACAATGTCACAGCTCCGGAGTTTCCATTCTTCCCAACAGAGGAGATGCGGGAGCTGGTGGCAAGGTACCAATCAGAGCGGTACTAATAAAAACTACAGCCTGTCCAGCAAAAAAATCAAGTCCTCAGACAGCTATGTTGGCTTAAAAATAAAAATGTCATGGATGTTATTATATGGTGATAAAAAATATAACTCATTTTTGATAATTAAAAAAAAAAAGTGATGTTATGCTGCAAAAGTAGGAAACATAAAAAACTATATACATTTGGTATTTCCATAACCTTATCGACCCATAGAACAAAGTTATGATATCATATATACCGCATGGAGAACTCTATACAAAGATAAAAATCACTGACAGAATTGCAATTTTTGCCCACTTCATCTTCTAAAAAAATGGTATAAAAAGCGACCAAAAAGTCATATGTACCCCAAAACAGTACCAATAAAAGCAACAGCCCTTTCCTCAAAAAAACACAGGCCCTCAAGCAGTTACATTGGTGAAAATATAAAAATGTTATGGATGTTGGTATATGGTGATGCAAAATATAACTTATTTTTAATAAAGTGATTTTATGCTGCAAAAATTGTAAAACTTAAATAAATGTGTTATCATTGTAACATGACCCACAGAATAAAATTAGCTTATCATATATACCGTATGAGGAACCCCATGAAAAAATAAAAGACAGAATTGCAATCTTTGCCAACCTCACCTCCTAAAAAATGGTATAAAAAGCAGTCAACCCTAAAATGTTACAAAAATACTTTTAGCTTGCATCAAACACACCTGCACATAGCTGACACCAGAGAAATAAAAAGGTTATGGCCTCTAAAACATTTTTTTCATTTTTTTATTTTCACAGCTCAGTGTTTCTAAATTCTGTGAAACGCTTTTTGGGTCAAAGCACTCACTGCACTCCTCAATCAATTCCTTGAGGGGTGTAGTTTCCAGAACTGCACTTTTTGGGGGTTTTCTTTCCAAGGATACCTCAGGGTCCCTTCAAATGTGACATGGCACCCGAAAACAATTCCAGCAAAATCTTCCCTCCAAAACAGATATTGCGGTCCTTTCCTTCTGAGCCCATAAAGAGATTTACAACCTCATATGGGGTGTTTCCATAAACTGCAGAATCAGGGTATTAAATACTGGGGTTTCTTTTGCTGTTAACTCTTAATAAACTTGATCCGTGTAAACATTGTTCTTGTATGTCATTGTGCCAAACCAAATTCCGGACATGACCCTGTCGTGTTTGGCGAAATGAACCTGATTCTGATTATATTACAGGCAAAATTGATTATATATTATAATTGGTTAATAAAGTTTCAAAAATAAGTTTTGAATAATTTTAGGGTTGTAGTTTCTAAGGTGGGGTCATTTATGGGTGGTTTGTACTATAAAAGTCCTAAAAATATAAAATTACATTTACAAGGTGATGCCAAAATGAAGTAGACATATGATGAATGTTAACTATGTTGCAAGGAGTCTTAAAAGCAGAGAAACTCAAATTTAAAAATTTGCTAATTTTTCCAAATTTTCTGTAAATTTGGGATTTTTTTCATATATAAAATGTGAAACTTATTGACTCAAATTCACCACTAACATTAAGTATGAAATGTCATGAGAAAATAATCTCAGAATCGCTTGGATAAGTAAAATTGTTCTATTGATCAGCAGCCGTCGGCACTCCAGCTGTTGTGAAACTAAAATTCCCAGCATGCGCAAATAATTTCTATGTGAATTCTTAGAAGAGCAGAGCAAGTATGCATGGTGGGAGTTGTAATTTCACAACAGCTGGGTTTCCGGAGGTTGCCTACCCCTGCCATATCAAGTGACACATCAGATTTGAAAAATGAAGCTTCAGTATTTGGTTCAAACTAGCTTTTGATGAAATGCGTTAAACATGCCTGGGATTAACACATATCTATCCTAAGATAACTAAGAAATGGAGTTGAGCGAACTGTATAGTTCGGGTTCGTACCGAATTTTGGGGTGTTCGGGACGCGGACCCTGACCCGAATATTTTCAAAAAACTTTGGGTTCGGTTCCGTTGTTCGTCGATTTCTTCCAGCTTTCTGAAGGGCTGCACAGCTGCCAATCAGCTAGCGTTTTACTTCTTGCCCTAAGAAGCCATCACAGCCATGCCTATTAATGGCATTGCTGTGATTGGCCAAGTGCAGCATGTGACCCAGCCTCTATTTAAGCTGGAGTCACGTAGCGCCGCACGTCACTCTGCTCTAATTAGTGTAGGGATAGGATGCAGCTGCTGTGAGGGCGAGATTAAGCAGGGAAAACTCAGCAAAAGCACCTAATGAAGTGATCAATTTACAGCTGTGAATCATTCAACTTCTGATAGTTATTTGCTCAGTGGTTTTAAGGCTGCACAGAGCATTTTTCTGTCACCTTTTTTTGGGGTGATCGGCGGCCATTTTTTGTCTTGTGGTGCACCAGCACAAGCTGCCACCAAGTCCATCAATCCATCAATACTAGTTTTTTTTTTTTTTGCTATATCCTACATCAGGGGCTTGACTGTGGTTATTGTCACCCCTAGAAACTCAGGATAGAAATTTCTATATTTTATTGAGGGGTTAAATTCAATTGCCAAAATAGCAATCCCCTAAATCTGGTGTTCCAGCTGTGGCCAGCCAAGTGTAATACTGTCTGCTGTCTGGCAAAGGATAGATTTTTTTCTGTCGTGAAATTCAATAGCCAAAATAGCAATCCCCTAAATCTGGTGTCCCAGCAGTGGCTATAATAATTATCTATATGATCAGCACACCTTCTTATGAGGTAGTTGCGGTGCTCAGTGTAATAGGGCGTCCCCTCTTCAATATAGATTCATATAAACACGGCACTCAATTTCGGATATGTTTGAAATGCACTTATTTTTATTGCATATTAATGCCACCATTCATTGTACATAGTTATTTGGCCGACGTTTCGGTCATATAGACCTTTATCAGGGCCTTTGCAACATGGAAACGCCACCCGGTCCCCTGTTTCCATAGGATATGAATCCCAGCAGTGGCTGGCCAAGTTTAATAGTGTCCGGCAAAGGATATATTTTGTTCTGGGGTGAAATTCAATAGCCAAAAAAGCAATCCCCTAAATCTAGTGTCCCAGCAGTGGCTGGCCAAGTTTAATAGTGTCCGGCAAAGGATATATTTTGTTCTGGGGTGAAATTCAATTGCCAAAATAGCAATACCGTAAATCAGTGGTTTCAGCTGTGGCTGGCCAAGTTTAATAGTGTCTGGCAAAGGATATATTTTTTTCTGGGGTGAAATTCAATTGCCAAAATAGCAATACCATAAATGAGTGGTTTCAGCTGTGGCTCGCCAAGTTTAATAGTGTCCGGCAAAGGATATATTTTGTTCTCGGGTGAAATTCAATTGCCAAAATAGCAATACCCTAAATCTGGTGTCCCAGCAGTGGCTGGCCGAGTTTAATAGTGTCCGGCAAAGGATAGATAATTTTCTGGGGTGAAATTCAATTGCCAAAATAGCAATCACCTAAATCTGGTGTCCCAGCAGTGGCTGGCCGAAGTTTAATAGTATCCGGCAAAGGATAGATAATTTTCTGAGGTGAAATTCAATTGCCAAAATAGCAATCACCTAAATCTGGTGTCCCAGCAGTGGCTGGCCGAGTTTAATAGTATCTGGCAAAGGATAGATAATTTTCTGAGGTGAAATTCAATTGCCAAAATAGCAATCACCTAAATCTGGTGTCCCAGCAGTGGCTGGCCAAGTTTAATAGTGTCCGGCAAAGGATATATTTTGTTCTGGGGTGAAATTCAATAGCCAAAAAAGCAATCCCTTAAATCTGGTGTCCCAGCAGTGGCTGGCCAATTTTAATACTGTCCGGCAAAGGATATATTTTGTTCTGGGGTGAAATTCAATTGCCAAAATATCAATACCGTAAATCAGTGGTTTCAGCTATGGCTGGCCAAGTTTAATAGTGTCCGGCAAAGGATAGATAATTTTCTGGGGTGAAATTCAATTGCCAAAATAGAAATCCGATAAATCTGGTGTCCCAGCAGTGGCTGGCCAAGTTTAATAGTGTCTGTCAAAGGATTTATTATTTTCTGGGGTGAAATTCAGTTGCCAAAATAAAAATACAGTAAATCTGGTGTTCCAGCTGAGACTGGAAACGTTTCATAGTGTCCGGCAAAGGATATATTTTGTTCTGGGGTGAAATTCAATTGCCAAAATAGCAATACCGTAAATCTGGTGTCCCAGCAGTGGCTGGCCAAGTTTAATAGTGTCCGGCAAATGATAGATAATTTTTTGGGGTGAAATTCAATTGCCAAAATAGCAATACCGTAAATCAGTGGTTTCAGCTGTGGCTGGCCAAGTTTAATAGTGTCCGGCAAAGGATAGATAATTTTCTGAGGTGAAATTCAATTGCCAAAAAAGCAATCCCCTAAATCTGGTGTCCCAGCAGTGGCTGGCCAAGTTTAATAGTGTCCGGCAAAGGATATATTTTGTTCTGGGGTGAAATTCAATAGCCAAAAAAGCAATCCCCTAAATCTAGTGTCCCAGCAGTAGCTGGCCAAGTTTAATAGTGTCCGGCAAAGGATATATTTTGTTCTGGGGTGAAATTCAATTGCCAAAATAGCAATACCGTAAATCAGTGATTTCAGCTGTGGCTGGCCAAGTTTAATAGTGTCCGGCAAAGGATATATTTTTTTCTGGGGTGAAATTCAGTTGCAAAAATAGAAATACCGTTAATCTGGTGTTCTAGCTGTGGCTGGCCAAGTTTAATAGTGTCCAGCAAAGGATAGATAATTTTCTGAAGTGAAATTCAATTGCCAAAATAGCAATAACGTAAATCAGTGGTTTCAGTTGTGGCTGGCCAAGTTTAATAGTGTCCAGCAAAGGATAGATAATTTTCTGAGGTGAAATTCAATTGCCAAAATAGCAATACCGTAAATCAGTGGTTTCAGCTGTGGCTGGCCAAGTTTAATAGTGTCCGGCAAAGGATAGATAATTTTCTGGGGTGAAATTCAATTGCCAAAATAGCAATCCCCTAAATCTGGTGTCCCAGCAGTGGTTGGCCAAGTTTAATAGTGTCCGTCAAAGGATTTATTATTTTAAGGGGTGAAATTCAGTTGCCAAAATAGAAATACAGTAAATCTGGTGTTCCAGCTGTGACTGGAAACGTTTCATAGTGTCTGGCAAAGGATATATTTTGTTCTGGGGTGAAATTTAATTGCCAAAATAGCAATACCGTAAATCTGGTGTCCCAGCAGTGGCTGGCCAAGTTTAATAGTGTCTGGCAAATGATAGATATTTTTCTGGGGTGAAATTCAATTGCCAAAATAGCAATACCGTAAATCAGTGGTTTCAGCTGTGGCTGGCCAAGTTTAATAGTGTCCGGCAAAGGATAGATAATTTTCTGAGGTGAAATTTAATTGCCAAAATAGCAATCCCCTAAATTTGGTGTCCCAGCAGTGGCTGGCCAAACTTAATAGTGTCCGGCAAAGGATATATTTTGTTCTGGGGTGAAATTCAATAGCCAAAAAAGCAATCCCCTAAATCAGTGGTTTCAGCTGCGGCTGGCCAAGTTTAATAGTGTCTGGCAAAGGATAGATAATTTTCTGGGGTGAAATTCTGTTGCAAAAATAACAATCCCCTAAATCTGGTGTCCCAGCAGTGGCTGGCCAAGTTTAATAGTGTCCGTCAAAGGATTTATTATTTTCTGGGGTTAAATCCAATTGTCAAAATAGAAATTCAGTAAATCTGGTGTTTCAGCTGTGTCTGGACGAGTTTCATAGTGTCCAGCAAAGGATATATTTTGTTCTGGGGTGAAATTCAATTGCCAAAATAGCAATACCGTAAATCAGTGGTTTCAGCTGTGGCTGGCCAAGTTTAATAGTGTCCGGCAAAGGATATATTTTTTTATGGGGTGAAATTCAGTTGCAAAAATAGAAATACCGTTAATCTGGTGTTCCAGCTGTGGCTGGCCAAGTTTAATAGTGTCCAGCAAAGGATAGATAATTTTCTGAGGTGAAATTCAATTGCCAAAATAGCAATAATGTAAATCAGTGGTTTCAGCTGTGGCTGACCAAGTTTAATAGTGTCCAGCAAAGGATAGATAATTTTCTGAGGTGAAATTCAATTGCCAAAATAGCAATACCGTAAATCAGTGGTTTCAGCTGTGGCTGGCCAAGTTTAATAGTGTCCGGCAAAGGATAGATAATTTTCTGGGGTGAAATTCAATTGCCAAAATAGCAATCCCCTAAATCTGGTGTCCCAGCAGTGGCTGGCCAAGATTAATAGTGTCCGTCAAAGGATTTATTATTTTATGGGGTGAAATTCGGTTGCCAAAATAGAAATACAGTAAATCTGGTGTTCCAGCTGTGACTGGAAACGTTTCATAGTGTCTGGCAAAGGATATATTTTGTTCTGGGGTGAAATTTAATTGCCAAAATAGCAATACCGTAAATCTGGTGTCCCAGCAGTGGCTGGCCAAGTTTAATAGTGTCTGGCAAATGATAGATATTTTTCTGGGGTGAAATTCAATTGCCAAAATAGCAATACCGTAAATCAGTGATTTCAGCTGTGGCTGGCCAAGTTTAATAGTGTCCGGCAAAGGATAGATAATTTTCTGAGGTGAAATTCAATTGCCAAAATAGCAATCCCTTAAATCTGGTGTCCCAGCAGTGGCTGGCCAAGTTTAATAGTGTCCGGCAAAGGATATATTTTGTTCTGGGGTGAAATTCAATAGCCAAAAAAGCAATCCCCTAAATCTGGTGTCCCAGCCGTGGCTGGCCAAGTTTAATAGTGTCCGGCAAAGGATATATTTTGTTCTGGGGTGAATTTCAATTGCCAAAATAGCAATACCGTAAATCAGTGGTTTTAGCTGCGGCTGGCCAAGTTTAATAGTGTCTGGCAAAGGAAAGATAATTTTCTGGGGTGAAATTCTGTTGCGAAAATAACAATCCCCTAAATCTGGTGTCCCAGCAGTGGCTGGCCAAGTTTAATAGTGTCCGTCAAAGGATTTATTATTTTCTGGGGTGAAATCCAATTGCCAAAATAGAAATACAGTAAATCTGGTGTTCCAGCTGTGTCTGGACGAGTTTCATAGTGTCCAGCAAAGGATATATTTTGTTCTGGGGTGAAATTTAATTGCCAAAATAGCAATACCGTAAATCTGGTGTCCCAGCAGTGGCTGGCCAAGTTTAAAAGCGTCCGGCAAAGGATAGATAATTTTCTGGGGTGAAATTCAATTGCCAAAATAGCAATCCCCTAAATCTGGTGTCCCAGCAATGGCTGGTCAAGTTTATTAGTGTCCGTCAAAGGATATATTTTGTTCTGGGGTGAAATTCAGTTGCCAAAATAGAAATACAGTAAATCTGGTGTTCCAGCTGTGACTGGACAAGTTTAATGGAGTCCGTCAAAGGATTTATTATTTTCTGGGGTGAAATTCAGTTGCAAAAATAGAAATACCGTAAATCTGGTGTTCTAGCTGTGGCTGCCCAAGTTTAATAGTGTCCGTCAAAGGATTTATTATTTTCTGGGGTGAAATTAGGTTGCCAAAATAGAAATACAGTAAATCTGGTGTCCCAGCTGTGACTGGACAAGTTTCATAGTGTCCGGCAAAGGATATATTTTGTTCTGGGGTGAAATTCAATAGCCAAAATAGCAATCGTGTGCATGTGCTAACCCCGAAGGGTAGAGTGAAGTTAGTAAAAATTAACTTTTAATCCTAATGTTAAAAAATATATGGAGACATATATCAAGATACCAAGACAAGACAATACAACAGATATGAGGGTGACAAATGGTGCACCCTACAGTGTGGTAGGAAAAAGGAACGGATACTGCTGCACCTCAGCTGGGGTGCATGCAGTCTTTCCCGACCCAGGATGGGAACCAGGATGGATGAAAGGACAACAGGTATCAGCATAGGTTGACGATGGCGGGTGTCCGTTATCTGAGCCTACACCATTCGCTCTATATTGCAACCAAAATAGCAATCCCCTAAATCTGGTGTCCCAGGAGTGGCTGGCCAAGTTTAATAGTCTCCGGCAAAGGATATATTTTGTTCTGGGGTGAAATTCAATAGCCAAAATAGCAATCCCCTAAATCTGGTGTCCCAGCAGTGGCTGGCCAAGTTTAATAGTGTCCGGCAAAGGATATATTTTGTTCTGGGGTGAAATTCAATTGCCAAAATAGCAATCCCCTAATTATGGTGTCCCAGCAGTGGCTGGCCAAGTTTAATAGTGTCCGCCAAAGGATTTATTATTTTCTGGGGTGAAATTCAGTTTCAAAAATAGAAATACAGCAAATCTGGTGTTCTAGCTGTGGCTGGACAAATAGTTTAATAGTTTCCGGCAAAGGATAGATTTTGTTCTGGGGTGAAATTCAATTGCCAAAATAGCAATACCATAAATCAGTGGTTTCAGCAGTGGCTGGCCAAGTTTAATAGTGCCCGGCAAAGAATATATTTTGTTCTGGGGTGAAATTCAATTGCCAAAATAGCAATCCCCTAAATCTGGTCTCCCAGCAGTGGCTGGCCAAGTTTAATAGTGTCCGGCAAAGGATATATTTTGTTCTGAGGTGAAATTCAGTTGCAAAAATAGCAATACCCCAAATCTGGTGTTCCAGCTGTTGCAGGCCAAGTGTAAATCTGTCCATAAAAGGGTATATTACACTCAGCGTGCATCTCCAAGTGTATTTCTTTCCGTTAAAGGGTATATTACAGTAAGTGTTAAAATACAGCATAATCCTCTACATTTGCACACACTGTTTTGCATCTCTAAGTGTATTTATTTCCGTTAAAGGGTATATTACACAAAGTGTTAAAATACAAGTGCATAATCCTATATATTTTTTCACACGCTACTGTGCATCTCAAAGTGTAAATCTGTCCGTAAGAGGATACCTTTCATCCAGGGCCTAAATACTAGGCCTACAATTGATATTCCCCTAAATCTGTGGTTACTGCTGTGCCTGGATTAGTGTAATACGGTACATAAATAGATCGCCAGATAGTGTTAGGAGCCTGTAAAAAAAAAGGCCTGAATTTGAATTTAATACATTGGGCCAAAACATTTTTTTCTTATTGTGGTGAACGGTAACAATGAGGAAAACATCTAGTAAGGGACGTGGACGCGGACATGGTCGTGGTGTTGTTAGTGGACCCTCTGGTGCTGGGGGAGGATATGGCCGTTCTGCCACAGCCACACATCCTAGTGAACCAACTACCTCAGGTTCCAGTACCCGCCAGAATTTACAGCGATATTTGATGGGGCCCAATGCTGTTCTAAGGATGGTAAGGCTTGAGCAAGTACAGGCACTAGTTAATTGGGTGGCCGACAGTGGATCCAGCACGTTCACAACATTATCTCCCACCCAGTCTTCTGCATAAAGCACACAGGTGGCGCCTGAAAACCATGTCCAACAGTCTGTCACATCCCCCCATGCATATCAGGGAAACTGTCTAAGCCTCAAGTTATGCAGCAGTCTCTTATGCTGTTTGAAGACTCTGCTGGCAGGGTTTCCCAAGAGAATCCACTTAGCTCTTCCCCAGTGGTGGAAGACATAGAATGCACTGACGCACAACCACTTATGTTTCCTGATGATGAGGACATGGGAATACCACCTCATTAGAGTCCGCACATCTCTGATGATGACGAAACACGGTTGCCAACTGCTGCGTCTTTTTGCAGTGTGCAGACCGAACAGTAGGTCAGGATGGAAGACTATGTGGAAGATGATGCAGGGGACGATGAGGTCCTAGACCCCACATGGAATAAAGGTCATGCCACTGACTTTCATAGTTCAGAGGAAGAGGCAGTGGTGAGGGAGCAGGGGGCAAAAGCAGAACAGCCGCCGCCAAGAGAGTTCGCCTGCTACTGGCCACCGCCACCAGGGACCGAGCACCCTAAAGGCAGCTTCAAGGAGTTCCCTGGCATGGCACTTCTTCAAACAATGTGCTGACAACAAGACCCGAGTGGTTTGCATGCTGTGCCATCAGAGCCTGAAGCGAGGCATTAACGTTCTGAACCTTAGCACAACCTGCATGACCAGGCATCTACATGCAATGAACTGCAGTGGAGTAAACACCTTAAAAACAAGGAACTCACTCAGGCAACCCCTGCTCCCTCTTCTGCTGCTGCCTCGGCCTCTTCCTCCGCCTCGGGAGGAATGTTGGCACCTGTCGCCCACCAAACAGAGGATGTGCCACCAACACCACCACCTCTGTCACCAAGCATCTCCACCATGTCACATGGCAGCGTTCAGCTCTCCATCTCACAAACCTTGGAGAGAAAGCGTAAATTCCCACCTACCCACCCTCGAGCCCTGGGCCTGAATGCCAGCATTTCTAAACTACTGGCCTTTGAAATGCTGTCATTCAGGCTGGTGGACACAGACAGCTTCAAACAGCTAATGGTGATGGCTGTCCCACAGTATGTTGTTCCCAACCGCCACTACTTCTCCAAAATAGCCTTGCCTTCCCTGCACAACCAAGCAGGGGCGTACATATACCCTGCAGCTGCGCGCAAAGTAATACTCCAGTCCGCGATCATCCCGCGAGACCTGCAAACTGCCTGCGGCAGGTCTCGTGGGAACATGCGCGCGCGAACTCACGTGGGCGGCGCCAGCAGCAGACGGGACCCGACCAGACCAGGGAGAGACGCCTGAGAGGGAGTCACATCGCGCGAGCCACTGCCAGCCAGCAGGAGCCTTGCCCAGTACCGCCCGCCAGCCGCCCAGCCCCAGCCGGTAAGAAAAGTGAACGCTGAGCCTGCAGCACAAATCTCTGCTTGTTGTGCTGGATGCTGCTAAGCGCACGCAGGTGGGCAGGTGGGCAGGCGGGCGGCAGGGGGGGTGTAATTTGAATCTAAACTAAAGCATGAGGCTGCCAATGAGCAAAAAGCTCTCGTCTGAGGGGGGGGGGGGGGTCGGGTTGGGTTGGCTAAGGTCAGGTGTAAAAGCCTTTACTGAGGGCCTGGGCCCTGGCAAATGACCGAGGGGGGGGGGAGGGGTAAGCCTTGAGTGGCCTGAGGGTCCTGGCAGATGACCGGGGGGGGAGGGGTAGCCTTGAGTGGCCTCACTGGCCTAAGGGCCCTGGCAAATGACCGAGGGGGGCGGGTATGAGGGGGGGCCCATGATTCGGTTTCGCACCGGGCCCCATGGTTTGTGTGTACGCCACTGTAACCAAGTATCCGATAAAATCAAGTGTGCACTGTGCAACGCCATCTGTGGCAAGGTCCACCTAACCACAGATACGTGGACCAGTAAGCATGGCCAGGGATGCAATATCTCCCTAACTGCACACTGGATAAATGTAGTGGTGGCTGGGCCTCAGGCGGAGAGTTCTTTGGCGCACGTCCTTCCGCCACCAAGGATCGCAGGGCATCATTCTTTGCCTCCTGCCGCCAGAGCTAGCCTTTTATGCCTTGGAGGTGCTGGCCTGCCTGGGGGCCAGCGTTTTGTCTGAACGTGTATTCAGCACGGCATGTGGCGTCATTACTGACAAACGCAGCCACCTGTCCACAGCCAACGTGGACAAGCTGACGTTCATAAAAATTAACCAGGCATGGATCCCTCAGGACCTGTCCATCTTTTGTGCAGAATAGACTTTTATAACTACCTCCTCTTAACCATATATTCTTGTACTCCAGGGCACTTCTTTATTAAATTGTCTTTTTTTAATTTTACCATTATTTTGCGGGGCAACCCAAAGCTGAATAAACCTCTCCTCCATCTGGGTGCCAGGGGCCTAAATATCTGAAAGTGGCCTTCTCCATTGGTGGGTGACATGAAGCCTGATTCTCTGCTTTGGGAACTCTCTCCTCTGTCTGGGTGCTGGGGCCACAATAACTAAAAGTGTTCTTCTCCGTTGGTGGGTGACATGGTGCCTCTTTTACTGCTATGAGACCTCTCTCCTCTGTCTGGGTGTCAGGGGCCTAACTTTTACGTACTTGCTTGCTGTCTTGTTGGCAGACATTTAGCACTTTTTACTGTCTAATGACCGCCCCATTGTCTGGGTGTCAGGGGCATATATGTCGTTTAATCATTTGTTGTCTTGGTGGGAGATATTAAATTTTTTTTACTGTCTAATGACTGCCCCATTGTCTGGGTGTCAGTGGCCTATATTTCGTTTCATTGCTTGCTGTCTGGGTGAGACATTAAACTCTTTTTACTGTCAAATTGCCTCTCCTCTGTCTGGGTGTCAGGGGTCTACATAAATGATAATGGCCTGTTTCATTGCAGGTTGACCTCAGGCCTGTGTTGCTGTTACAGGACCGCTCTCCTCTTTGCGGGTGCCATGGCCCTGAGTCGGTGAATGAGACCTGTGGCACTGCAGGCAGACATGAATCCTTTTTGGCTGTGATGAGAACATCAACTCCCATAGCATTCCCATCTGATGCCACCCCAACCTCCTATTCCACCTCCTCCTCCTCCAAGTTGCCAATTGATATTGGTTAATTTTTATTTATTTTATTTCCCTATCCACATTTGTTTGCAGTGGATTTACCTACATTTTGCTGCCTTTTGCAGCCCTTTACTGGGCTATTTTAGAGCATTTTTAGTGCCCAAAAGTTCGGGTCCCCATTGACTTCAATGGGGTTCGGGTTCGGGGTGAAGTTCGAGTCAAGTTCGGATCCCGAACCCGAACATTTTCGGGAAGGTCGGCCGAACTTCTCGAACTCGAACAAACTCTACTAAGAAATAATATAAGAGCAGACGAGGTGGACCATGTAGTCTATTTATGCCATCCATCTTTTCTGCTTCAGCCTCCATGGAAACACCTGGCCATGTGATCTAATAGATGATAGTCTTAGGTATAACTACTTCTTGGAGGGATTTCCACCCAAAAACCAAATCTTGCTTTGAATTAACTTTCACTCTGTCATGTTTTACAAAAGTGTGAGGGCTAACCCAAGCTGCTGGGCTAGAAATATTTTCAATAGAGGTTAATTCCTTTTCTGCCCAAGAAGTAGACAAAGCTCTAGTTGAGTGGGATTTCAGTTTCTCAGGTGGCTCATTGCCCAGGGTTTTGTAGGATTCACAAAAGGCCATTCAAATCTAACTAGCGATTGAATCCTTGGAAGCTTTCATCCCCTTCCTATTCCCTTG
Source organism: Bufotes viridis (assembly GCA_033119425.1). NCBI lineage: Eukaryota > Metazoa > Chordata > Amphibia > Anura > Bufonidae > Bufotes > Bufotes viridis. Next base: position 412,235,019 of record CM065589.1, on the reverse strand, counting down.
AAAAGACAATTAGACATCCAGGATTTTGTAGCCGTCAGGTACTTAAAGCGGTTACCCCACAAAAAATATTCTACATTTTTCAAATCAGCATCTGGATCTAAATACTTTTTTTTAACCTCATGTAATAAAAAATTTGGTATAGCCACTGAGTTAGGGTACTTTCACACTAGCGTTATTCTTTTCCGGTATTGAGTTCCGTCCTAGGGGCTCAATACCGGACAAAAATGATCAGTTTATTCCTAATGCATTACGTTTTCTCCGTCCAAAATTCCGGAACACTTGCCGGAATGCCGGACCTGGCATTAATTTCCATTGAAATGTATTAGTGCTGGATCTGACATTAAAATTACTACATTGATGGACCTGGTCTTCCGGTATGTGTATGCGCAGACCTTTAAAAATGTGAAAAAGATAAATACCGGATCCGTTTTTCCGCATGACAACTGGAGAGACAGATCCGGTATTGCAATGCATTTGCCGGAATCCTGCAACACAAGTGTGAAAGTACCCTTATTCAATAAAACTTATTTGTACTGTGCCATCTGCTGCTGTTTTATCTTTGTCCGGTTCACTAACAAGGCCGCACATTCTTAGTTTCATCCTTCAACTGCTTTCTGAGCTGTTATAAGCAGAAAGCTACAGCAGAAAGTACATACTCCCTGAGCTGCCAGCTTGATATAAATCTAGCAGAGCAATTGGAGCAGTGAATGGGGAGATCTCTGGATCCATGTTACAAGGAGACTTACATGTATTATATGATGTTCGATTCTCATTTTTTACATTTGTCATGGGATTATCACTTTAAGAATGCGCTTCCTAATATTCAGTTTATGGAATATTTTTGCCATTTCCGTTTTAGGATTTTCACGAAAGGAAGAAAGAACAAAATCTGTTACCACCAGACAGAAAAGAATGGGCAAATTTAAGAACAATTTTGTCATCCATTATGGTCGAAAATAGTTCAATAACTGAAAAGCTTGGATTTCAAGAACCCTCCTTGCCAAAGTAATTGCCACAAGAAATGGAGTCCTATGGGTTAAAATGTCATGCCTATTTCCACTAGGGGTTCAACGGGAGCACAAGTTACTCCTGTACTTGTGGATGAAGAATTGGGCCTTAATATGACAGATCTGTGTTTTTTTTTCTTTTTGGAGGGGGTGTGTGTGTCATACTGGTGCTATTTACATGACCTTTACTTCTTCCCAAATGTTCCTCAGAACTCATGGAGTTAAGGGAAGAGAAGGAAATGTACACGTTTGTTGGAATTTCCATTATAAAGTCCGCACATCTATCCCTGAACTCATGTTGACTCTCAAGTGTACAGAAAAGTATCTTTGAAGCTTTAAACTCTTTTGAGACACAAGTAGGTCTATTTATGAAGATTATTTTGTTCCCTGACACATAAGAGAAAATCTTATCCTTCAGGGAAAGTAATTTGCTCCTGATGATTTATGCACAATACCATAATGTCTGAGCATATCTGAACATTTTACCGATAAAATTTTGAGTAACTGATTTCAAAGCCTCCTAGATACTGTAGCACTCAGCTCTCCCTCTGTCAGATGACATTCTGCTTGGATACTTAAATACCTTTGCTTGTGGGATATGCTCCACTGATGCTGCCATCATTGTTCTTTTTTCAAATACCCCTCGCTCGCCCCTCTGTGCCCCCTGCAGTTTTCACACATGTTAATACTGAGCATCAATACAGGGAGAAGGAGATGCCAGGATTTCTCCTTCTCCCTGGCTGTGCCATGGTTGAACCTCAGCGGAGAGCATCACAGCCAGGGAGAAAAGAAAAAGCTCACCTTCTTCCTGGCTGCGAACCGCTCCACTGCGTTTGGACTGCAACACAGGCAGGAAGAAGGAGAAGCCAACTGAGAAACCCTGGCATCTCCTCCTCCCTGTACCAATGCTCAGTATTATCATACTGGGTGTGAAAACTGCAGGGGGGCACAGCAGGGAAAGCGAGGGGTATTCGAAAAAATTGAATTTTTTTGTGCTTACCTGTAAAATCCTTTTTTCACTGAGTTCATTGCGGGACACAGAAGACCATGGGTATAGCTGCTGCCACTAGGAGACGACACTAAGCAAAAAAGTGTTAGCTCCTCCTCTCAGCTATACCCCTCCGGAAGACACTGAGCTAATCAGTTTGTACGAAAGCAGCCAGGAGAAGCCAACAAAAAACAATAAAAAGGAAGAAAGATGGAGATAGGTCAGAATAAAGAACTGGAGAGACCCATCAAGGAGAGCCAGCAATGTACTTACAGGGTGAGAGCTGTGTCCCCAATGAACTCAGCGAGAAAAGGATTTTACAGGTAAGCACAAAAAAATCCTATTTTCTCGCTTGTATCATTGGGGGACACAGAAGACCATAGGATGTTAACCACCTCAGCCCCCCTAGCTTAAACACCCTTAATGACCAGGCCACTTTTTACAATTCTGCACTACACTACTTTCACCATTTATTGCTCCATCATGCAACTTACCACCCAAATGAATTTTACCTCCTTTTCTTCTCACTAAAAGAGCTTTTATTTGGTGGTATTTCATTGCTGCTTATATTTTTACTTTTTTTGCTATTAATCAAAAATGACCGACATTTTTGCAAAAAAAATGACATTTTTCACTTTCTGTTGTAATTATATTTTTTTTAAATACATTTCTATATAAATTTTTCTATAAATTTATTGTTCTACATGTCTTTGATAAAAAAAAATCCAATAAGTGTATATTTATTGGTTTGGGTAAAAGTTATAGCATTTACAAACTATGGTGCAAAAAAGTGAATTTCCGCATTTTGAAGCAGCTCTGACTTTCTGAGCACCTGTCATGTTTCTTCAGGTGCTAGAATGTCAGGATAGTATAAATACCCGCCAAATTACACCATTTTAGAAAGAAGACGCCCCAAAGTATTCGCGGAGAGGCATGGTGACTTCATTTTTTTTTTAAGTTAGCGGAAAATGACACTTTCTGAGGAAAAAAATAATATTAATAAAGTTTCCACTTCTGGCAAAAAAAATAAAAATCTCCGATGGACTCACTATGCCCCTCAGTAAATACCTTGGGGTGTCCACTTTCCGAAATGGAGTCATTTGTGGGGTGTGTTTACTGTTCTGGCATTTTGGGCTGGGCTAAATTGTGAGCAGCCATGTAAAGCCTAACCATTTTAGGGGCCCCTAAAGCGTGAGAAGAAGTCTGGAATCCAAATGCGTAAAAATGCCCTGTGAAATCCTAAAGGTACTCATTGGAATTTGGGCCCCTTTGCTCACTCAGGCTGCAAAAGTGTCACTCATGGTATCGCCGCACTCAGGAGAAGTAGGGCAATGTGTTTTGGGGTGTATTTTTACATATACCCATGTTGGGTGAGAGAAATATCTCTGTAAATTGACAACTTTGTATAAAAAAAATTAAAAAGTTGTCGTTTACAGAGATATTTCTCACACAAAGTATGGGTATATATAAAAATACACCCCAAAACACATTGCCCTACTATTCCTGAGTACGGCGATACCACATGAGTGACACTTTTTTGCAGCCTGGGTGCGCAAAGGGGCCCAAATTCCCATGAGTATCTTTAGGATTTCATAGGGCATTTTTACGCATTTGGATTCTCATGCTTTAGGACCCCTAAAATGCCAGGGCAGTATAAATACCTCACATGTGACCCTATTTTGGAAAGAAGACACCCCAAGGTATTCCGTGAGGGGCATGGCGAGTTCACAGAAAAACAAATTAGCGGAAATTGATTTTTTTTTTTACAAAGTCTCATATTCCACTAACTTGTGACAAAAAAATAAAATTTTACATGAACTCACCATACCCCTCACAGAATACCTTGGGGTGTCTTCTTTCTAACATGGGGTCACATGTGAGGTGTTTGCACTGCCCTGGCATTAATGTCCGCAATTGCGGACAAGAAAAGGCATTTTCTATATAGCTCTGGCAATGTGCAGATCTGCAAAATGCGAAAAGCACATTGCCGTGTCCGTGTTTTGCGGATCCGCAAAACACATATGGACGTCTGAATGGAGCCATACAGTGGGGGGGGGGGGGGTGTGATCAATGACAGGGGTTGATCAGGGAATCTATATGGGGTGATCAGGGGTTAATAAGTGACAGGGGGGGGTGTAGTGTGGTGCTTGGTGCTACTTTACATAGCTACCTGGTCCTCTGGTGGTCGATCCCAGCAAATAGGACCACCAGAGGACCAGGTAGATCAGACGCTGTTAACAAAACAGCGTCTGATATACATGTTTGATGCGATGTACTTTACATCTACAGCCTGCCAGCGATTGATCATCGCTGGCAGGCTGTAGTATAACTGCCGAGCTGTGCGCTGCTGTGAACGCGCACGCGCATTCACAGCAAGTCTCGCGAGATGACGCACGGATGCGTCCAGGAGGAGTAAACCAGCCGTCGCCTGGACGCATCCATGCGTTAGGCGGTCCAGAGCTGGTTAACTGTCCGCAGCGGACACCTTCTACGGAAAAAGTACACTGGATGTCACTGATATTTTAGGGATGTGCACACTTTACACAGGAAATGTGGCGCGGATAAAATATATATATTGCTGCTGTCACACACACAATAGTCCTCAAAAGGACTTTTGGGTCTCTGAAAAGTTTTTCTAATAAAAATCTTCCAATAACACTCCCTACACTGTCTTTTCCTTCCTATGCACAGTTCTCCCTAAGACTGAGCAATTTAGCGCAGGTTGCGCTACAAACATATATTGCTGCTGTAACACATTAATGGTCCTTAAAAGGACTTTTGGTTCTCTAAAACGTGTTTGTAATAAAAATCTTCCAATAACACTCCCTACACTGTCTGTCCCTTCCTATGCTCAGCTCTCCCTGACTAATACTGAGCCGAACATGTGTCATTGGGTGCTATATAGCACCGAATGACGCGTTTCGGCCAGCCAATCACTGTAATGCCAGTAGCCAGCATGGCTACGGCATTGCAGTGCGTGCCAGTACCTTCCTGCATGTTTATTGGCTGCATAGCAGCCAAGAAACGTGTGGGGAGGAGACTCGAGCATTGAGCTCGAGCACATGCGGTACTCGGCCCAGTACCGCCATGTGCCAAGCATCGAGATGCTCGAGCCAAACTGGTGTTCAGCCGAGCACGCTCGATCAACACTAGTAGGCACAATCACAACTACAACTAGAGAGAAGGTTTCATCATAGAAGGAGTAATGCTTTGTAGATATTGCACGAAATGCCAGGGCCGATACTCCACATGGAGGAAGGGGATATGGTAAAAACCATAGATGCAGTGCTCCCTGCCAATGCGTCATGTGAGCCAGAACGCAGTGAATGACGCCATTTGAAGGATGAACGCAAATATTCCCCCTGGGAAGGGGTCACACAGTAGTAGCCACAGAACAGAAGGAGTAGCCATAATATCTATGGCCAATGTAAAGACTGCCTCATAGGCGAGAGGCTATACCAGCAACTATGGCCTCTAGGGCCAGAGGAGAGACTCCACCTGAAAATGAGGTCAAACAGCAGTAGCCACCATGAACTGGTGCTAGTGCAATACTCCCCCTGAGAAGAAGGAAAACTGGCAATCAGTGCAGACATTCCACCTACTGAAGGAGTGTGGACGCTGAGCGTGCCAATGACAATCAACAAAATTAGAATGCTCCTCACAGGGACTCAAGGCACAAGGAAAGTTAAGTGGTGTACCAAAACCTTGTTAAAAAATTCCAAGGTCTTTTATTTCTTGTCCATTAGTGGGTTTTGAACCCTAGAATACTGCATGAGAGTCAGACACACCATCAGTGAGCTACAGGCCTACCTTGAAGACAGAGGCTGCCACGTAGGCACCCGACAAGAATTCATACAATGACTACCTGAGGAAGGGGATAGTGTGAAGTAGTCGCAGTATCTAGTAGTAGTGCCAAAATACCACCTATGACGGGGGATAAGGCGATTGTAGGTACCATGTCTGCCACCAATGGAACGGGATGCAATGTGACAAGGAAGAAATGAGAGTAGTTGCGTTAGGCAACGTTCAAGCAATTACAGAAAAACTTAGAAAAACGGATAATACAATAGGATGGAGAGTTTCCAGTGGCAGTGGAATTACTCCGCCTACGGAAAGAGGGGAACTCGACAAGATCAGGGTACAGGGTCCAGTGCAAGTACTACTGGTTGTGCAACTACTCCGCCAATGGAAGGAGGGTAATGCTACAGGATCTACAGTATGCAATTGTGGTGCAACTAATCCACCTACAGAAGGGGGAAATCCGACAGATGATATCCAGTATCAGTGCAATTACTCCGCCTGCGGAGGGGGTAAGGTGGCAGGACATATGGTATCCGGTGGAAATGCAATTACTCCGCCTAAGGAAGGAGGGTAATGCCATAGTCTGTACAGGATCCAGTGGTAGTGCAATTACTGTATGGAAGGAGGGTAATGCTACAGAATGTGCAGTACCCAGTGTAAGTGAAAATACTCCTACTACGGAAGGAAGGCTATGCTACCGAAAGTATAGGATCCAGTGGTAGTACAACTATTCCGTATATGGAAGGAGAGTAATGTTATAGGATATACAGTATCCGGTGGTGGTGTTAATATTCCACCTATGGAAAGAGGGCAATGCTACTGGATGTATAGGATCCAACGGGAAGTGCAAATACCCTGCCTATAAGAGAGTAATGATACAGAATGAATAGGATCGAGTGGTAAGTGCAAACACTCTGCCGATGGGAGGGTAATGCTACAGGCTGTACATTTCCCAAAGGAAGTTCAATTACTCCGTCTATGAAAGAAGGGTAATGCTACAGGCTGTACAGTACCCAGTGGAAGTGCCATTACTCTGCCTATGGAAGGAGGATAATGCTACTGTCTGTACCGTATCCAGTGCAAGTGCAATTACTCCGCCTAAGGAAGGAGGGTAATGCTACAAGCTGTACAGCAGGGGTGCTCCGCATGCGGCCCCCAGAGCTTCTGCCCCTGTACTGTGGCATGAGTCTGGAGCAGGATGGGTCCCTGGCTATTGGTGAGAGTGGGGGAGCAGAGGAGAAGGCAGGCGAACTTTATCAGCGCTTCTGCCTTCTCCTCAAGGAGCGCTCTGCAGCAGTGGCATACTAAGGGGGAAGGGGCAGAAGCAATGTGCGCTTCCATCAATATAGATGGAAGCGCTCATTGCTGGAGAGCAGGGTCCTGTCACTCACCACTCAGCTCCCCACGCTCCTCCCCTCCTTCAGGCCAGCGGCACTATGAATGGTAGAGCAGGAAGACACGGATTGCGCTGCTGGCCTGTGTGCGCGGAGCCTGCAGCCCGGGAATCTGCATAAGCTCCGCCCATACCGTGCTGCAGAGCGATCTGTGCCTGCAGGGGAGAGAGGACTGTGAACTTTAGGAACGGGAAAAAGTGAGTAGTTACTGTATTTTTATTTTGAACACCGAGCGGGCACAATGGGCATTATTACTGTGAAGGGGGCACAATGGGCATTATTACTATTAAGGGGGCACAATGGGCATTACTACTATTAAGGGGGTATTATTACTGTGAAGGAGGCCCAATGGGGATTTTTACTGTGAGGGGGCAAAAAGTGGGCAATACAACTGTGAAGAGGCACAGATAGGACATTACTACTGTGAAAGGGGTACATAGAGAGCATACCTACTATGAAGGGGGCACAATGAAGGGATAAGTACTTTAAGGTGGGCACACATCTGTACAAAGCTACTCTAAAGGTTGTACAATGAGGGCAATACTACTGTGAGGGAGGGGGTTCGATTTTTTTTTTTTTAAGTATTGGGGGGTTGCCAAACAACCTAGGCACACCACTGCCGCTGATAAACAAGCGATCACTCGTTTGTAGGCTGATTTGCATTTTTTATCAAGATGAAAGATTACAATTATTGTCAGCACATCTTACTGTGTAATCAGTGTGCTGCCAATAATAAACAGAACTGAATGAGGGAGCAGTGACTGTGGTAGCGATCATTGCTCCCCATTCACTTTGTACACCCATGCTGTACAGTATCCAGTGGTTGTGCCATTACTCCATAGGTAATGCTACAGGATGTAAAAGGTCCAGTGGTAAGCGCACATATTCAGCCTAAGGAAGGAAGGGAATGTGAGAGAATTTACAGAATCCAGTGGTAGAGTAACTACTTCGCCTATGGCAGGAGGGTAATGGTACAGGGCGTGTGGTATGCGGAGGTAGTGCAAGAATTATGCTTATAGTAGGAGAGTAGTGCTATAGGACGTATGCATCCAGCGGTAGTGCAAGTACTACGCCTATGGAAGGAGGGTAGTGCTACAGGAGGTAGGTATCCTGCTGTAGTGGCAAATAAACTCTGCCTACAGAATGGCGGTGTGAAAATATATTATATATTGGTGCGGCCTCTCTCTTTGGATTTGCTGGATATTGGAACCACTTTGTCAGTGGTATGAGGATCTGCACCCACCAACTGTTTGCTGTGTGCTGCTAATCCTTTTTGTATTAGTGTGTATATATATATATATATATATACACACACACACACAGTACAGAACAAAAGTATGGACACGCCTTCTCATTCAAAGAGTTTTCTTTATTTTCATGACTATGAAAATTGTAGATTCACACTGAAGGCATCAAAACTATGAATTAACACATGTGGAATTATATACATAACAAAAAAGTGTGAAAAAAATGAAAATATGTCATATTCTAGGTTCTTCAAAGTAGCCACCTTTTTCTTTGATTACTGCTTTGCACACTCTTGGCATTCTCTTGATGAGCTTCAAGAGCTAGTCACCTGAAATGGTCTTCCAACAGTCTTGAAGGAGTTCCCAGAGATGCTTAGCACTTGTTGGCCCTTTTGCCTTCACTCTGCGGTCCAGCTCACCCCAAACCATCTCGATTGGGTTCAGGTCTGGTGACTGTGGAGGCCAGGTCATCTGGCGCAGCACCCCATCACTCTCCTTCATGGTCAAATAGCCCTTACACAGCCTGGATGCGTGTTTGGGGTCATTGTCCTGTTGAAAAATAAATGATGGTACAACTAAACGTAACCCGGATGGAATAGCATGCCGCTGCAAGATGCTGTGGTAGCCATGCTGGTTCAGTATGCCTTCAATTTTGAATAAATCCCCAACAGTGTCACCAGCAAAGCACCCCCACACCTCCTCCATGCTTCACAGTGGGAACCAGGCATGTAGAGTCCATCCGTTCACCTTTTCTGCGTCGCACAAAGACACGGTGGTTGGAAAATTTGGACTCATCAGACCAAAGCACAGATTTCCACTGGTCTAATGTCCATTCCTTGTGTTCTTTAGCCCAAACAAGTCTTGTTGCCTGTCCTTAGCAGTGGTTTCCTAGCAGATATTTTACCATGAAGGCCTGATTCACACAGTCTCCTCTCAACAGTTGTTCTAGAGATGTGTCTGCTGCTAGAACTCTGTGTGTGGCATTGACCTGGTCTCTAATCTGAGCTGCTGTTAACCTGCGATTTCTGAGGCTGGTGACTCGGATGAACTTATCCTCCGCAGCAGAGGTGACTCTGGGTCTTCCTTTCCTGGGCGGTCCGCATGTGAGCCAGTTTCTTTGTAACGGTTGATGGTTTTTGTGACTGCACTTGGGGACACTTTCAAAGTTTTCCAAAGTTTTCAGACTGACTGACCTTCATTTCTTAAAGTAATGATGGCCACTCGTTTTTCTTTACTTAGCTGCTTTTTTCTTGCCATAATACAAATTCTAACAGTCTATTCAGTAGGACTATCAGCTGTGTATCCACCTGACTTCTCCACAACGCAACTGATGGTCCCAACCCCATTTATAAGGCAAGAAATCCCACTTATTAAACCTGACAGGGCACACCTGTGAAGTGAAAACCATTTCAGGTGACTACTGCTTTGCACACTCTTGGTGAGCTTCAAGAGGTAATCAAAGCAAAAGGTGGCTACTTTCAAGAACCTAGAATAGGACATATTTTCATTTGTTTCACACTTTTTTGTCATGTATATAATTCCACATGTGTTAATTCATAGTTTTGATGCCTTCAGTGTGAATCTCCAATTTTCATAGTCATGAAAATAAAGAAAACTCTTTGAATGAGGCGTGTCCAAACTTTTGGTCTGTACTGTATGTATATATATATATATATATATATATATATATATATATATATATATATATTTTTTTTTTTATTACATACAATCCTATCAAAACAGAACTAGGGTATCTGAACTGCATTAATGACAGTACTCTAACCACTCAGCATAGAGCCCAGTAATTATTTTCACCAGCAACAGTAGATCTGAGGCTATGAAAGGGTTAAGCAGTAGGTAGCGGCAGAGCTCATTCAGCAGCTGGTGGGGCAAAGACATGGGCGCAAAATTTTAACGCTCTGGAAGTACAGTCCCCACCCCCCAAACACTCTGGAAGATGCGGCCTAGTAGGCCGCAGAGCCGGGGCCTCGTGTACAGGCGGGGGCGACCGGAAGAACTTCCGTTTGGGACGGCAATGCAGGTAGGGAGTGGGTGTGCCAACGGGGAACAAAAGAGGCCGGGAACAGGCGTACCAATGCCCAGAGGAGAAAAGCAGCAGCCGCCCAAAGAGACATGCAACCGCTGGAAATACACCGCAGGGCCTGGAGGAAGTGAGGGGGCTGGGGACCGGAGGTGGGACCGAGGGCCGGTGAGTCACAAGTTACAGAGAAGAGGCCAAGGTTTTGGAGCAAAAAAAAAAACTTATATTCCTGTGTTCACTTGGAGAACACAGGAAAAGTTGTGTGGGTGTGTGTGTGTGTGGGGGAAATCAGGCACAGGGGGGTCAGCCGGGGGAGGTAGGAAATATACTTACCTAGATTGTTTCTGCCCAGCACTGTCACCTTCCTCAGTGTGCTGCCCCCTGGAGAGGGCGACTACCGCTTCCAGAAGTAGAAGCAGATAAGGTGACACTGTAGCTGGCGGTTTACAGTGGATTTGAGATCCACTGTTCCTCCTTGTCTTCCAGTGGTGGGGAACGAGCAGCGGGCTTGAGGGCCCACTGGTCTGCCCCCGCAAGTGTGGGAAAACAGGTGGTTAGAGCCCACCTGTAGCCCGAATCTGAAAAATAAAAAAGGAAAGATCTTTGGCAGACCTGCAAAAAAAAAAATGCCTGCCTCCTACGGACACTAAACTAAAACTGAATAGATTAGTGTCTGAAGGAGGGGTATAGCCGACAGGAGGAGCCAACACTTTTTTAGTGTCGCCTCCTAGTTGCAGCAGCTATTACCCATGGTCTTCTGTGTCCCCCAATGATACGAGCGAGAAAAGAACAATGATGGCAGCATCAATGAAGCGTATCCCACAAGTAAAGGTACTTAATAAAACAAAACAATACAATACATGAAAGGTCCTCTTTAAAACTAATTATCAAAAGAGGAGGTAGGAGTCCATCTTCTTTCTCTGTGTTTAGAGGTGGATGGAGCAAATGCAGATTAGAACTTAGTCATTTCCTCCTCTAAAGCCTGACACTGTCCTCTATGCACTTTTCACAAATTGTTTTTTTATATTTTTCACATCTATGAGTATGCAGCCTTTGTGCCCATTTAAATTTACTTGTCTTATTATAATCACTCTAAACCAGGGATCAGCAACCTCTAACACTCCAGCTATTGTGAAACTACAACACCTAGCAAGCTTAATTCACATTTAGGGGTATAGCTGAGCAAGCCTGCATGCTGGGAGTTGTAGTTTTTTTTTTGTGTTTTTTCACAAGGGGGTGTCGTAGCAAAAGAAAAAAAAAAAAAAAAAAAAAGTGTTAAGGAAACCTAAATAAAGCCTAGGAGTATTAAATTTGCAATAACATAACAAAAGCAAAAGAAGTTGCACATGCAACATAACGGGATTCTGCAAATATTTTATTTTCTGCAGTATAAAAAAAAAAAATTTTTATTCAGTTAATGGCATAGAAATAAAACTGGAGATACATTTAACAATGAATCAAAATAACAAAAATATACACATACATCAGAATACAGCTTTAAGGAGGTAGGGAAATGATATTGTACAAAAATACTGACATCTAAAGAACTAATGAAAATTCATTGTTTACAAACATCAAATTCGAATACCAAGAATGTTTTTTTTTTCTTTCAAAAAGTTGTTTATTCAGCTGCCACAGGTAGGAAATAGTACAGTTTGTCAACTTCAGTTCAAATGTACTAAAGTCATGTAAATTAATAGCAGCTATTCTTATAGCAAATTGAAGCAAAGCTGTACAGGGTCCAAAGTTCTTAAAACCATGGCTTTATACTGCATTTCCAGAATCGCACGTGCAGTAAAAGTCTTGTTAAAGACCTAGTGATGTTTTTAGAAGTGTTGCCATGTCAAGAGGTATGTTACCTTCATCACCTAGACAATTAAGAAATGAAAAGATTATCATACATTGAATACAAAAAGAAAAAACATAATAAAACTTCTGTTTCTCTGGTGCCTGGTAGTTAACGAAACCAAATAATGATCCTTTTAACCCCTTTTTTACAGCGGCCCAGTCTAAGCGCTGCATGGGTGCCCCTGCTCTAACAGCCCGGACCGGCAGGAGTGCTGATCCGGGCTGTTTAGCGCTTTACATGCCACAGGCAATGGTGCGCCGCATGTAAAGTGCTGATAGAGGGAGCGGACTCCCCCTGTTTCCCATCGGCAATGTGTGTAAAGGCTGGCAGGGGACTGATATAGGTCCCAAACCAGCCTTAAAGAGGACCTTTCATCAGGGAAAACAATGTGTACTAAGTGTGCTGACATGTAGAGTGGCGCCCAGGGATCTCCCTGCACTTACTATTATCCCTGGGCGCCGCTCCATTCGCCCGGTAGAAGCTCCGGTATTTTCTGGGACTTGGTTATACTAAGAGGAGCCTAGTACACTTGGTTATAGTAGGCGTATCCCAGGCTGTAGCGCTGGCCAATCGCAGCGCTCAGCTCACAGCCTGGGAGAAAAAAAAACACCCAGGATATGAGCTGTGGTGCAGCCTTCTGGTCAATGTCAGTAAAGCACTGACATTAAAATGCAATGCACTAAAGGGATAGTGCATTAAATTTTCAAAATCAATCAAAATGTTGTCTGTTATAGTCCCCTTGTGGGACTATTAACTCCTTAAGGACACATGACGTATGGGTACGTCATGTGTCCAGTCCCTAAAGATGGCGCCCGCTCCTGGCCGCTGCGGGCACCATCGCTGCGGGGGTCCGGCTGATTCCTGTAGCTGACCCCCGCAGCTGATGATCGCGGTCGGCAGCGCTGCCGACCGCGATCATTTAACCCTGCAGATGCCGTGATCAATCCTGATCACGGCATCTGCACGCGCTAAAACCGAAAGTAAAACTTTCGGCAGCGCTCCGGCTCCCCCTAGTGGTGATCGGGAGAATCGGAGCGCTGTAAGGGATAGCCTCAAGCCTTTCATTCAGCATGAGGCTATCACTTACTATTTCCTATGGAGCCCTTGTTAGCAATAGGGCTTCATAGGAAAGTAGTAAATGCTCATAAACTCCAATACAAGTGTATTGGAGTTTATGATAGAAGCAATCAGGTAACTGATTTATATAGGTCCCTATGGGATCTATATAAAAGTGTAAAAAAATTAAAAAAATAAAAAAATAAAAAAATAAATAAAAAACCTAAAAATTTAAATCACCCCCTTTCCCCAAAATTAAAATAAAATAATAAAAAATAAAAAAATACACATCATGGGTGTCGCAATGTGTGAAAACGCCCATAGTATAAAAATATAAAAATATATTTCCCATACGGTAAACAGAAAACGGAAAAGCGCCCAAATGGCCGATTTGCCGCTTTTGGACGCTTCATTTCCTCAAAAAATTAAATAAAAAGCGATCAAAAAGTCCTACACACCCCATAATGGTATCAACTAAAAGTTAAGATCGCCCGCAAAAAATAAGCCCCCATACAACGCCATACACTTATTTACAAATACGTTATAGTGGTCAAAACATGTCGACAAAAAAAAAAAAAAGTTTCCCACTTTTGAATTTTTTTTCACTATCAAAACGCAAGAAAAGCTATACATATTGGGTATCGCTGGATTCGTACTGACCTGTAGAATAAAACTAAATGGTCAGTTTTATCGCAAATCAAACGTCGTAATTTAGAAACCCGTAAAACTGTGGTGAAATTGCTTTTTTTTTGCAATTTCACCCCATTTGGAATTTTTTTCCCGCTTCCCACTACACCGTATGCATTATTAAATGATGGCGTTGGAAAGTACAACTTGTCCCGCAAAAAATAAGCCCTCATATGGCCATGTGAACGGAAAAATAAAAAAGTTATGGCTCTTGGAAGGCATAGAGCGCAAAACGAAAACGCAAAAATGTAAAAACCCTGTGTCCTTAAGGGGTTAAATGGTAAAAATAAAAGTAAAAAAAACAAACATTTATTAGGGTGGTATTCACTAGATTCTTTTTCACTATACAAATGTATATGTATAAGAATACTATAGGGGAATCTGCGCTGTTTATGTGGGTGTAGATAAAATAAATGACAGAGTATCCAATTCTGTGTTCTAAATGTTATTACAATAAAGTTGTATTTTCTCTTGCGGTGGTCAAAATAGAACTTGTTCGGCTGTTTCATACATTCCTGAATAGGTTACCTTTCAAGGAGCAGAGAGCTGCATCTATAGTCGGCTCCTGATGGAAGCTGGAATTTATTAGGGTGGGCTCACATCCCATTTTCCGATCCATTTAACGTATACAAAAAACATTACGTTAAACGGATGCCTCAGACTGATGCCATACAGTGGCATCCTTCACCATAGAGTTCAATTATAATAAAAATGTATATTTTTTTACCATTGTAAAAAAAGAAAAAAATGAACTTTTTTTTTTTTAACTGGACTCGTGATGTGCTGCGTTTTTGCCTCTTTTTTCTAACACATTCTTCAAACGGAGGCATAAAAGATGGTGTAAACCCATCCTTAAATAAAAAAACAAATTCCAGTAAAAAAAAAATACCTTTTTTTCCATTGAAAATACGCTTTTCAATGAAAAAAATTGCAAAAAAATCTCCCCCATATGTTTCATATTGTTGTGCCCATAATGAACCACATTACATAAATATGATGTAAATTATCCCCTACGGAGAGCGCTGTAAAAAAAAAAAAAAGGGGGGAATTTTATTAACTCCTTAAGGACACATGACGTATGGGTACGTCACGTGTCCAGTCCCTGAAGATGGCGCCCGCTCCTGGCCGCTGCGGGCACCATCGCTGCGGGGGTCCGGCTGATTCCTGTAGCTGACCCCCGCAGCTGATGATCGCGGTCGGCAGCGCTGCCGACCGCGATCATTTAACCCCGCAGATGCCGTGATCAATCCTGATCACGGCATCTGCACGCGCTAAAACCGAAAGTAACTCGGCAGCGCTCCGGCTCCCTAGTGGTGATCGGGAGAATCGGAGCGCTGTAAGGGATGGCCTCAAGCCTTTCATTCAGCTTGAGGCTATCACTTACTATTTCCTATGGAGCCCTTGTTAGCAATAGGGCTTCATAGGAAAGTAGTAAAAGGCTCATAAACTCCAATACAAGTGTATTGGAGTTTATGATAGAAGCAATCAGGTAACTGATTTATATAGGTCCCTATGGGATCTATATAAAAGTAAAAAAAAAAAAATAAATAAATAAATAAATAAATAAAAAAACCTAAAAATTTAAATCACCCCCTTTCCCCAAAATTAAAATAAAATAAAAAAAATAAAAAAAATACACATAATGGGTGTCGCAATGTGTGAAAACGCCCATAGTATAAAAATATAAAAATATATTTCCCATACGGTAAACAGAAAAACGGAAAAAAATCGCCCAAATGGCCGATTTGCCGTTTTTGGACGCTTCATTTCCTCAAAAAAAATTAAATAAAAAGCGATCAAAAAGTCCTACACACCCCATAATGGTATCAACTAAAAGTTAAGATCGCCCCGCAAAAAATAAGCCCCCATACAACGCCATACACTTATTTACAAATACGTTATAGCGGTGAAAACATGGCGAAAAAAAAAAAAAAATTGGGTATCGCCGGATTCGTACTGACCTGTAGAATAAAACTAAATGGTCAGTTTTTTCGCAAATCAAACGTCGTAATTTAGAAACCCGTAAACCTGTGGTGAAATTGCTTTTTTTTTTGCAATTTCACCCCATTTGGAATTTTTTTCCCACTTCCCACTACACCGTATGCATTATTAAATGATGGTGTTGGAAAGTACAACTTGTCCCGCAAAAAATAAGCCCTCATATGGCCATGTGAACGGAAAAATAAAAAAGTTATGGCTCTTGGAAGGCATAGAGCGCAAAACGAAAACGCAAAAATGAAAAAACCCTGTGTCCTTAAGGGGTTAAACAAAAGTAGTTAAACAGAAAAAAAATATGTATTTGGTATCCCTGTAATCGTACTGACACAGAAGATATTATGTTATTTATGATGAAAAATGAACGCCGTAGAGTTTATAACGTAAAAACTCTGTGGCATTATTGCTGTTTTTCCATCTCCCTCCCAGAAAGAGTAAATGAGAGTTAATCACAAAGTTATGTGTACCCCAAACCCATTAAAACAACTTGTCCTGCAAAAAACAAGCCCTCATACAGCTATATAGACGGAAAAATAAAAAAGTTATAGCTCTTGGAAGGAGACTACGAAAAAAGAAAGAAAAACGCTTAGTCAGTAAAGCCCAAAACAGGTTGGTCACTAAGGGGTTAAACAAAACTAGCCCTGTGTCAGATTAGTGGGTAAGTCACCCAATACCCTACAATGGTCGGGGTACAAAGTCTCAACATACTATAAGTGTATGTATGTATAACCTGACGTGGAGTCTACAGACACACACAATAATATGTAGCACTGGAAGACTGGAGGACATAACTGTGTGTCTATGTACCTTCCTGGTTCTGAAGACACTAAATTATCAGAACTTTGCAGTAGAAAATGCAGAAAAAAGCCCTAGCAGATGGTGTACACGGTAGTTATGGATCCGGAGGCTGTCCCCCTGCCGAAACAGCCTGCTGGAACGAGTAACTCCAGTGTGAAACAGGCCTAAGATAGGGCATCGCAGCAGAAATGCACTTTAAACAGAAATCTGATGCATACCTGTGTCTGAAGTAGTCATATCTTGTTCCAGTCTTAACTTCTGTTGACTAATTTTTAACATGGACTCCTCAATTGTTCCTTTGCCGATCAATCTGGTAACAGTAACTTCCCTTTGGGGGGGGGAAATAAAATAAGTTAATTACTGCTAACAATACTTTTTGTACAAAGGGGGAGTTTATCACTTCTTGCAAACCAGGTTCGGAGGGTGAAAAAAGGCACACATTTTGGCAAACCTGATTATCACACGAAAATTTGAGATTTTGAAACTGTACATCACTCACAGAGCACTTTATCAGGAGACATTGCTTCCTTGTCACAACAGTTTTATCATAATCTACACCATCTAATGGCTGTTGTGCTGTAGACCTCAGTTTGCTGCTCATGGAAAGCCAGAAGATGTGCTATAATGCCTCAGAATAAATTCTGAACATCTAATGCCGATGGACTAAGACTGGCATATAAAACGCTAACTGTTCTGTTCTATAGATTACCGTAAAGTTGGCAATGCACATGAACTAGCCGCCCGCCAAAATGTTCAGTCGCCTCCCCAGACGTCACCAAACCAGCAGAAGTGAGCATGTATATTTCATTAGGAGTAGGCCCTACTGAAAGCTGACAGAATCCAACACCAAACCAGCAGAAGTGAGCATGTATATTTCATTAGGAGTAGGCCCTACTGAAAGCTGACAGAATCCAACACCAAACCAGCAGAAGTGAGCATGTATATTTCATTAGGAGTAGGCCCTACTGAAAGCTGACAGAATCCAACACGTCCAACACATCCTTCTTTTCTCCCACATCTGCTGTTAGTGGACAGTCTGGATGCCCCATTTTTGAAAGTATGTACATGGGGAAAAGTACACCGAGAGAAGACTGAAACATTTGTATTACTGTACTACATCCAGCTCACTGCTTTGCTTCTTTTACTGACCGAAGGGTTAATTTACTGGCCATAATGATACAATAATGCATGAAATTGCGAATGATAGAAGTAACAATACCAAAAGAGTAAGTCCTTACTTTGTCTGCCCTACTCTGTGGCAACGATCTTCTGCCTGCTTGTCATTGTAAGGATTACAGTCGATGTCATGAAGGATTACAACGTTTGCTGAAGTAAGATTGATCCCAAGTCCACCCGCTTTAGTAGACAGAAGGAATATGAATATATCCATGTCGCTATTGAACTGATCTATAAGATGTATCCTGTGATAAAAGAAAGTCTTGGTTTAAATATTAGTAACATGAGATTTAACAAAACACTCTGACGATGATTTAAAGGGGTTGTCCACCTTTGAGGTCGTATCTCAGGCTGTAGAGCAGCTAGCACTGTGATCTCGGTCTTGTTTTAAAGGGACTAAGCTCATACCTCTAGCTACTATACGGTCGGATATGGAGACTGAAGTACTCCCTTCCCTCCTTCCAGCCTGCTCTAACCTGAGCCGGTAGGGAGGAAAAGGAAGAGGAGACTGATTGCCACCATAACCCAGGCGTTTTAAAAAAAATTACACTATAAAAAAAGCAGTCTTTTGGTGCTTTCAAATGAGTATTATACATTTCTTTTATTGCACCAATATTATGGACACGACACCCGGACCCTCTCACAGCACAGAAGAATCAGAGTTATGTGCAGTCACTCCAGCTCTGATCAACTGCAGGAGGGTCAGGTTCTCCTAATATGGGAGCAAAAGAACATTACGCCGGTCTGAAAGCAGCATTAGTTAGTACGCTATATTAGGTTTATGGATTTACAATTATTAATGAGGGCTACAGTTTGAATAGGAGAATGTAAAATGATATAACTAATTATATACCTAATATTCACATGGAAGAATTGTTAAACGTATTCCTGCAGTTCTGGCATTTCTTTAACACGTGTAGCAGTGAAGGTAGACATGTGGTATGTAAGAACGCTTTAAAGCTTCTCACATCAGTTTTTTGAAGGATACATTTTCGTCGCACTTTAGGGCAATGTTTGGTTAGAATGACTGTTTGCTGCGAAGTTGCATGAAGGTGGTTGCATGTATTAAGTTGCCTTCTGATACATGGCATGCTGTGCGCTCTTACAAAACGTAGCACCTGTCTGCAATGTACACTATATATTTTTAACACATTTGTGAATGACCAAATACTGCATGACCCTTGGCAGTGAAAGTGTTAATTCACCGCTGTACAAGAGTAAGGATAAACGGTAAAAATCAATGCATAGAACACAATTTCTAAGTACCTTTCAGAGATTTGAGTTTTCCCATCCAGCCGAATATATCTATGCTGGTGATGTCTCAGGAAAACTTCTAGAATATCCAACATCATGGTGAACTGGCTGAACAGTACCACTCTGTTGCCCTGCAAAAAAAATTAAAAATTAGAAAATACAATCAAAGCGCAATATTCCTTTTAATATCTTAGCTGCACATGTGTAGGCAAGTTTCCCAGCTGATTTGTGGGGGAGTTGGCTGGTAAACCCACAAGACCTGATACCGATGACCTACTTTGTGGGTTGGACACTGGAAAGCCCATTTAAAGAGAAGTGAATATAGGAGCCACTTGTTCTATACTTGGCACACATAGGACCGGATACTTTCACTGTAGAAACATACTATAGTAGCGTGGTAAAAATATACATAAATATACATATATTATTATATAAATGTGCATCCACAAACTTTCAAGATACCTTTAAATACTAATTATTGTTTCAAGCTTTCCCATAAAATCAGTAGTACAAGCAGTGATAAAAAACAAAAAAAATCAAATTTAATATATCTTATTACATAAAAATGCTTCTTTTTCCACTTATCAGCAACTTCTTCTCCACACTTCAGAGAGTCAAAGAAAAATTTTCTGTGTCACTGAGAGACCAGGTTACAGAAGCTGCCCACAGGTTGCTACTACTTCTAGGGGTTCTACTCCCTCCCTCACGTCTAGACGTGCGGTACAGAGGGAAAAGTGTATGCCCCACCAATCCACTAATATACCACGGTGCTACACAACCCATACCAAAGATACAGACTATGGATAAGAAAAAAGAAAAAGATGGTATGACAGTAGAAAGTGAGAACACCTTAAATAATGCAAATACCCTACAAAAGATAAACCCTTAAAAGAATTAAAAAACAATTCGGAAACACATGGGTGGGTAACCATGATGCGTATCCAACCCCAACCTATCCCTCATTCAATCCATGAGATCCCAGAACAAACAAGGTAAGCAAATACATGGAATAAATCAATAAAAATCAAGCAATGATAAGCATGTAAATAATAAGTCAAAGCTAAAGAGAAAGTACTCCCCAATAAAAGATATAGAAAACCCTCGCAGTCCGGGACGAGGGATGGTGAGAGGAACCCCTAAAGTATCGCCAACTATTCTGGCTTCATCAGGGGTGTGTGCCCAAAGAGAAGTGCACTTCTTTATATACATAATTAGGGTAAATCCACCAATAACGTCACTAAAATAATAACGTTAACCCCCTTAATGACCGGGCCATTTTGCACCTTCGTGACCAGACTGATTTTTGCAAACCTGACAAGTGTCACTTTATGTGGTAATAACTTTGGAATGCTTTTACTTATCCAAGCCATTCCGAGACTGTTTTCTCGTGACATATTGTTCTTCATGTTAATGGTAAATTTGAGTCAATATGTTTCACCTTTATAAAAAAAATCCCAAATTTTCTGAAAAATTTATAATTTTCAAAATCCGAATCTCTGTTTTAAGGCAGATAGTAATCCCTTGCTAAATAGTTATTACTTTACATTTACCATATGTCTACTTGATGTTGGCAGCATTTTGAAAATGTCATTTTATTTTTTTAGGACATTAGAAGGTTTAACATTTTAGAAGCAATTGTTACATTTTTTAAAACATTTTCTAAAACCCACTTTTTTAAGGACCAGTTCAGTTATGAAGTCACTTTGTGGGCCTTACATAGTATAAACCACCCAAAAATGGCCCCATTTTAGAAACTTCACCCCTCAAGTTATTTAAAACTGATGTTACAAATTAGGTGCTTCACAAGAAATAAAGGAAAATGGAGATGAAATTTCCAAATTTCACTTTTTTCGAAGATTTTCCGTTTTAATAACATTTTTTTCCTGTAACACAGCAAGGGTTAACAGCCAAACTAAACTCGATATCCATTACCCCAATTCTGCAGTTTACAGTAACACCCCACATGTAGTTGTCGACTGCTATATGGGCGTACGGCAGAGCTTAGAACAGATTGAGCACAATATGGCTTTTGGAGGGCAGATTTCACTGGAATAATTTTCAGGGGCTGTGTCGCAATTGAAGTTACCACAAGGTACCCCAAAATGTGACCCCATTTTGGAAACTACACCCCCTAAAGTATTCATCTAGGGGTATAATGAGAATTTATTTTTACATTTTGGAGTTTGTCTAATTTTCCAAATTATAATTGACTAATAATATAATGAAATGTGGAATGTTAAAAAACTGTGGATTGCATAATTAAAAATGTCCAAAAATGCAAAAAAGTAAAAAAAAATGTAAACTGATTAAATTATCTAGGAAAGTGTTGATATATGGCAGTGATGGCGAACCTTTTAGAGACCGAGTGCCTAAACTGTAACCCAAAACCCACTTATTTATCGTAAAGCGCAAACACGGCAATTTAACCTGAATACCAACATAGTATATCTTCCATGTACTTTATGATTTAGCTATAATAGCCTGCCTACATTCAGTGCGCTGCCTGTGCTGTACATAGTGCGCCCTGCGCTGATGAATGTCAAGGAAAGTCTAAGGCATGTTGGTACATCATAGACTATTTCCAGGGTGCGGGTGCCCACACAGAGGGCTCTGAGTGCCATCTCTGGCACCCATGCCATAGTTTCGCCATCACCGATACATGGTATCCCATTCTTATAACAGACCATACATATCTTTTGGGCTCTGCTTTTTTAGCAGTAGGGGGCACCTCTGATGGGAATAATGCCCTGGGATAATTCTGATGGCATGACTAGATGACGCTATCCCACTGCTATCCTGGCGCTGCTCTACAAATATTGAATTTTTTATAATTTGTTCTTGAAAATCAAGATATGTTCCTTGGTTCCCTGCTTTTTGGAACATGACAAAATAATTATACAGGGCTACTTGCATTAGGTGGGCTGCAAGTTTCTTATACCAAATGCGGGACTTCCTGACCGTGCTATAGGACTGCAGCATTTGTTCTACAAGGTCCACCCCACCCATATATTTATTGTAATGCTGTATGCAGACAGGCTTACAGACGGGGGTATTTGTGCCATGCACAGGAACAGGGCTGCTGCTGTCTGGATGTACAGATGTCATTATGAGGACATCTTTTTTGTCTCACTACTTTACAAGTAAGATGACTATTGCAAAGGCCCTTTATTTCAATTTTTGGTTCACAAAAGGCTTAGGCCGGCCTCTTTGATTGTGGCGTATGGTGCCACATGCCACTGTCTTTCTAACTGAAAGGCATCTGAAAAGGGGTACCCTGGTGTAATAATAGTTGACATACAAGTGGCACCTCTTATCTAAAGGAGGGTGCAAAAGATCCCACACTATTTTATCTGCCCCTTTGAGGGAAGTGGGGCATTCAGGAGGGCAAAACTGGCTCTCTCTGCCTTCATACACTCTAAATTTATAGGTGTTGCTAGATCTGCTCTCACAGTGCTTATACATTTTTAGCCCAAATCGTGCCCTTTTCCTTGGCAAATATTGGGGAAATTGAAGCCGACTTTTAAAAAGGACAAGTGACTCGTCCACGGCAATATTTTTTTCTGGGGTGTAGGCCTCTTTAAATTTTTTAAAGGGGCCTAATTTCATAAACGTGGGGGGGGGGGCACTGTGTGTTGTCAGCGAAATTAAGAAATCGTAGGGTTGTCTCAAAATCGCTGTCTTGTCATTACTTCCCTGTACATGGAGGTATCGTACAATACCTTAGATGACCAATAAGATCTCAGTGTTTTTTTTTTTTTTTACAAGGTCCTTATTTATAAGGAGGCCCCAAAATGTTAAAATGTCTGCCACAACAACAGGGCACCATACGCCATTCTTAGCGTAATATGAGGTGGAGTGACCACCCCATAACAGATGCCTGTGACAGAATTAAATTCTGGAACAGACAGAATATATGACTCTGTGGGCATCCATTCAGGGTCAATAGCGCTAGTGCTAGGGAAAGTGTCTCGTCTGCGACTTTGCTGTGGCTCGTCATCACTAGTGTTAGCGGACGATGATGAAATTAGAAACTGTACCATCTCGCTCGCACTTTCTGTATCAGAACAGATAAATGCGTATGCCTCCTCGGACATGTACATACGTGCAGCCATTTTACATGATGCAAACTACAACTATATATATATATATATATATATATATATATATATATATATATATATATATAAATATATTATAAAAAATAATTTTTTTCAAACCACTAACCCTAACACTAGTCCAAACAATTATATATATATATATATATATATATATATATATATATATATATTATTTTTGTATAATTTTTTTAGATTTTTTTTTTTTTACTATGTCTAGCTAACTGCCAGTACTCTGGCGAACAAGCTAAAACTATCTTCTTCTTTGAAGCTTTGAAAATTCAATGGTGGCCCAAACCAATTTAAACGCCCAACAATTCATTGCTCAGAACCCTACATGAGCATACGCTAGACCCTCTAGGTTGAACCCCAGTAAGTGGAGCAGAGATGATGAAGTATTGGGGACTCGTGCTGCATATGGGCGTTGTAAAGAAGCAAAACGTTCGACAATATTGGAGTTTGGACATTTTCTACCAGACTCCAAATTAAAGTAACACCATGACCTGGAAGCTATTTGAGTCAATTTGGAAATTCTTACAACAATGCATAGTGCCCACCCCAAAATGACCCAACATTTGACCGTCTGTTCAAGGTTAGGCCTGTCATTGACCACTTTAACACCAGGTTTGCTGGGGTGTACAACCCAGATAAAAATGTATGTTTACACAAATCCCTATTATTTTTCAAAGGGAGGATTAGATTCTGCCAGTACCTGCCTAGCAAACGGGCAAGGTATGGCATAAAAATTTACAAACTTTGTGAGAGTTCCGCATTTACTAAGGAAAAGATTCCCGGATAGAACCCCCAGAATGCCTGGCCCCCATCCTAGGAGTTAGTGAGAAGATTGTGTGGGAATTACTGCACCCACTGTTGGATAAGGGTTACCACCTCTATGTGATTGAATATTATACCAGCATACCCCTATTCATGTCCCTAACTGCCTGAGGTACTGTGACTTGAGGCACAGTCAGCAAAAATCAGGGCAACCACTGAGAATGGG
This sequence comes from Bufotes viridis, assembly GCA_033119425.1. Classification (NCBI taxonomy): domain Eukaryota; kingdom Metazoa; phylum Chordata; class Amphibia; order Anura; family Bufonidae; genus Bufotes; species Bufotes viridis. The sequence continues at coordinate 412,210,611 of CM065589.1, read as the reverse complement.
TGAAAGTAGGGCTCTCCTCCAGGATAACATGCTGGTGGTTAAGTACAAGGACAAGAGGGACGTCCTTGTACTGACCACCACACTAAAGCCAGCTCCCCTACTCCTGTACGAGGTACCACGACCACTACCCCCAAACCAGTTTGTATCCTGGACTACAACAGGCACATGGGAGGGGTGGATCTTTCAGATCAACTTCTGAAGCCCTACAGTGCCACTCGAAAATGGGTAACAAAATGTGGGTGTAAAGCAACTTTTTGAGAAAAAAAATGCAATTTTTCACTTTCACTGCCAAGTGTTTCCTAATTCTAAGAAACAACTTTGAGGTCAAAGTGCCTACTATACACCTTGAAAGATTCCTTGAGGGGTGTAGTTTCCGAAATGGGGTCATTTTTTGGGGGTTTCCACTGTAGGGCCACCTCAGGGTGTCTTTATATGGGACATAGCTCCCAATTACCATTCCAGCTAAATCAGCTCTCTTAACGCCATATGGGGCTCCTTCCACTCTGAAGCCTGCTGTGCGCCCGTACATCAGTTTCTGAGCACATATGGGGTGTTGCCGTATTAGGGGGGGAAATGGGGAACAAAATGTGGGGTGCATTTTGTCTTGTTACCCTTTAGGAAAGTTAAAAATGTGGGTGTGAAGCACTTTTTGCAATTTTTCATTTTCACTGCCAAGTGTTTCCTAATTCTTGGAAACACCTTTCAGGTTAAAGTGCTCACTACACACCTTGAGCTTGGGAGACATAATAGCAGTAAATCTCTAACCTTTAGATCAGGAAAAACTGATATATATAAGGACACATTTCTTTCACCATATGGAGGTGGTTCTTTGTTGTTCGCAGGTGATTTTGTCGATATCCATGAACCTCTTTGGGAATTTTTGTGGTGCTGCACCTGCGATTTTTTAAATATATATAGTACCAGTGCAAATGAAATTACCTTTTTCTTAACATCAGACAATATTTGGTCGAGAACCTCAAATTTTCCAGAATCTAATAGCAGTTCCTTTTCAAGCTTATACTGAGAGAGGCTGGAAAATTCGGAGCACAGTCTGTGGAGCTCAAAGTCTGTCATGACTTCCATGTCCTCGAAGATTAGATCAGGATTAGCTTCACAATGGGTTGGCTCCTGAGTGAATAAATGAAACATCTGATATACAATATGTAGCAGGAGAGTCTGAAATATCCTTTCTGCTATAGGACACAGTCTTCTATTATCTCCATATAGAATACATTGAATGGGGCTGCTTAACCCTTTAAGTGTTTTTCTCACTTCAGCAAATGGCATTTATCATGTACAGAAAGTTAATATGAGGCACTTACTAATGGATTGTGTTTCTCCATATTGCCTAGTTTGCAGGCTGGATTCATTTTTCCATCACGTTTCCACGGTTAAGACCACCCTAGAGTCCATCAGCGGTGGTCATGCTTGCACACTATAGGGAAAAGCATTAGCCTATGTGCTCTCCCATGGTCCCGGCCACCAGAGAGGCAGATGTTTTTTCCCAGATTGTGCAACCACAACCACCACTGATGGATTGCAGGGTGGTCTGTAACCATGGAAACGAGCAGTGTATAATGTGATGGAAAAAATCAATCAAGCCAGCAATAGAAGCAATATGGACAATCACAATCCATTAGTAAGTGCCTTTTATTAACTTTTTTAACGCTGTAAATGCCATGTGCTGAACTGAGACAACCCCTTTAAATCTTCTTCCAACTATACAGTTATTTGGTACAGAAATTTACACTACGGACTATTCACAAAACATTTTAGCAGAGACCAAACTGCAAAAAAACATTTAGTCCTACACAGCAATGTGGAAACTCGGGTGTATAAACAATAATGGCTGCCTGCCATTAGGGCAGAGCTGTGATGTGTGACTGTACAGTGCCAACAGCGGGTCTAGGTAGTCTGAGATAGTCTAAGACACACCCTCTGTCTTATCATTGGTTGAGACTGCTGCTCCATATGTCTATCACAGGCTCATCAGAACGTCTGTAGACGGAGAGCTGATAACTATTAAAGCAAGGACAGGATTATGACAGAATACTGGTATACCCACCCACACAAGGCAGGTCAGCCTATTTTCTAACATACCCTACTAATCCACCACGTGAAAAAGACACTTTTGTAAACTATTTGGTAATACATAAGATCTACAGTTTTAGAAAAAAACACTGCAAAGTAAGAATGCATTCAAAAATAGAAGTGTTAAAGGTTTTTTTGGGGGGATTTCAATACTGATGACCTATCCTCGGATAGGTCATCAATATCAGATTGGTGGGGGTCTGACACCCTTGGAACAAGGAGTAGGTGTAATTACAAGCCACCCCATTCACTTCTATGGGACGGCTCGTTCCTATATATTTGAATAGAAACAAACCCCCCCATTGCTCATCAATATTAAAATCCCGGAAAACCCTTTTATTAGTTTATTTTTAGCAATTACCAAAATTCAAAGTGAATGAATAAAAGAGACATCTAAATCAGATCAGTATTTGGTGTGACCACCCTTTGCCCAACATCAGTTGTAGGCACACTTGAACAAGGTTTTTTTTTTTTTTTTTTAAGAAACTTTACAGGGAGGTTGTTCCAAACATCTTTGAGAACTGACCATAGGTCTTCAGTGGAGATAGGCTTTCTCAAATCATTCTGTCTCTTCATGTAATCCCAGGCAGACTCAATGTTGAGATTCGGACTCTGAGGACCATATCATCACTTCCTTCTTCAGGCCATATTCACATGACCATGTCCATTTTGTGTACCGCAGAACATGGCACTGTCCAAGTGCACCTCATATCTGTGTGCTGCAAAAGATAGGACATGTCCTATCTTTGGCTGCATCTTGCAGATCACGGACCCAATGAAGTTTTTTTGATGGGCTCCATATGTTTTTTCCCCCTAACGTATATGTTAAAGAGTAACTAAACTTTTATTCTAACTTAATAATTTGTCCCTAACCCCCTAAAAAATCTTTTTCTAATATACTTTATTTATTAGAGTTCTAGTTCTCTTAGCTGAGCGAAGCAGACAGAAGCAGGAGCCCGCTCAGCTAATCCTGGCATAATACATGGGTACAGGGTACCCATGTACTATGCCAGCTGTCAGTAATAGTCCAGGGAGCACAGGCAGGTGCAGCAATGAGCGCTTCTGCCCGTACTCCCTGCACTGCTGCGGCCCCATTCATAAAATGAGTACTCCATACACGACTGACAGCTCAGCGGTGTAGGAAGAACTGAGTTTTAGCGCACCAGTGAATGGTGCGCTTTAGGGGTGAAAAAGTATGGCAAAAATAGAAAACTAATAAAGTATATTAGAAAAGAGATGTTTTAGGGGGTTAGGGACAACATATTAAAAATTAGTACAAAAGTTTAGTTACTCTTTAACCGTATGGAAAAACGTGATGCGAGCAGCAATTATACCATTATAATAACATTACATATATCTGTGGATCATAGTCTCACATTTTACAGCTAGGTGAGGATATATTTACCTTGAGCATTAGCTTGGACATGGAGCGTAATTTTTCTGCTGTATAATATTGACGGTGTAGCAGGGGGTGATTGGCCATTTTTCTTAAGTGCATCATAACATTACAAAGCTCAGAAGTTTTTTCTAAAAGAAAACAATTACTTTAATCTACAGTTAAGAAAAACTAACAAACCACTGCTGAAGAATTGGTAAATGGGTTTACCTGGTCCCTCAATGGACCTCTTCAGCTTAGCCATTAAACTGTCATACAGCTGCTGCTGCTTTTTGGACATTTGGCAAAACTTAATGTGATCTTGCTTAGGAGGCAATTGCTTGAGAACCTAATGAAACAGAAACAGGAAGATTACTTGGAACTGAACCCGCATTCGGTAATAGTTTTTTTTTATAGTAGAAATTAAATTTTTAAAGTTATTAGCCGAAGTCTCACGAGACTTCGCAAAGTAATAACTTCGACTCATCTGCGCCAATACATTCTAATACTGTACAGAGCTTCTGCTCCATACAGTATTCTAACAAAGTTTTATGCAAATCGACTTCGGATGTTTCATCCGAATTCTATTCGCTTCATCCCTAAAAATGAACACAACAAAATGTATAACGTAAAAGGTCATTGGCCGTATTTTCCCATCCACCCAATAAAGAGTTAATAAAAGTTAATCAGTAAGTTAAGTGTACCCCTAAATGGTGCAATTAAAAACTACAGCTAAGGTCCAAAATGCATACAAGGGGAAGGGTTTAACGCAGAATCAAGGCAGATTTGCACACATGATAGAGCAAGTGATGGCACCAACTACCCCAAGCTTTGATGCTCCTTCCTCACAGGGGTCTCGGCGTTACTTTATTTTCATGTATTCTCCACAACATGCATAAATGCAAATCCGAGGCAGAACTCGAGGGTCAGCTTCGGGTGTCTGCCCAGGATTCCACAGAGGATCTGCCGTGTGAACATAGCCCAACAATCAGAAGTAGCATTTCATTTATTTTTATCACCGATTTCCTCTTTAGAACTTTCCAACAAGACACCATGGCCATCTTTAGATCCTGCCGCGCATCTCTTACCTCAGTTTTTACTCTTTTGAGTATAAATGGCTTCATGATCAGTTTTGCATGGGCAATTCTCTCCTTTTCAAAAGTGCTTTGCTCGTCAGTCGATTTCTAAAAGAACAGATCATTAGACATTACTGAAAAGGTTACTGGCACCCACAGCGCCATCTGCTGTCCTGCAAACAAAGATACAATTGGTGAAAGAAAACCTGCTCGTTTTTTAGAAAAAAACAAACTGTTAGTTGTATTTGGGTCCTATGAGGGTGAAAGGGCCAAAAACACGGACACCGGCCATGTGCACATGGCCTGCACTATAATAGAAAATGCCTATTCTTGTCCGCTATTGCGGACAATAATAGGACATGTTCTATTTTTTTGCGGAAACGGAAGTGCGGATCCGGAAACGCGGACAGCACACAGTGGTGCTGTCCGCATCCATTGCAGCCCCATTAAAAAAGGAATGGGTCCGCACCCATTCCGCAAAATTGCGGAATGGATGCGGATCCATTTTGCGGAAGTGTGAATGGACCCTTAAAAGGGATTCGGCAGCCTCTGAATTAAGGAACGAGGTCTGTGATCTGTACACATGCGCTGCACCTCTGGATTTATGATTTTATATGCTCACGGTACTCCTTGGAGAATATTCTAATTTACAGTAGTGAGTATGTTTATAGTGGGGTGGCAATAAGCAACAGGCCGCTGACCCGGATTTTACCTAATCAGTACAATCACTTCATTGTAATCATACACATATCTACCACTAGATGGCACTCATGCCCCTTTAATTATCCAGTGAGTACTAATCTAGTTAAATCAAATCATAGGCCAGACAGGCAATCCATTAAACATTAGCATTAATGATATTGTTGAATGACATTAGATCCCAGTATAACATTACGACAAAGCTACCGCTGGAATAAAGTAAATCACAACTATGTTTATGGAAGTATTCTAGGAATTAGGACGGTGCATCCTCAGCAGCGCAGTACTCATTGCCAGTTGGATAGCTAAGGACAAGTAAGTATAAAACAAATTTATGCTAACTTTCAGGACACGTGAGCGCAAACTATCCTTTCCAGAATATGCCTGTATATGTTTTGTTGTTTTATATGCTGAATGTTAATGTGGTACCGAAACATTTACATTTTTTTTTAGTTTTATATAGGGAAGAATAGTAAGTGGCAAAATTTGCAAATTTCCTTTTAGTTTTTTTTTAGGTTTAATAATTACTTAAAAAAAATAATAATAATTATAGCACAACATAATCCCCTTGCGTGTTAACACAAATTATGTGCATTTTGGCCAACATACATAGTTGCTATAACGCCCGAGAACTAAAGTCCTAAACTTATTGTAGCTTGTGCCCCACCACTAGCTGATATTTAGTTATGTGAATTTGGAGTAACATTTTGCATGATACAGACACATTATCACAAGTGTAATGTGTGCCCATGTCACAGGGTGCTCCTGATGATAAAGGTGGGTTAGGGTGATAGATTTTAATGTTAAGGGTTGATTTTATTTATTATTATTTGATTTTTTTATTAATTTAACTTTTTTCCCACATTGCCCTAGGGCTTGAGAAAGCTGGGAGGATAAGGCTGGGAACACACCTAAGCGTTTCTGAATCGCGCGTATGACGCGCGTTTTGGAACTAAGAAACGCGCATCATACGCGCGATTCAGTGATTCTCCCCTATTTCAGCATGGTCCATAGGCGCGTTAAAACGCCCAAAAGAAGCTCATGCTGAAGCAACAGCGTTTGGCGTTTTTCAGCGCGTTCAAACGCGCTGTAAAACGCCCAAATGTGAACCATGCCCATAGGGATGCATGGCTTTTCACATGTTGAGCTTTTTTCAGCGCGTATGAACGCGCTGAAAAACGCTCAGGTGTGTTCCTAGGGTATGAGTGCTGGCACACAGTGCAGCTCTGACATGCATTCAGGATGCAGTTTTTTATTGTAGCAAGCGGAAATGACAATTCATTCCCACTATGCAGAACAGCAGGAGTTAATGAGGCTGCTAAACTGGCTAAATTGAAAACTGCATCCTGAACGCATGTCAGAACTGCACTGCGTGCCAGCATTCCTGTGTATGGAGATCACTGATCTGCTGGGCTTTACATCCTTTTAGCACTGATCTGGAAAAAAAAGTGGACAAAATTGGAAAAATGAGAAATTAGCAAATAACGGACACAACTTCAGGAAGGAGAATAAACAGGTAAGGAATGCAGAGGGATGGGGATGCTTGCCGCTACTGATGAGCGATCAGCTTTTTGCACTATTATTTTGCAGTTACCGCTTTGGAAGAGAACATCCTCTTGAGCTCACTGGTACTGCTGCTGAACATGTGTGGCATCACAAAATTCAGGAGAGACATGAGTTCCAGCAGGTTATTTTGGACTGGAGTTCCAGTTAGCAGCAGACGATTCTTGGCCTGTTTGGGCAAAAGATGTTGAAAGCTATAAGTGGCTTTATTTGTGGAAAAAGGCAGCTATGCCCAAAACAAACACACAGTCACAGAGTAATTGGTCTATTGCTGTAGAAACTATTGGGGTCATTTTTTTAAACTGGTGTAAAGTAGAATTGGCTTAGTTCCCCATAGCAACTAATCAGATTGCACCTCTTATGTTCAACAGCTTCTTTGCAAAATAAAAGGTAGAATCTGATTGGCTGCTATGGGCAACTAAGCCAGTTCTACTTTACATCAGTTTGATTAATGACCCCCTATATGAATCCATTAACCCCATTTCCATACATCAGCCTCAGCTTGATCAGAGTGCAAACAACTGGTAGGCCACACGGGACTGATTAGCTGCAGAAGAAGGGCTCCTAATGATCCTTTAAACTCCCATTCAAGAAGCTCAATGAACACCCGCTGAGCAAAGTCTCAGGAGGCATTTCTGTACCCTGGTGTCTAGGCTGCTGCCCCAGCTTCCTCGTGGCTTAAAATCTGCAAGGCTGGGGGCTGCAGGTAAGTGTTCAGGTAATGGCCTCGCAGATCATCAAGACTGAGAACCGCAAGGTCAACAACGCCCCAAAATGGGAAACCGTGCGCACAGGGTCAATAAAAAGTAAACTGGTGCAGGCCCAGGATAGCCCACCTCTTATACTGCACTGTTGGTGCTTTTTGTGTGCAAGTCGTTTGCCGTTTTTCCTATGGAGCCATGTCAGACTACGGGGAGGCTGACTGTAGGATTGTTAATGTAGCTTTCCACGCACGCCAGTAATAGTTCTGCCCTCAGGATCGCTACACTGAAATTCGCAGCTTTTTTCTATGCTACCCCTTCATGAGCTTTGTAACTTAGGTCTTGCTGTTCTTTATTTATCATATCATTATGAACATTTCCACACGGAGGAACAAAAGTACTGAAATCAAACAGTAAAAAAATGTCTCGGCAGATCACCGGCGTTTGGTTGGAGTACAGACGGCTTCAGTCCCAATTCAAGCATTGAAAGGTAATCCGATATCTGCACGCACTGACTGGCTCTCAAGTGTCCCAATAAGTGGCAAAAACAGTACAAAATTTATTGCTAAAAAAAAAATCACTGTAATATAAAATAAATGACCTGAAATAAAATACAGGTGCAGCGGTTAGAAGTACAATATCGGCTACTAGTTGGCAGCATCAATACTGGTTCAGTGGTTAGCACTGGTGCTTTGCAGAGTTTGGTTCTTGGGTTCGAATCCGACCAGGGATAGCATTGAGTCTGTTCTCCCTGTGTTTGCGGAGGTTTTCTCCAGGTACTCAAAAAAAATAATATATGCAAAACTGGCTTCCTTTGGAATTGAACCTAGTGTGCATTGGGGGCGAACGCTTATATTGTGTGCGCTTCTCACCCGCTCTGGCCACCTCTGCATTTCTCGGTCCTGCAGATGGTGATCAACAAAGTTCTAGTCTGTGATGGTATTCTCCTCTGAGATACAAGAGGAAATAAGCGATTCCCCTCTGAACACTGAGCTTGAGCCGCTCTCCACTATTTAAAGTAAAGATTGTAAGTATTTTATGGCTGTCTATTGCCTTTTACAACAATTTGACACCCTAAAATACACCCTAGCCAGGTTATCTACTGAATGTTTAGTTGTCTTGAGCACAAGTGCCCCGTGGCAGAACACAGATTGTCTCATGTCACCACTATTGGTGCTGCCAAATAGTAGCCTATACGTATTTATTGTTGTTTCTAGTGATCTCTTTTACTTTATGTTACCATAACCGATTTTATTCCACAAATGCCGTCTCATTTTAGCCCTAAATATTGGACCGTTTTCCCTTATAAGAAATCTGAATGCCAGTCAAAGTGTAAAAGTAAAACATAACCTAACTGCGCTCTAAGCAGCACCAACAGGAACAGATACTTGAAGACAAGAGCCACCAATCTTTAATAAGGAGCTGGTGACTGCTTTGTACAGAACTGGAGATCTCCTATTTCAATGCTAAATCCCAGTGTAAATATAATGCTGTACAAGTGCTAATGTGTATAAAGCCGCTTGCGAGTGTTTCAAGTTAAGGCAGCATCTTTCTTTGACATTGATGTATTATAGAACAGAACCTGAACTGGCCAACTGAAAACCCTGCTTGTCGAAGCGGTCTAATTTATTACAGACATGAACACTTACTGTGAGTTCAAGCTCGGATTTGCTCCTCTAAAGAAGTGAAATAAATCAGCTGAATGGCCTTGCATGTTTAATGGTGGGACTCAAGGGGCTGCAAGAGCACTGCACAAATTCCCCTTACAAATGATGCATGCTGAGTGACACTTACATTTAAGGTCATAAGGTGCTGATAGCGAATGGAACTCATGTTTTTCAGCATGTGTCCTTCGTCGAACACTGCGTAATTCAGCTTCAAGCGGCGAAACAATCCGCGATCGTCAGCGCTGCTGATTGCACAATTGTATCTGCAAATAAACAAGCATTTTATAGCTGTTAAAATGTACGGAACAGCTCAGTATAAAGTGCTTTGAACAGCTGCTACAATAAACAGTTAAGTATTTTATACAGCAATCTTTTACCTTTATTAAAGCTAGGACAAGGCCCTATTTATTACAGAGAAATGCTATGCACAATTGTCTTCCATGCTGGTCTCTAGTACTACATATATAGATGTCCATCGCTGTGTATCTATCTACACAGTGGTGCTTAAGGCCCCTTTCACACGAGCGTGTCCGGATTAGGTCCGGATGCGTTGCGGATGCGTTCAGGGAAAACTGTGCGATTTCACAGGCAAAGTCATTCAGTTTTGCCTGCGATTGCGTTCAGTTGTTCAGTTTTTTCCGCGCGGGTGCAATGCGTTTTGATGCGTTTTTCACGCGCGTGATAAAAAACTGAAGGTTTACAAACAACATCACCAAGCAACCATCAGTGAAAAACGCAACACACCCGCACTTACTTGCTGATGCAATGCGTTTTTCACGCAGCCCCATTCACTTCTATGGGGCTAGGGCTGCGTGAAAAACGCAGAATATAGAACATGCTGCGATTTTCATGCAACGCACAAGTGATGCGTGAAAAAAAACGCTCATGTACACAGACCCATTGAAATGAATGGGTCAGGAAAACTCGCCCGTGTGAAAGGGGCCTAAGAGTTACTAAACCCTTCAGAATGTTCTACATTTCTGCATAAATTTGACCTAAAACTACATCACATTTTCAGAAAAGTCCTAAAAGTAGGTGAAGATAGGCGATCAAGTCTAATATTTGATTTGGTTATCTGTTGATTCACTACCACGTCTGTGGGTGGCAAAAGTAGGAGAACCTTTAGGCTAGAGCTACGCTGCGACTTTTTGTAACGCAGCTGATTTTAGCTATAGAACTACATTGCACTCCAATAAAAAACATTGCTGCTTATCTGCTGATTGCTAAGGATAAGCTGTCCAGAAAACTAAAGGAACAATGTTTCGTGGACGGATGAGACCAGAACATTTTGGTTTAAATGAAAAGTATTATGTTTGGGGAAAAGAAAACACATCATTCTAGCATAAAAAAAATCTGTAAAACGCAGTGGTGGTAGTATCATGGCTTGGCCCAGCCTTGCTGCATCCCTGCCAGAATGTCTTGTCATCACTTAATGAACAATGAATTCTGTCCCCGGCCTGAAGAGAGCAGTTCATGGGAGGAAACCCACCAACATAACAGAGTTAAAGCTGCCATGTACGAAGGAATTGGCTAAAAACCTATTGTGCAGGAGCAATCAACAATTACCAGAAAAGTTTAGTTGCAGTTATTTCTGCATAAGGGGGTCACTAAGATACTGAAAGCAAAGATTCACATACTTTTCCCACTAATGTTTTTGACTCATTCGTATGATTTGGTTATCTAGCTACTTTTTGGACTGAAAATCTGATTTAGCTACAGGTCAAATTTATGCACAAATCTAAAAAAAAAATTCTGAAGGCTCCACAAACTTTCACGCACCAGTGTGTGTAATATATATACATCTTGATATTCTAAAGATAAATGTTTTATTTTATATAAGCATAAGAGCAATATTGGTTTCAGAAGGCTGCACTGTGGCATATTCACCACAAGAGGTCACCCTATATCTAGGTCAAATAAAATTAAAACTTGGTAAAACTTACGTTGTGACGATAACGTTAAATTCTACAACCTTATTCAAGATGTCATATCGTAAATGTCTTCGCTCTTCCTGAGAGCCTATGAGAAAAAGAATAATATCAGTGCTTAAAATGCAGACACAGATTTGTAGAATCATATGTATAGAAAGAAAAAAAAACTATACATACCATAATATAGCAAGATATTCAGATCTGGACACCAGTGGTTGAACTCTCGGACCCAGTTATCTTTGGGGGAAAAAACCCACAAAACTTCAGCAATGTATGGACTATAATATGAAATTCGTTCTATAGTTCTTGATAAACTGCAGCTCCCAAACATAACGGAATGAATACACCATGGCACACTTAGATGCACGTTTTCCAGTGGATGTCACCATGTAAAATTAAAATCTGCAACAAACATGCCGTGTATGACCTCTTGAAATTTCACACGACAATGTAAAGAGAATGCAGGAGTCCACAGGTTATTTTTTGCTTAGTTTTTATTTTGGGCTTGTTCACACGCTAAGAAATTCAATAACATAACACTGGCAATGCATGTGAATAGGTATTTTAGACCCACTTACATCCAGGGAAAACTATGCACTATGTGGAGGGGAATGTGCCACTGATGCCCAATTAAGGGATTTTACATGAAAAGAACTCAGTCGAGCTTTATATACAGTACTATCTTACCAGTACTGTAGGCCAATTCTCAGGTTTTAGGAGGATAACCCTGCCACAATACATTTCAGAAACAATGATATACTCTACTAACCTAGTGTGGATGCTGGAACCACCACAATATGTGGGCCATGGTCTCCGTTCATGTAAAGATATGCAAGGAATGCTATGGCTTGGACCGTTTTCCCCAAACCCTGAGAAGGAATAGACAAGATTCTCAACAAGCATACCATCGACCATCAAGGTATAAGATCTGAATAAGCAGGAAAATAAAAAAGCCACTTCCTTATGATAACTCGGGTCACGTAGGACCTATCTATAGGTCCACGTACACGAGACGCTGACTAGTACTGCTCCACAGAATTCTATCATCATCAGTGCTTCTATCGGTGGTGGTCTGAGTGGTCAGACCTTAATTACCAGCTGAAGACATGATCTAGTCCAGTGATGGGCAAACTGCGGCTCTCCAGCTGTTGCAAAACTACAACTCCCAGCATGCAAAGACTGCTTACAGCTATCAGCCTACAGCAGGGCATGGTGGGAATTGTAGTTTTGCAACAGCTGGAGAGCCGCAGTTTGCCCATCCCTGATCTAGTCTACTGATGGTAGAAAAGGAGGTAAGAACAAGGAACCACATTTAGGCCACCTGCACACATTTCGGAATACTTGCAGTTTTTCAGCGTACACTTTGCGGATTGTTTTTGTGCGGATATAGACCTGCTGTGCAGATTTCCAAATCCGCAGCATGTCAATTATGTATTAGCCGTGGATTTCACTCTCTTCCAATGAAGGTGAAATCTGTGGCAAAACAGCATCAAAAACTGCTGTTAGAAATCGTGGTTCTTGGTGGGGATATGGTGCAGAAAGACTCAAATCTGCATGGAAATCCACGTAGATCTTAGGTGTGTTCACCTGCACTTGTGTGCCCTTAAATCATTATTTCTGCCACCACCACTCTGTTCCGGCTCCAACAAATAGGGGACCAGAGTGTGGTGGGCCAAAGATGCCGGAGGTCTGCCCAAAGACGGTTTTAAAGCTGGACAACCCCTTTAAAGAGGCAGTGGAGGTTTATGCACACGTGGCTTTATTCCAGAAAAAGCGCGACATCTGTCCATGGGTTGAAGCGGGTATTGCAGCTCAGCTACATTAAAGTGAGCTGTATTACAACACATAACCTGTGGACTGGGGTGGCGCTGCTTTTGGAAGGCGGCAGCCATGTTTTATAGAAAATGGACAACTCCTTTAAGACGCCATTCACCTTCAATAGCTGTCAGATGACCGCTCAGTTGGATGATAATCATCTCTCCTGACTCCCCCATACATATGAGTTTTCACATCATCTGTCGGTGGAGAGTTGGGGCTCCCCATACACATTTCATTGTATGCCAGTCCGAGGTTTGACCGACAATACTCTAATGTGTATGGGGGCCCTTAGCAGAGCGTCTGAGCCATATTACTCCACTGAACACAAGCCAGAAGTTTAAAATCTTCCTCTAATTTCCTCTCCTGCCTGATCAGACATCATTCATGGAAAAACGCAAGTAGACATTTGCAGGACAGTCGCTAAGGCATGCACAGATCCTATTCTAATGAATGGGAGCCAAGCACGATAATCACAGGAAGGGAAACTGGATGGACAATAATTACTTAGAAGGTGAGAAATAATACCAACCATCTCATCGGCCAAAATCCCGTTCACTTTGTGTTTGTGAAGGAGGACTAGCCAATTTAAGCCAATCTTTTGGTAAGGCTTGAGCACCAGGCTGCAAAAAAAAAAAAGTTGGTAAAGGTCAACAAGTCATTTCTGGCATCTTATGTGCAAGTAACTCCAGCAGACGTATGCCATTCAACACAGTGTATTGTTTATTACAGCCAGTAAATCATGGTTTTACAGGACGCGTTTCAGCCTGCCCAGCCTTTCTCAACTGATAACACAAACTGATAGATAGTGACATTTTATAGGTGAAGGGGTTGGATTACATGTCAGTAACATCATGAATTCATTATCCAATGAATGCGCTAGATTCAAAAGGTAATAATCCTAATCATAGCATCCTAGACGTAACCAGTGCGTATACCTTTTGCTGAGGATAGAAGGTTGCTGTATATTCCATCCACTTTCCCCGTCTTCGGTGATATGAGTGACCTGCGTCATTAATTTCCTTGAAATGTCCTCACATTTGTTCATAAGTTTCAAAACCACCTCTCTTTCTTTGATCAATATTTTGCAGTCCCAAACCAGGTCTATGGAAAGTGTATTCACTGTGTTCACTTTATTAAGCTGCAGAGAAAATAAAAACCATTTATTCAGCATTGATCTAATGTTTCATACCACTATTAGACAGCAGGTGGCGCTCTTGACAAGCCACAATTACCAGGAAACGATTGACTAAAAAAGGCATCTTCTCTGTGTGAATTTTCAGATTTCCATGCTTTTATTCAGTGTACATAAGGGTTTGTAGATATCGTACTGGATATATAGTCTTAGGATAAATATACCTACCGGTAGTTTATGCCCTACATCAAAAACTGAAGTAGACTAGGTGCATTGCTCTACAATGGAGACCAAGTAAAAGTTACCCTGAACAGACATTAACTAGCACAAAATTCAAGTGTTTTCCAGGCTCCTGATATTGATGACCCATTATTAGAAGGGGAGAGTCCAACATCTGCGCATCCATCGATCAGCAGCTCCCTGCAGCTTGTGGTGCTTGGACCAGGAAGTGTAGTGGCTGTGCCACTGTCCGTACTTGCCTGCCACCCGCAGCTCCGGTCCTACACACTGGCTCCCGTGTGGATCTTTTGGTCTGCGGCTTGTCCTCTTCGGTACAGGGATAATCATCTGCTCGATTGCAGCCAATGCCTGGATTCAGAAGTGACCGGTCCACAAGAGGCACATCACCTCTGAACCTAGTGATTGGCTACAGCGGAGCAGATGATCATGCCCATGCCAGGGACAACTTAAGCCACAGACTGGAAAATGGACACACAGGAGCCAGAATGATGGACCAGAGCGGCAAGTAGTAGGCAAGTATCATTTTTCCTTAGCAGAGGCAGACTGCGGGCTCCTGTGAAAGCTGAACCTGTGAAAATAATGACTAAGATGACTGCAGCCATGCCCATTGTGAACGTCCCCCTCTGGTCTTCACTACAGCACAGCTCCAGGCATGGTAACTAAGGGCCCTGGCGTAGCTTGAAGATACCTAGTATAAGAGACGGGGGAGAGATGAGAACTGATTATCTATCACCACAAGAACACCCTGCATGGCAACTAAGAGCCCTGGCGTAGCTTGAAGATACCTAGTATAAGAGACAGGGGGAGAGGTGAGGACTGATTATCTATCATTAGAACACCCTGCATGACTAAGAGCCCTGGAGTAGCTTGAAGATACCTAGTATAAGAGACGGGGGAGAGGTGAGAACTGATTATCTATCATTAGAACACCCTGCATGGTAACTAAGGGCCCTGGAGTAGCATGAAGATACCTAGTATAAGAGACAGGGGGAGAGGTGAGGACTGATTATCTATCATTAGAACACCCTGCATGGTAACTAAGGGCCCTGGAGTAGCATGAAGATACCTAGTATAAGAGACAGGGGGAGAGGTGAGGACTGATTATCTATCACCACTAGAACACCCTGCATGGTAACTAAGGGCCCTGGAGTAGCATGAAGATACCTAGTATAAGAGACAGGGGGAGAGGTGAGGACTGATTATCTATCACCACTAGAACACCCTGCATAGTAACTAAGAGCACTGGAGTAGCTTGAAGATACCTAGTATAAGAGACAGGGGGAGAGGTGAGGACTGATTATCTATCATTAGAACACCCTGCATGACTAAGAGCCCTGGAGTAGCTTGAAGATACCTAGTATAAGAGACGGGGGAGAGGTGAGAACTGATTATCTATCATTAGAACACCCTGCATGGTAACTAAGGGCCCTGGAGTAGCATGAAGATACCTAGTATAAGAGACAGGAGGAGAGGTGAGAACCGATTATCTATCACCACTAGAAGACCCTGCATGGTAACTAAGAGCCCTGGAGTAGCATGAAGATACCTAGTATAAGAGACAGGGGGAGAGGTGAGGACTGATTATCATTAGAACACCCTGCATGGTAACTAAGAGCCCTGGAGTAGCATGAAGATACCTAGTATAAGAGACGGGGGAGAGGTGAGAACTGATTATCTATCACCACTAGAACACCCTGCATGGTAACTAAGAGCCCTGGAGTAGCATGAAGATACCTAGTATAAGAGACAGGGGGAGAGGTGAGAACTGATTATCTATCACCACTATAACACCCTGCATGGTAACTAAGGGCCCTGGAGTAGCATGAAGATACCTAGTATAAGAGACGGGGGAGAGGTGAGGACTGATTATCTATCACCACTAGAACACCCTGCATGGTAACTAAGGGCCCTGGAGTAGCATGAAGATACCTAGTATAAGAGACAGGGGGAGAGGTGAGGACTGATTATCTATCACCACTAGAACACCCTGCATGGTAACTAAGAGCCCTGGCGTAGCTTGAAGATACCTAGTATAAGAGACAGGAGGAGAGGTGAGAACTGATTATCTATCATTAGAACACCCTGCATGACTAAGAGCCCTGGAGTAGCATGAAGATACCTAGTATAAGAGACGGGGGAGAGGTGAGAACTGATTATCTATCACCACTAGAACACCCTGCATGGTAACTAAGAGCCCTGGAGTAGCATGAAGATACCTAGTATAAGAGACAGGGGGAGAGGTGAGAACTGATTATCTATCATTAGAACACCCTGCATGGTAACTAAGGGCCCTGGAGTAGCATGAAGATACCTAGTATAAGAGACGGGGGAGAGGTGAGGACTGATTATCTATCACCACTAGAACACCCTGCATGGTAACTAAGAGCCCTGGAGTAGCATGAAAATACCTAGTATAAGAGACAGGGGGAGAGGTGAGAACTGATTATCTATCACCACTATAACACCCTGCATGGTAACTAAGGGCCCTGGGTAGCATGAAGATACCTAGTATAAGAGACAGGGGAGAGGTGAGACTGATTATCTATCACCACTATAACACCCTGCATGGTAACTAAGGGCCCTGGAGTAGCATGAAGATACCTAGTATAAGAGACAGGGGGAGAGGTGAGAACTGATTATCTATCACCACTATAACACCCTGCATGGTAACTAAGAGCCCTGGAGTAGCATGAAAATACCTAGTATAAGAGACAGGGGGAGAGGTGAGAACTGATTATCTATCACCACTATAACACCCTGCATGGTAACTAAGGGCCCTGGAGTAGCATGAAGATACCTAGTATAAGAGACAGGGGGAGAGGTGAGGACTGATTATCTATCACCACTATAACACCCTGCATGGTAACTAAGGGCCCTGGAGTAGCATGAAGATACCTAGTATAAGAGACAGGGGGAGAGGTGAGAACTGATTATCTATCATTAGAACACCCTGCATGGTAACTAAGGGCCCTGGAGTAGCATGAAGATACCTAGTATAAGAGACAGGGAGAGAGGTGAGAACTGATTATCTATCACCACTAGAACACCCTGCATGGTAACTAAGGGCCCTGGAGTAGCATGAAGATACCTAGTATAAGAGACGGGGGAGAGGTGAGAACTGATTATCTATCATTAGAACACCCTGCATGGTAACTAAGGGCCCTGGAGTAGCTTGAAGATACCTAGTATAAGAGACAAGGGGTGATTATCTATCACCACTATAACACCCTGCATGGTAACTAAGGGCCCTGGAGTAGCATGAAGATACCTAGTATAAGAGACAGGAGGAGAGGTGAGGACTGATTATCTATCACCACTAGAACACCCTGCATGGTAACTAAGGGCCCTGGAGTAGCATGAAGATACCTAGTATAGAGACAGGGGAGAGGTGAGACTGATTATCTATCGCCCTACCACCTGCATGGTAACTAAGAGCCCTGTAGCAGGATACCTAGTATGAACAGGGGAGAGGTGAGCAGTTATCTATCATTAGAACACCCTGCATAGTAACTAAGAGGCCCTGGAGTAGCATGAAGATGCCTAGTATAAGAGACAAGGGAGAGAGGTGAGAACTGATTATCTATCACCACTAGAACACCCTGCATGGTAACTAAGGGCCCTGGAGTAGCATGAAGATACCTAGTATAAGAGACAGGGGAGAGGTGAGAACTGATTATCTATCATTAGAACACCCTGCATGGTAACTAAGGGCCCTGGAGTAGCTTGAAGATACCTAGTATAAGAGACAAGGGGTGATTATCTATCACCACTATAACACCCTGCATGGTAACTAAGGGCCCTGGAGTAGCATGAAGATACCTAGTATAAGAGACAGGAGGAGAGGTGAGGACTGATTATCTATCACCACTAGAACACCCTGCATGGTAACTAAGGGCCCTGGAGTAGCATGAAGATACCTAGTATAAGAGACAGGGGGAGAGGTGAGGACTGATTATCTATCACCACTAGAACACCCTGCATGGTAACTAAGAGCACTGGAGTAGCATGAAGATACCTAGTATAAGAGACGGGGGAGAGATGAGAACTGATTATCTATCACCACTAGAACACCCTGCATGGTAACTAAGGGCCCTGGCGTAGCTTGAAGATACCTAGTATAAGAGACAGGGGGAGAGGTGAGAACTGATTATCTATCATTAGAACACCCTGCATGGTAACTAAGGGCCCTGGAGTAGCATGAAGATACCTAGTATAAGAGACAGGGGGAGAGGTGAGAACTGATTATCTATCACCACTAGAACACCCTGCATGGTAACTAAGAGCCCTGGTGTAGCATGAAGATACCTAGTATAAGAGACAAGGGGAGAGGTGAGAACTGATTATCTACCACCACTAGAACACCCTGCATGACTAAGAGCCCTGGAGTAGCATGACGATACCTAGTATAAGAGACAGGAGGAGAGGTGAGAACCGACTATCACCACTAGAACACCCTGCATGGTAACTAAGGGCCCTGGAGTAGCATGAAGATACCTAGTATAAGAGACAGGGGGAGAGGTGAGGACTGATTATCTATCACCATTAGAACACCCTGCATGGTAACTAAGAGCCCTGGAGTAGCATGAAGATACCTAGTATAAGAGACAGGGGGAGAGGTGAGAACTGATTATCTATCACCACTAGAACACCCTGCATGGTAACTAAGGGCCCTGGCGTAGCATGAAGATACCTAGTATAAGAGACAGGGAGAGAGGTGAGAACTGATTATCTATCACCATTAGAACACCCTGCATGGTAACTAAGAGCCCTGGAGTAGCATGAAGATACCTAGTATAAGAGACAGGAGGAGAGGTGAGAACTGATTATCTATCATTAGAACACCCTGCATGGTAACTAAGGGCCCTGGAGTAGCATGAAGATACCTAGTATAAGAGACGGGGGAGAGGTGAGGACTGATTATCTATCACCACTAGAACACCCTGCATGGTAACTAAGAGCCCTGGCGTAGCATGAAGATACCTAGTATAAGAGACAGGGGGAGAGGTGAGAACTGATTATCTATCACCACTAGAACACCCTGCATGGTAACTAAGAGCCCTGGAGTAGCATGAAGATACCTAGTATAAGAGACAGGAGGAGAGGTGAGAACCGATTATCTATCACCACTAGAACACCCTGCATGGTAAATAAGGGCCCTGGAGTAGCATGAAGATACCTAGTATAAGAGACAGGAGGAGAGGTGAGAACTGAATATCTATCATTAGAACACCCTGCATGGTAACTAAGGGCCTTGGAGTAGCATGAAGATACCTAGTATAAGAGACGGGGGAGAGGTGAGGACTGATTATCTATCACCACTAGAACACCCTGCATGGTAACTAAGAGCCCTGGCGTAGCATGAAGATACCTAGTATAAGAGACAGGGGGAGAGGTGAGAACTGATTATCTATCACCACTAGAACACCCTGCATGGTAACTAAGAGCCCTGGAGTAGCTTGAAGATACCTAGTATAAGAGACAGGAGGAGAGGTGAGAACCGATTATCACCATTAGAACACCCTGCATGGTAACTAAGGGCCCTGGAGTAGCATGAAGATACCTAGTATAAGAGACGGGGGAGAGGTGAGGACTGATTATCTATCACCACTAGAACACCCTGCATGGTGGTAACTAAGAGCCCTGGCGTAGCATGAAGATACCTAGTATAAGAGACAGGGGGAGAGGTGAGGACTGATTATCTATCACCACTAGAACACCCTGCATGGTAACTAAGGGCCCTGGAGTAGCATGAAGATACCTAGTATAAGAGACAGGGGGAGAGGTGAGAACTGATTATCATTAGAACACCCTGCATGGTAACTAAGAGCCCTGGAGTAGCATGAAGATACCTAGTATAAGAGACAGGGGGAGAGGTGAGAACTGATTATCTATCATTAGAACACCCTGCATGGTAACTAAGGGCCCTGGAGTAGCATTAAGATACCTAGTATAAGAGACGGGGGAGAGGTGAGGACTGATTATCTATCACCACTAGAACACCCTGCATGGTAACTAAGAGCCCTGGAGTAGCATGAAGATACCTAGTATAAGAGACAGGAGGAGAGGTGAGGACTGATTATCTATCACCACTAGAACACCCTGCATGGTAACTAAGAGCCCTGGAGTAGCATGAAGATACCTAGTATAAGAGACAGGAGGAGAGGTGAGGACTGATTATCTATCACCACTAGAACACCCTGCATGACTAAGAGCCCTGGAGTAGCATGAAGATACCTAGTATAAGAGACAGGGGGAGAGGTGAGAACTGATTATCTATCACCATTAGAACACCCTGCTTATCATTCTTCTTGGGAAATATAAATAAACATAAAATATATGATTAACATTTCAAAAGTGTTCAAAATGTATATGAAAGTTAATAAATTAGTAAATTAATTATTAATATATAATATTCAAGCTTTAATAGGCACATTTCTGCTGACTCCACCCAAAACGAGCTTCGAGTATGACTTCACAGCCCTGCCATCAATTCCTGTTAATATGATGTTACATTCGTTTTCTGATGCAGGATCGGTCATCAATATCAGATCACAGACTCCCGTCAATCAGCTTTTTGAAGAGAAGGCAGTTTAAGAGAAGGTTTAATTACAACTATGTTGTCACTATTCACTTCTAGGGGACAGCTCCGTTCTATTCACTTGAGAGCCGTCCCTCTGCTCACTGTTGCAGCTGCGACAGCAAGCTGGTAAACAAAGAGGAGAAGGTAGCGCTCGTACAAGCACCGATTTCTCTTCGAACCGCTGATCGGGGGAAGATGGCAGTCGGCTCCCCGCCGATCTGATATACATGACCTATTCTGAGTAAATCTTGCAATTATGGATAATTTATTGGTACAATGATGTACAAAGTTCTAGTTACTGAATTGAAAAATAGTCAAAAATGGATAACCACTCTTGGTATTGACGACGACCAAACATTTCGGTCCTCACGGACCTTCTTCAGAGGTCTATTTATCTATGATAAAATCGCATAAGATCCATATTCTAATAATGGAGTAACCAGATAAGCATATCAAAAGAATGAGAGGAAATATAATCAAGAAGGTAAATTGTAGATAGAAAGCAAATTAGTAGTCATGGCAATAGTAGTGATAATACAGAAGGGGGAACATGAGGGGAGTATATAATCCTTAATGAGTAAAAGTCATGTGTAGGGAAAGCGCCACAAGAGGGAAAATTATGTAAAAGGGTTGCCACAGGAGGGAAAATACAAAGCAGAAAATATGAAGAGGGCACAAGTTCAATGAAGAGAAGTGCAGGCAGTCTTGTTGTATATGTAAAGAGGTTACCTGTCTTTGGTGGTATGAGTTGGAAAAGCTGGATCACGAGACACTAGCCTGAAAATGCTACTTTTTATATTGTATGTGCTGCTATGAGCGCCGGTGGCGTGATCGGAGCATCCCGTGACGTGGGCGGCGCAAACGTAAGTTCCACCAAAGCGTCAGGTGACCCTGGAAGCTGTAATATGCGTTTCAAGGGTTGTCTTAATGAAGGACAAAGGGGGAATAGGTCATCAATAAAAATTTTGTAACACCCGACAAATTCGTGGAAAATCCACTGCATTTTTAGGATAATCACAGAATTTTTTTTTTTTTTTAAATAAAGAATAAATGCCACATTTGAATGCAGCCTTACTCAAGTGCCGCCTCATCTATGTGAGCGATAAATGTGCACACATTACCGCTTCATCAGCACTGCAGGCAGTGATTCAATGTATGCAGGCGCTAAACTTTATACTTCAGCAGTGTGACCAATTTTCTCTGCCAGACAAAAATTGCTTACATGCTGGAAAGTGCTAAGAAATGGCACCAGACTGATAAAGATCAATTTGTGATTGTCACATTGTGGACTGCCACCCCAGTGATCTCCCACACCCGTGTGCGTCTTTATGCACATTGTTTTTATTGTATAGGTGCATGCACAATAGAGAAGCATAAATGGGGTGCTTGTATGTGTGTTTGCACAAACTGCCTAACTTTTTCTCGCTCACTAGACCCATAGGCCCAGATTTACTAATCCTGTAGATTGTGTAAACTTAGACAGGTTGTCTATTCCTCCACCAGATTTATCACAGGGAATCAGGCTGGATGGTAAATGCGGGGCTTGCCAAGACACTTTTCTCTGACTATACCAGATTTTTGTTGGATTACTTTAAAACAGATTTTTACGCTAAAATTGTGGTGCAATTTTGGTGCAAAATGGTGCATCTTAGGCACTGGCCTCTTTCCCTGAAAATCCTCACCCCTGTGTCCTGTGTCGTAGGTTGGTATGTAACGGCTGTATAGAGTTATGTGGGACAGAGCCCTGACCATCTCAAAATATAGAGCCGAAAAAAATTCCAATGGCTGCCCTAGGTAAGATATTCAAGACAGACATCCTCCTACTTCTGCAGTGCACATAACGGAAGGCGAGCGTCTATCTATTGAGAAATGCACCTCAAGATCTCAAGTAAGCATCCTGAGATCTTCCACCTTCCAAGTGTTAATAAGCTCCTTAGACATAGCTGAGAGATCACATAAGGCGGAAGTATGGGGACAGCTCTTCACAATAGCCGGTGCCATAAATGAACATGCGCCCCGTGTAGCCATGACAAGACTGACAGGATACTTAAGGACTTTGCGGTCTATGTAAGACATGCAGATGAAGAACAGGTTTGGAGTTCTTAGCTGGAAGCGGTCATTTTCATGTTTATTCCTCAGTAGTGGAGGCAGGGAGAAAAGTCATGCGGCTTAAGGATTAACCATAAATCCAAATGTTCAGAGAATAAGCTTTAGGTTGTTTCTGTTATTCCTAGGTAGCAGAAGATTTGTACAAGACCGAAAAATGTGATTACAGATAGATAAGAAGAAAACACTCAGAAAAACAACATGATGATACATTCCCACAGAACACTATATCGTCAGCATGGTCCGATCATAATCGGCATTAGACACTGTATCACTCTATAGGGACGGGTGTGAGGAAGAGCACGTATGCTACAGATACACAATAATTGCTATGGATAATAGACTTATTGTTTTGTGCACACACACTCTGGACAATTATAGTTATTACCCAGAAATAAACAAATGACAATAAATCAGTATTTTTATGTTGTGTTCTATGATGCTTCCAATACAGGATGGGAAATTGTGCACACTGCCACTACTTGCCTGCCGTCTCCAAGGTCGGGTTGTAACCCTACTGGCTTGGTATTCAAACCGCCCTGTTACTATACTGCCCACAGATAGCGTCGCATGGAGACCTGAAGGATCCACCTCAACCCCTTTGGGTTTTGTTTTTCCCCACCTTCCAAGGGCCATAACTTTTTTACTTCTCAGTTTACATAGCAATTTGAGGACCAAATTAGTATTTTTTTTAAAGGCACTATTAAAGGGGCTGGCCACTTTCTGGTTAGCACTGACCAATGTGTTTGTAAGATGACTATATGACACTTACTAATACAGCCTTTGTGGATATTGTGAACCATTTTCTATATTTCTTGAGGTCCTGTCCATAAAATGGCTGCTGATGGAGGATATCAAAAAATATCCCCATGCAACGTCTTCTCCATTTAAATGCTCTAATCTCCCAAAAGTGCAAGTGCAGTGTATTTGACTGGAGCCCTCAGATGGAGGAGATCTGCCTGGTCACATGACTCTCCTTCAGCGGCCATCTTACAGACAGGACATCTGTGTGGACAGCACAGAAGATTTGCCCAGCAAGGGGACATTGCTTATGAAACAAAAGCTATAATAGTAAGTGCCATATCGTCATCTTACGTACGGTACCTACACACTGGTTGCAAGTAGCTAGAAAGTGGCCAACAACTTCATTTTTACCATATCTTGTATTGAAAAACAGTGAAAATATTTTTTTATTCTTTATTGCGTCCACTGTGCACTAAAATGACATAAGACAAAATTTATATAGTTTTTATGTCTTACATTTGAAGAAAAAATAAAAATAAAAAAATAAAATCTACTTGCAATTCCAATATTGCCCCACCCCCAGCAACCATAACCCATACATCCCCTATATCAAAATGGGAACATGGAAATGGATTTTATACATAAAACATAAAATGGATTTTAATTGCAAGTTGTGTGTATAAAAAAAAAAAAAAAAAAAAGAAGAAAGAAATATGAAAAATAATTTCCCCCTTACTTTTCTGAATAAGGAAGGGGGGATGATGTGTCCACAAGAAACATGTCGCTGCTGAAGCCAGCAGTTGGCTGAAGAGGATTAGGTGACTATGCCGATGGCAGGAAGAAAGAAAGATCGAGGGTGGGAGCAAACACAGAGGACCGGAGCAGGCAAGTATGACCCTTTCAGTAGGAGACGCAGACTGCCGGCCCCTGCTAGAAATTATATATTTTCGTAATACCTCTTTAGGCCCTGTCACACCACACCTGCACCGCACAATTTTGCTATGGGAGAAACAGCCCCATTCCCTCTGTCTAACAGCTCAGGTGTCATAATTGCCCAACGGGTTAAATCACCAGGATCAGTTATCTCCGATAACAGTCACTGTGGCCGGGTGCCAGCTGAGAGAACCGGACATTAATACTTTATGCATAAAAACCCCCAAACATGCGGCAACACACTAAGGCTACCTGCACATGAGTGCGGGCTGTCTTGCAGACATTTCGCATGCATTTCCGCCTCAAATGCATTTTGCCACAGATCTCAACCTGCCATTGAAAAGGCTGAAAACGGCACCATAAAAAAAACTGGCGAGCTGTGGATTTCAAAATCAACACGGAAGGTCAATTTCCACACATAAGACAAAAAGCAAAGTGTACATGAGATTTGTTGGTACTGTATTAAGCCTCATTCACACATCAGTGTTTGGTCAGTGATTTTCATCAGCGACTGTGAGTCAAAAGCCAGGATTGGAGCCCCACAGACATCATGTATAAGGGAAAGTTCTGTGTTCAGAGCCGCACGCAGGGTTATGCTTAATATGGGGAGAGGAGTTTGGTTACAGTTTTTACAATTGTGTGTGTGTGTATATATATATATATATATATATATATATACACACACACACACATTTTTTTCCCCCCTTTCTAGGGGACTTTAACATGAGATTGTCAGTTCGTTTGTCCCATAGACTGCAAAGATTTACCATTGCGGCCTAGAGGTACCCTGCCAGAGGACAGCTGCCCCAATCTCAGTGAGGTGTGCAAATCATTTTTCAAGTACCCAGTTGGCAGTCCCAAGCCTGACTAGTTCTTAGGATCTCCTCACCGCATGGTGCCCTGTGCAGCCCCCTTGGTCTTGATTGACAGACCCAGCGCTATCTGATATCACAGTCTCCTGCACTGAAATCTCACACGTGCAATCCGGCGGCCTCTCATGCGCAGTACTGTCTCATTTGACTGTACTGCAGATGCACCATATCCAGCGCTGGAACTGTCAAGACCAAGGGGGTTAAAATAAAACTCCTGGACTCCACCGGACCTCCAGTTTAAGGTTACTGCACGTTTTTGGCTAGTTGCCTTTGTCAGAGAACTGGATGAGCCGCAAAGGGTAGAGAAGAGGAAAAGGGCTGGAGCCCTGAGGAAGAAGTAATTGCGAAGGGCCCTAGATAGGCGCAGTATGGAATTGGGCTAGTGCGCAGCAGTTTTCGCCCGGCCAATTCTTGGCATGGTTGCTGGTTTGCGGTCGGATCTCCACCGCTCCCCATTATAGTTTAAGGGGGCCAGATGGGAACACAGTGGCTTCCGGTGATGCCGGATCCAGAGAGATTTGCCAGAACAGCCTGCCGGATCTCACAACGCTAGTGTGAAGCAGGGTGAAAGGAGCTGGCAGGCTCCCTTTAAAAGCCAAATACAAAATCACAGAACATAAAAAGAAGAAAGAAAAAAAAAAAAAAAAAAAAAGAACTGGACGTTTAGCTTCTCCTCAAGAATAATTATTTTGGGCATGTTCTAAACTTGCAAACGTATGTTACTCACAGATAAGCAGATGGCAAACATTCTTAACTGTAATGACTTGCAGGAATCAAAACCAATTTAAAGGGTCATTGAGGTTTCCAAAACCTTTTGACATGACAGAGCCAAATCAAAGGTCTTGAACAGAGGAGGTCTGAGTGTTGAGACCTCCACCGATCGCTCACATAGTGCTCTCTCTCCTTGCTGCAAGAGAGTGAACTGAGATGGGCCCCTAGGCTTCTATACAGCTCAACTCCTGGGGCCACAGCACTCAGTCCCCCGCTGATCAAAACCTTTGATATGACGCTATGGCATACGTTTTTGGAAAGCACAGTGACCCTTTAACTTGGATAGGAAATGATCTCTCTAATGAAACAATGCCTAGACACGTATAATATGCGCAGACAGAATGTGTATACTACGAGGTACAGTAACGGCCCATACACTTTCCAGGACTAAGCTACTGATGACCTGTACGTACCTCTATCAGACTGGCGGGAGTTTGACTACTAGTACCCCCGCTGATCAGCTATTTTGGCACTGGAATTACACAGCTCTGTGCATTGAGGGGCCTGATTATAGCAGCACTGCTCCCATTCAAGTGACTGTATGGAGCTGTAGCTCCATTGCCTGGTTCCAGCACCAAAACAGCCGATCGGCGAGAGTGCTGAGAGTCAAATACTGAGGACCGGTCCTACAATATACATACTTAGAGGTCAGCAATCAGAATTGTCTCCATGAACACGTCTCTTAGAGAATTAAATGCCTTCGTTTATAGGGCCTAAAATGTTGAGTCATAAAGGGAGCTCCTAGACAAAAGAAAGAAAAATCACCTTGACTAATGAATGCAGAATAACAGGAGAAAGCCAGGATAAGATCATAGTGCTGAAGATGGTGTACAGGCGGATGGGGTGTAATAGGATCACATAAGAGAGATACTGGAGCCCTCTATCAAAACTGGTGCAAAGGAAAACTGGCTTAGTTGCCCAAAGCAACCAACTGGATTCCACCTTTCATTTTTCAGGGCTCCGACTGGTTGCTATGGGCAACTACGCTAGTTTTCCTTTGCACCAGTTTAGATAAATGTCCCCCACTGTGTAATGGTTAGCAATGGTGCCTTGCAGCGCTGGGGTCCCAGGTTCAAACCCGACCCAGCACAAGATCTGCATGGAGTCTGTATGGGGTTCCTCCGGGTACTATGGCCTCCTCCCATATATGTATATATTTCAAAGGAAAATAAACAAGTACATGTATTAACAGATATCTATACTTTTTAGATAACTTTCCAAAAGATGACAAGAAGCATTAGTCTAAACCTCATGTAAAAATAAGCCCGGTGATACTTTATCCATGAGCTTAAGCACTGATACATGACCCGACTGTGCAGGTAATGAGATGGATGACGTCCTAGCACCTAATGCATTATGTGGGACACCTGGCGATATCCGAAAAGCTGCGCCAAGCTCCTAGATGACAATGGGATAAGCGCATGGATTTGAAGGCATCACCATATTGCCTGGTTGCACGATATCCCAGCTTGCACACCTGGCACAGAAGCCTCCCTACGCGTAGCACAATGTACGGCTGAATGGACAGATGCTGCGGAGGGGCCACACATATAGGAGTTAGAAATAACAGAGCACACAGTGGGACTGCGTACCCCTCATCCGTCACAGAGGAATACCTAGGAATCCCTATGTGTATGGGGAAATCTAAGCGTCTCGTGCCCTCCGTTTTCAGCTATATTTACGGACTGCAACGTATGTAATCTTCACTATCCTAACGCAGTACAGATGCAGAAAGTCTCCACATCACAGAACTGTAACAGAAAACTTAGTAAAAGTGTATTTCCAGAGGACATACACCGAACACGCTAGTACCCAGTACATTCATTCCTTGGCAGCCTCACATCTGCTTTCTTCAACATGATTTTGGGCATGTAGTTACAGCAACCACTGAATATTTGGGCGTAGATGCTAATAAACAAGTTTAATCAAATAAAAGAAAAAAAAAAAAACTTCAATTCACTGCAGGTCAACACAGCATTTACGATATTATCTTTTCGCCAAAGGGGAGAAAAAAAAAAATGAAGGCAGACATCTGTGGGAATGGCAGCCCTTTAGCAAATACTTTAGGAAGAATTAGCTGAGGCGAAGCCCAACAAGTCGGGCTGGGAGCTGTCTAGGAGACAGATGTTGTCAGCGCGGCCAAGAGCTTGAGGCTAAACGACGGTGTGTGTGTGCAGAGAGCAGCTCGTGGCTCCGCGCTGCAGCTCCAGCAATTACTGCTCTGTGTACCCTCTTTTCTGTCCCCATTTCTAAAGCATAAAAAAATGCTCCAATCCTTCTGTGACGGGACTCAAATCAGTTTGGTTACCCAGAATACCTAGAAAGCGTGTCCACCCGACAACTCCTTCCACCTCGCTCGCTCTCCGTATCATCTAATAATGCCTCCAAACGACAATGTGCTCATTTCTAAAGTAATTCTACGTACACAGCACAAGGCGTACACGACAAGGCCTTCAAAGGGCGTCAGACACTTAATGTTAAGCCACACTCGAACGTCCACACACAGAAAAAGCAACCTCTACAGTCACAAAGGTTTAGATTTTGAAAAAAAAAACTAAAAACTAAAAAATTCTATAACATCAAAGTACTTACCACAGGCAGGTAAATCATCCCTTTAACAAAGTATTATTATTTTTTTCTGTGTTCTCTGGTTCGAGGCAAAGTCTGACAACGTCCCAGAAAATGGCAGCAAAGTGTAGCCGGAAGAAACACGTAGAAAAATTCACTTATACAGCGCATAGTTAAAAAAATGGGAGGAAAAAAAGCAGTTTTGGTAAAAAACGACCACGGTGCTCGCTGGCATCTGGAGGCATGGAGCTGCCCTTGCAGCTGTATCTTCAAGCAGTCACAGTGGAAGGAGAAATCCTGCTGCCACATTCTTTCCTCCTGCTTGACTTTTCTGCAAAAATACCTCAGAAGAGACTGGCAAAGTTCTCCTTCTCCCAGGAAAGCTCTAATGTCTGCTCAGCAGAGCTCTGAACCAAGTTTCTAGGCTGCTGAATGAGTGACAGCCTTGCCAGCCAATCAGCTTGGATTTTGCAGGAAAATCACCCCTTAATTTATTCAAAATTAGGTCATATGACACTATAACATCTGCTATTGGCTAAGGGTGAATGTAGTGTTAGCCTGCTGAGGAAAAGGCCACCCATTTATGCCTCCTTAGATTGTAGACACCTCTTGCCTATAAGCATAAAAGGAGTATAAAAAAAAATAAGTACTGTACACTGAAAACTTACCAGAGAATCCCAAGAATGGAAGGGCCGGAGCTCAGTGATCCTCTGAGCTTTCTTTAGAGAGCACTGGGGGATGAGAGAGAGCTCATCCAGGGAGGCATCTTGCAAGAAGCTGACTATTTTAGTTTTGTATTCCTCCTCCATTGTTTCATCCCCGCTGCTGTAGTCTTCATCCAGAACGCTGCCTTCATCCGAAGCTGAATCCTCACTTTCCAAGTCTCTTTTCATGCTGCTATCGTTATTTTTGCCTTTTGATTTTTTCTTTAGGCCATTCTGCGTCGGTTCGTCGCTAGGGTCCTTCCCTTTGGTGCTGTTTTTAGGGATATTTTTGCTGCTCCCGGAAGCTCCTTTGCCATTTGCGGAAGCATTCGTCAAGTCATCTGTTTATGTAACACAAATACAGTTTTAATACAATGTATGCAGACATGGGTCTAAACCTTGCTGTGGTGCTGCGACTAATACACGCGCATGAGAATACCGCGCTCGAGAGACAATACATTAATAGTCATAGAGTGATATTTGCACTGTACATTTATTTCTCTTGGCCTTTACACTATTAGCAAAAGGCCCCCGAGACAGTCGCTGGGAGATCTACATCTTCAAGTACATACGGTCAGTCACATGGTGCTGTCCCTAAAACAAGTTAATACACTGTTCCCTCCTTTTTTTTACACAGTGGGTGGATCTATTAAGGATGCTCCCACCTTAGCCAATCACTGCAGGAGATTACTCCTGTCCCATTGGGCCCTACAGCTGAGCACGAAAGAAATCTCCACCGTCTCTTCTGCTTACAAATGCACATTTGCCATGCAAAGGGTTAAAATTAAGCACGGAAGGAAGGAGAGAGGATTTTTATAGCATAAGAAAATGACCAATGACTTTTGATTTGCTGGTGGATATGTGAATACTAACATACAAATAAAAAGATAGGTATATTTTTAACCATTAATGAGCATAAAACTTCCAGGAAGGTTCTACTTTCACAAGGCTGAATAGGATTCAGTTTTTTCACATAAAATATGCATTCTGCACCGAGCCGTATTACAGACAGTATCACTGTAAAAACAGTGTCATCTATTAATGAGGGGTGTTCTACATGTGCCGACAAAGAGTCATCAACCTATAGAAATGGGTGTATTATACTGTGTACACCCGACCGCAGGAATACGGACTCCAAATCCATGATGTCTTTATGCGCAGTTCTATTTAGTCTAGTTGGACAAGTAACCCGGCTCACGGTACATATTATTGAAGGAATTTAACAACATATCATCGTAGAAGGAACATTTTTGCACCCAAAAATAAAGTGCGTGCAGCTAACAAAATTTGTCTTTCAGTACCTCAACATTGTCAAGATCTCTGCTTATCATCAGCAAACAAAACATTCTCTCCCAAATCCAAATGCCGAAACCTTTTTCCCAGCTGAGGGTTTGCTACAGTTGGCTCCAGTCTAGGCAATCCTCTGTGAGCCCAACGCCAGAAGTCTGGTTGATACACTGTAGCAAACTGCCAGGACTATAAAGAAGGTTATGCCAGCCAGCACATTCCCATTCACTGAAAGCAGAGATCTTGAAAATGGTGGATAACTGAAAGTGTATTAGAAATGTTAATAACGGTTCATTATGCATAGATCAATGTTTGACATAAAATTTGGAATAGCCCTTAAAGCAGAATTCACTCTGGTATAGCCACGTCGGCACACATCATAAACTGCAGCAATTAATATTTGTAAAAAATCAGGATGTGTATTTTTGTTATTCCTGGTCAAAACCCCTGATTACCATGACGGATCCGCCCTGGCTATGTTACAGATAATACAATCGGATCCGTCCATAATGGATGCAGATCATTGTATTATCAGTAATGGAAGCTTTTTTGACGAGCCCTGCCGGATTCAGCAAAACACGCAAGTATGAAAGTAGCCTTATTTACTGCTGGAATGGTTTGTTTCCTCCTCCACTCATATTGATCTGCTTTACATCACTTCTCATCTACCTCATTCTTAAGTACATCTTCCACTACCCTCTTAAAAGATCATCTTTTCAGTCAACCACTGAGAAATCTTAATCTACTAATGGTTAACACGGTACAAATATATTTTTTATTTTAAGATATTAATCCATAAAAACTTGGCTCACCAGCCTTGGGGTAGTTGTCCGGCCAGTATTTCTTTTTAAAGTCTCAGAGTCATTTAAAACAAATAAAAGTAGTAATATTCACCTCACCAATCCGTTCCCGATGGTATCTGTCTACACAGAAATGTGACCACAGTGCTCACCAGCAACATCCAGTGATCAAGTATCCCTATTTACATCAGAACAGGTCATGAGGGGTATCATTTAGGTTCTAAAATTTTACCCGATTCTCACTACACCACTCTACATGGGCGAGTTGGCAAGGCTGCACAAAGTGACTGGCGAGCCCACTCACATGATGGTCAGAATGCAGGCTTGTGAACAGGAGTGACAGGGGATTTAACTTATGGCAGTGGGAAATTCTAAAGATAAGAAGAATTGAGAAGTTCATTTTACTACAAACAGCATGTGTAAAGACAATCTTAGGCCCTGTGTTTATGCTGAGGATTTAGCACTTCTAACGAAACCTCACACACCCCATTTACATGCTGTGGAAAGATCTGCTGTCCTAGTATGGCTCCACCAGCACATCCCCTGCCGAGATCATTGTATCAGCCTCAGATATCTGCTGCGGATCTTCTGGCAAATACATATCATATTGCCTAGTCACAGATGGAGCACATGAAGATTTTTAAAACAGAGACTAAAATGAAAAAGTACATTGTGGGATTGTCAAGCTGCAGTTCCCTCATCTCTGCAGGGAGCGTGGAGCTAACACAACTTAGAGGGGGCCCGCTACATTGCTTCTATCAAAGTGTCAGGGGCCCGGCAAATCAATACAAACACTTAAACTTCCCTACCTGTGCTCCCTCCGATCCAGCGCAGACATTTTGTCCTCTATCCCCACCTGCACCCAATCAATGGCCTTAGCCTCATACAGACATCACCGCTGCAGCCCCAATAATACATCACTGGCTGCAGGATAGGGAGAAGGATGGAGCAGCGATGATGGATTGGAGGGACCGCAGGAAGATAAGGGACTGCTTGGAGACATTGGCTGGAGTGGCGTACGTGGCCCTGTCTGGCTGATGTTGACAAGGACGAGAAGTGTAGTGCAAGCAGACAAAGACAACCCCTAGAGATTTTAAACAGCGTAAACCAAAAGTGCACCACACTGTCAGACTGCAGGAATCCCATGGGCCGAAAATAAAAGTTAAAAGGGGATTTCCAACTGAAATACTATATTTATGGCGTGTTGTACATACAGTATATACTATAAACGTCTGGTTACACCTCCAGGACTCCCATCTAATGGAAGAATATATGAAAAATGTGTGTAAGCAGCCACAAGACATAGACATACATGTCGGTCACCAGATGGTTGTGGGCCACAGAGAATGATTTCAAGGAGGAGGACAAGTTACTTCACCACAATGAGCCATAGTGCTGCCTCATCCTCTCTGCTCTGCTTGTCAGGAATCATGATCCTGAATACAGGTGAATCTCTGTGGGAATGGAGATGATGAGGAGACATGAGAGGAGGGTGAGGTGTGCCTAATGAGCAGCAGTACTTGTTTACAGCCTCCATTACCACAGCCCCACATTACCACAGTCTGTCCAGTCCGTGTTTTCTGTACTTCATGTCTCCTCATGAACTAAATTCCACAGAGATTTAGCTTAAGTTCTTATCATCTGTATTTAGGATCATAATACCTGAGAAATAGAGAGGAGGAGGAAGCTCTTTACCTCAGTGTTGCAAAGTAACTTGTCCTCACGTGTGATCAGGACAGATTTTGTGTGAACCAATGGGACAGCGGCCATTTAGTTTCCCCTGATAATTGCTCCCCAGACAAAACGACCCATTATAAATAATGAAATGTATTTCAGAATATATTTATAATAAAGTAATATTTAAGTATTTTCATAATTCCCGGAGAACCCCTTTAATGCATATATGGAACTTGCATTTTATATATGTAGTTATGAGCTGTGCTTGGTAAGCTGATAGAAAGGCCGGTGCCTTTTAAAAGTCTGTCTATCTATTCAACATTAGTTTAATCATGGACGTGCCAGCCCAGGCAGTGCTGCAGAAGCCTGAGGCTCTCTATAGAGCGCTCGGGCGGCTGCAGCATGAATGGGGGCCGGTGCTCCTAGCCCGCCTATAGGACGCGCCAGCCCTGCGCCCTGGCACCTGAGAGAACGGGCTGACAAATACCCAGACGCCAGGACCAAATTCCTGTTCGCCATGGCGACCTGGGATTTGTCGAGCCCTGGCTCAGACCGATTCCATACAGTGGCATCTGTTCACCATAGAGTGCCACCAAATTGTGCAGGAAATCAAGAATGTGGTGTGCAGCGTTTTTGTATCTTTTTTTCTAACGTATACGTCAAACGGAGGCATAAAACGTGATGCGAACCCACCCTTACCTGCCCAAATTACCGGTAGTCAGATGCCTCATAACTACAATGCCTGAAGTCTTGTTTCTGGGATATGATCAATTCCTTAGCATAGGGCATCACAGCGCCGCAGGCTCAAATAAGTGGGAACACATTAGTTAATTCAGTCCTCACTGTTAATGGCTGAGTGGTACCCACAAAACTGTGTCGCCATTAAAAATGAAGACTGAAAAACAATACAGTTCTAATTAGTTCATTTGATTCCACTGCCGCAGAGTGACAATTGCGGCATGGACTCTCAATGTGGCGGTACCCTAAGGCAGTGTTTCTTGACTTTTCACAACAAGTACTCCCTAGCGACAAAGAGTAAATAAGTACAGAATACCCCCAAGGAAGCAGTGACAAATGTTAACAAAATAAGGCTATTCTCACGCCGTTGTAATACTTTCTGTTCTAAGCCTCTGTCAGCTGTTACTTCAGAATTCACTGAAAGAATAGCACAGCATGCAGCACAATTCTTCCCATCAAAATGATAAACACCACTTCAGGAGCCACAATGGATGACTATTACTTTTTAAATAACTTTCAGCACTACTAAACATACAGGAGATTACAGCTTTGCATATCTATTACATCCAGTGACATCGCCTCTGATAATACATGTTATCTTTCCTCCTCTTCTCCATTCGGACCAGACCACCATGGTGACTTCTTTCAGTAATGTCTCATCTCTGCAGTTTGGCACACAGACATCTTGGGTTCCTACTTTTCCTTCATCCTCCCTAACTGCTCAACATCCCATCCCGCCATTCCAATACTGTACCCTCAATGTACAAAATACTGTAGAGCAGAAACAGATAATCTCCCCGTAAAATACTAATGCCACACAGTGCCCTCAAAAATAAGTGCCCAGTAAATGGTTTCCCTGACAGTAATAGTGCTGCAAACAGTTCCCCTTCAATAATTGCTCTAAAATACAACTGTACCAGGGTGCCACCCACACAAATAGTGCTCCTAAAAGTCCCACCTATAGTAATAATTATCTCCCAGAGTGCCGGTAGTAGTAACAGTGCCCCAATAGCAATAATGTTTCCCAGAAGTAATAATGCCCCCATAGTAAAAATAATGTTCCCCATCGTCCCCCAGTAGTAATGAAGCCCACCATAATGCTCCCTAGTAGTAATGTCCATAGAGTGCCCCCAGTAGTTATAATGCCTCCCTACAGTGCCCCTAGTAGTACTAATGGCCTTTAGTGCATAGAATAGTAATAAAGCCCACTACAGTGCCCTCCAGTAGTAATAAAGCCTCTGTAATGTGCCCCAGTAGTAAATATGACCTGTTATAGTACCCTCAGTAGGTTTATAATGTGCCCTGGTGTGCCCCCCAAAAGTAATAAAGCCCCTATAATGTGCCCCAGTAAAATAAAATGCCTTTCTATAATGGCACCAGTAGTATTAACGTCCCCATAGTGAACCCTTTTAATAATTAAGACCCTCTTAGGCCTCTTTCACACTTGCGTTGTTAGGATCCGGTGTGCACTTCCGTCGCCGGAAATGCCCGCCGGATCCGTAACAACGATCAGTCTTCAAAATGCTTTCAGTGTTACTATGGCAGCAAGGACACTATTAAAGTCCTGGTTGCCATAGTAGTAGTGGGGAGCAGTATACTTACAGTCCGTGCGGCTCCCAGGGCGCTCCAGACGTCAGAGCGCCCCATGCGCATGGATCACGTGATCCATGCGATCACGTGATCTATGCGCATGGGGCGCCCTGACGTAATTCTGGAGCGCCCCGGGAGCCGCACAGACTAAGTATACTGCTCCCCCGCTCCCCACTACACTTTACCATGGCAGCCGGGACTTTAGCGTCCTGGCTGCCATGGTAACCATTCAGAAAAAGCTAAACGCCGAATCCGGCGATGCGCCGAAACTACGTTTAGCTTAAGGCCGGATACGGATTATTGCCTTTCAACGGGCATTAATTGCGGATCCAGCCTTGCGGCAAGTGTTCAGGATTTTTGGCCGGAGCAAAAAGCACAGCATGCTGCGGTATTTTCTCTGCCCAAAAAACGTTCCGGTCCTGAACTGAAGACATCCTGATGCATCCTGAACGGATTTCTCTCCATTCAGAATGCATGGGGATAAAACTGATCAGGATTTTTCCGGCATAGAGCCCCGACGACGGAACTCTATGCCGGAAAACAAAAACGCAAGTGTGAAAGAGCCCTTATAGTGGCTCAATAGTACTTCCCCAAAGTGGCAAACGAAAAAAAGAGTGAAATACTCACCTCACTCTGGTTCAATAATGTGATACAGCCTGCGTCCTGGGCTGCTTGGAGGCCGGCTCAGGGGGTTGAGATGATCATGACATCACTGCATCACCTGCACAGTCCCCAACAGACTTCAGGCCGAGTGCCTGTGGCCTATGAGTGTAAATTGAAACCAGCTCCCATGCCCTGCTGCAGTATTCACCTGGATTGCCGTCCAGAAGATGGAGGTACAGTTGAATTTGGAAAGGCCTAAACAAGCAGCAATTAAACATAGCTGAATGCTAGGGCAGCCCTGCATACCAATACACCCTGTGGCACATACGCCCTGGGGTACGCACAGGGCATTGTTTCTCAACCTGCAGTAAGGGAATTGTCCAGCAAGGGAGCATCCCATTAAATGCACCAATGCAAGTGGTTGAGTGAAAATCTGCACTAAATCGGTGGCCTTGGTATTACTAATGGAGGATCCCCCTATATTACCTCTATTCTGTCTAACAAGGAATTTTGCAAAGGGATTCTCCAAAGTAAATAACCCCATTGACAACATCTAATACCCTTTAAAGCAATGTGCCCTGCTACCTGCTTTTCACCGTCACACCTGAAAGTGGGTGAAAAACACACTAGATCACATTTATCACATTAAAGGGGGATTTTGATATAGGGATAATTATCAGATTGGTGGGGGTCCTACCACTGAGCCCTCCACCAATCACAAGAACTGGTCCCGTACACCCTGCTGCTCCACTGAAACGATTGAAGCGGCTGGTTGCACATGCACGTGGCCGCTCCATTCATTTGTATAGGAGTACAAGAATACCCCTTTAAGTGACAGAAAAGAACACGAGATGTAATGTGGTGTGGCTTGTGTGGTTAGCAGCATTTGTGAAGCGCTCTCATTCTAGACCAGCATGTCCATTTGCTGAATATCACAGAGTATGGGAAGCTCCCCGGTAGTTCACGTCTCTCTTTCTTTCAGCGCCTGTTTATTGGGTTCCCTTATAGGAGCACATATTGTTGAAGCAAAGATGTCCTGCTGCAAAGGAAATGGTTTCAAAACCCCTCACTGGTCAGCAAAAAGTCTGATCACTACGTGTTTTAGCTTTACGGTTACATGATTTTTGGCTACCTTGTTCATCTTCTGCAAACAGCTTTAGAGCCTCAAGTGCTTCATGAAAGGACCAGTCATGCTCCTGAAGGACCTCTCTAAGCTCCTGCACAAAAGCAAACATTAC
Organism: Bufotes viridis; assembly: GCA_033119425.1. Lineage (NCBI taxonomy): Eukaryota > Metazoa > Chordata > Amphibia > Anura > Bufonidae > Bufotes > Bufotes viridis. The sequence goes on along the minus strand of CM065589.1, from coordinate 412,173,107 downwards.
ATAATCAAAGAAAGCACTTATCCAATTAATTACAGGTCTGGAAACAAATCTCATTAACAGACATTTATATAAAAAAAAAATGCATTATTTGTAACTACGTGTTGTGGATTAGACAATTTACAGCATAGACACAATGAATAGGGTTTTCAAAGCCCCATCAACACAGAAAACATTTTTTGCTAATTTCCGGACACACAACATTTTCCCACATATGAAATCATTTGACTTAACACCTATGTACAGCCTTTGCACTGTTTGCTATACTTCTATAGGAGTCGCCTAACCAGCAGAGTCCACTTACTTGGCTCTTTCTGTGACTCCATAGAAGTGAATGGAGAAAGCGGTGCACATGCATGACCATCTTCAAATGGCTGCCTCACAAAATGAGAGGAGGGGTGCATTCTCCAGACAGTTGCAGGTCTCAGAGGTGGGAACTGCAGCTATCAGACATCAGGATATGCCATAAGTTTTTAACGCATACGTTTACATTGAAAATGGCGCCCTATCTGCTGCTTACATGTTACAGAGCAGATTTATATATACTTTTGTATGAATGTGTATAAAGCTATAGTTGCCATCAATGAGGAGTTAAAAGAATAAAATACAATGGTCCGTCAGGTCACTTGCTTCATCTGACTTATTTATTCGCTTATTTTTCTGAAATCTAACATTTTTGGGCTTTGGAACCAATTACTAGTCCTCCATAGACTTATGGTTTCATCGTACAATAGGTGCCTCAGATCAGATGAAGCAAGTCTTTACATCTGACAGTCAGAATGACATGCTGGAAGCTGTTAATCGCTTATTATGATGAGGTCAGGATGACGACAGGAGCTTCTTTAGGGTCTTGTATAGCACGCAGTGTACCAGAAAATAAAATGGAGCCACCCTCACCGGAGGGGCTCATCCATCCTGGCACAGGACATTTAGTACCACAAGGTACTGTAAAGTAGAGCTACTAGATAACCGTAAAGGTGTTTTCTGCAGCGCCACCCCACTGATTTGACTAAAAGGGCCTTTACAAGAGTCCAAAGATTAAGTAATTATCAGGTAGTTTGTACAAAAGCCCATTCTTGATAAAACTGTCCCATCTAAAGAGTAGATTGTAAGCCCTCGCAGGCAGGGCCCTCTCTGCTCCTGTACCAGTTTGTAACTAGTTTTGCTCATGCTTATTGTAATTCTCTGTATTATGTATGTATGAATACCCCTTTTCATATGTACAGCGCCATGGAATGAATGGTGCTCTAATAATAAATAATTATAATCCAAATAAGCCACTGATCACCTGAAAAACAAGCCAAATGCTTGTTTGTTAGTAAATACATCTTCTATTTGGAACAAACTCATTTGATGGCAATAAATCATCCTGTGTAAAATGCTGGCAAACAATGAGGCTTTAAGGGGATGAGCAATCGTACTAGCGATCTCTTAAAAATTTAGCATAGTCACTGAGTTATTCAATAAAATGTCTCTGTATAGCGCCACCTGCTGTTTGTTTTTTCCTTATTTCTTTGTACCGCTCACTGAGAAGGCCGCACATGCTCAGTTTCATCCTTCAACTGCCTCCTGAGCTGTGATAGGGAGAGCATGGACCCGCCCCCTGAGCTGCAGCAGGAAAGACTCTCCCCTGAGCTGCCAGCTTGATATAAACCTAGAAGAGCAATGAATGGGGAGATCTCTGGATCCATGTGAGGTACAGGGCTGGTTCATGTACTATATGATGTCTGATTTTCATTTCCTACAATAATGATGGGATATTCCCTTTAAGACAATACTACAGTTCCCTGCACAGTGTTCAGAACGAAAGAAAAAGCAAAAAGATGTACCTATTGTACCTTCTTTAGGATGACAGAATGGAAAAATACATATACACAAGCACACCTGTACCGCGGCACAACTTGCTCACCTCCTTATCCAAGTCAGGAAAATGTTTCTGCAGCTTTCTTACACTGGCTTCTTGTTTTTCAAATTCATCATCAGAACCAGAACTGTCATCTACAGCAAACTGCCAGTAAAAAAGGAAAATAAGTCATTTATACGCCCACAGGTAGTGCACGCTGCGGAACGCCACAGTCACCTTAGTCATACATCATGGTGGATGGCACGGATTACAGGAACTGAAGGACTTGGAAACAAGTGGCTACCATGAAATCAATTTCCTAACCCAGATCATGCAGGATATTACAAGAATGGTTCTATAATACACATGATAACATTAACGCAATAATATTGCCTGCATTATTGTATCACACTAATCTCAACACTTTCAAGAAAACACAAAGTGGAATTCAATAGTCTATAGCAGTGGTGGCGAACCTATGGCACAGGTACCAGAGGCGGCGCTCAGAGCCCTCTATGTGGGCACCCGCACCCTGGAAATAGTCTATGGTGCACCACCATGCCTTAGACTTTCCCTGACATTCATCAGCGCAGGGCGCACTATGTACAGCACATGAATGTAGGCAAGCTATTATAGCTAAATCATAAAGTACATGAAAGATGTACTATGTTGGTATTCAGGTTAAATTGCCGTGTTGGCACTTTGCGATAAATAAGTGGGATTTGGGTTGCAGTCTGGGCACTTGGTCTCTAAAAGGTTCGCCATCACTGGTCTATAGTGTAAAGTAAACTGCGATCAGTTATGTATGCATCAGAACATCAAATGATTTGTAAGGATATGTTTAACGCGTACATTTTTTTTTTTTTTACTGGACCCAGGCTGGAAAATCACAGTATACAATGCATTTCCATCCCATTTCTCCTGACGTATACTTTAAACACCAGACAGAAATCTGATGTGAACACAGCCTAAGCTTTCTAGCATTAAGCCGTATACTATATTTAGATACTAGAAATTTCTAATACTGCAGCATTTTTGTCCTGCTATGACTAGTGATGACCAGTCAGAACTAAGCCACCCCTGAATGGTTAAAAAACCTTGCGCCTGCAAGAGTGATCTCAGCAGATTATGGTGGGCACAGGAAGATGAATTATATGCGAGTGTCCCCAATTACTTAGCTGCATGTTGAACACCAACTTATTTTTGCTAAGGGCACTGGAGCGCGCAAGATGCAAGAGAGTAAAGGCTCTTATGGGTGAAAGAATGGCTGCGGTCAAGGTTTTATTTGTCATTTTTTAAGCTTCTTAAGGGCACCTGCACATGTCGCGGAATACGCACGGTTTCTCCCCTTGTATGCCTGTGCAGAAAAACCACAGTGTAGTACAGTACCAGCAAATTGTGTGAGATTACACAGATCTCATGTACATTTTGCGGATTTATGGAAATGGATCTGCTGTGCGGATTTCTAAGTCCACAGCTTGTCAATTAGGTTTGCGGTTTTAGCTGCGTATTTTACTGGAAGGGTGAGGTCTGCTGCAAAACTGCATGCAATCCGGTGCAGATACACACAAATTCGCACAAAATTTGTGCGGATCCTATGTGCATTCACCTGCACTCGTGTACAGGTGGCCTAAGGGTATTGTCCACGTAGGACAAAGATTTGCATTGGCAATCGGAATTTTAAAAGGGTTGTCCGACTTAAAAAAAAAATTATAAAAATGGTAAAAGGCATAGGAGGTGTTAAAATAGTAATACTAATAATAATAATTTAAAAAATAATAAATGTTCCAAGTACCCTTAAAACTGGGCTACATGTCTCTATTGCCAGCCCTACACCTCGCAGGTCCTGACGTAAACCAGTATGGCACAGTTTTAAGCAACTTTCATTAATAACTGAAAGTACAGAAGGCCAGCTAAAGCAAACAAAATAATTGCCTATTCAAACCAATATGAATCTTGTGCGCTCCAGTCAGTATAAAAAAAAGTCAGCGGGAGTATAAGACCCTTTACCGTGGTTCAGAGGTATGCAGGGGACTTTTGCCAGTTGGAGATATCCCTATTCTTTAACCTACTTTGCCCTTCTTGAGAAATAAAGATTTAACCCTAATATTACTCTTCTTATGCCTGTCCTCCCATACATGTATCTTTCTGGGGTGTGCCAGATATCCCCAGCAGACAAGACTGACAAGGGCCTAGGTAATCTGGCATCACATGCCTGAGCAAAACATATGGTGAATCTGAGCTCTCGCCATAGATTTATCTTGCAGAGGTTAAAGGTTCAAGGGGTTGTCTGGCTGATTCTTTGTAATACTTTACTATATATATATATATATATATATATATATATATATATATATATATCATAAAGGCACATTCCAGGTCCACACTGGTCCCTGGCTGACCTGTCAGAAACGGCATTTCAAGAGTTCCCGGAAGCAAAGACCAGTAGGCACCCAGTAAGTGTCAGAACAGGAGCATTCTGAGCAATTTTGGTCAGACAACCCTTTTTGGGGTAAACAGTATATTCCCATGGGGGTCAGAAACGCTGTGGATTTCCCTACGAAGCAATTAAATAGAATTTACACTAGCAGCAAAGTGAATGACATCTCATTCACATGCTGCACAAAAAATCCACACAAAATGGTCTGGAGCGCAGATTTTAAATTGGCAGGCTTGTCAGTTTACATTACAGATTTCCTCCGACCATCATGATATACAAGGCGAAATCTGCAACAAATCAGGTAACTAAAGCAGATTTTGCCACAGATCGGTTCACTCTTGCCACTTGTGGCTGAAGGCATCTGTTGCAGTTCACTAGCCACAATTTTCATACTGCACAATGTCACGTCACTGGCCGCTACTTACCGAATCAGATTTTTTCTTCTTCGCAACTTGTCTTTCATTCCTTTCTTCCTCTGTAGACTTTCTTTTAGGACTGTCTTCCAGCTTCCTTTTCCGAGATGAACCTTAAAAAAACAACAATAGCACTTTATGATCACTGAAATTATGCTATACATTACCAAGGCTTGAAAATATATTTGCATTCAGGGTTAATGCTTTGTCACTGTCTGGCTTCCGGTAAGAGAGGATATTAGCAGTTCAGGACATGACTGTCTTTAGTTCACATTACCAGCTCGGGACTCCAGCACTCATTAGCAGTCACAAGACGACTAATTCAGAAGGCGTGTGCTGCAGACATTTTGCACCCGACTTGTACGTACCACTGTATTAGAAGTCATCGTCTCAGACTTCAGGATGTTAGAATTAATTACTCATTGTAAAGTTGTACCAGAGACACTTAAAAATTCTGGATCTTAAAACGCAGCATTATTGTCATTCAATATATCCAATACACAACAATGAAGCCATGACTGACGAAGGCCTCGTTCACATCTTCGTCTGGAGATCCGGCGGCCTGTTCCGGCATGGAGTAGTCTGCTGGATCCCCATTGCATGCAACGGTTTTCTGTCCAGCCGGCTTTTGCGCCGGATCCCCAAAATGGAGATGTGAATGTAGCCTAACTTTGAAAAAGGCATTTGGGATATAGTCACAATCTCATTGCAGATGCATGGAAACTCATGGAAGCGAATAAATCCTTAGGGGTCCCAAACGGTTTTGGACCTCTAATAGCAGGTACACTGAATGGACCACAAAGATACCATAGACTGAACATGCGTCCACAGTTTTCATAGAGAATAGTAGGTAATTGGACGCCCGACATATTACATGGGGAAAGAAAATACAGGAAAAAAGCTCGGCGGGGGTTGTAATCAATGAGCAGGTAAATATAAAAGCACTAACATTCACTGATTAGGTTTACTTTAAAGAGTTTTTGATGGTAAAAAAACTAGTGTAAAGGAAAACCGGCTTAGTTGCCCATAGAAAATTAAAGACGGCATCTAATTATCTAACCAGTTTTGATAAAAACATGCAGCGTTTATTGTCCGGCCGGTTCTCCACTAGTCTGTCGGAATGTGTACGGATCTCTGGAGAATTCCAGCAGGCTGTTCAATCAGTGCGGGATCCGGAGAATTCCGGCAGGCTGTTCTTTGAGAAGCATAAAATAAGCCTTACTGTAATCTTTTATACAGGTGTTTTTTTTTTTACCTCCCATAAAGATACCTAGGGAAAAACTGCTGAAAAAACTCCATGTCGAGGTTGCCTTTTGACAAAAAAGTGTCGAAACATTTCAAAACGCTCAAACAATGCAAAAAACGCCATGCTAAAAACCACTTTATAGTGGATATCATAACTAAAGGGGTTACCCATGTTAAACAAACAATCAAGACCCCCAAATGTAGTAAAATAACAAATGAATTAATATTCAACTTATTTCCTCCCCACTTATTCTAGTGCTGCCGATGACATCATGTTCCTGGCTGCTCCGGTAATGTTTTGCGCACACAGGTTACCACTGTACTCCATCAGTGGCCTCGGGAGTAGACAGGACAGTTACTGCTGAGGCCAGCGAAAAGGCTAATCAGTGTATATAGAATGTCACTGCTGAAGCCAGGAAAACAAACCGTGGTGAAGAGAAATGGCCCCTTGCCCCTTTAAATATAGACTTAAAACTAACATATGGAGATATTTGTGAGGGGGGTTAGAAAAAACATAAAACAGAGCAAAAAAACTTGTACATGTAGTAAGAAGAAAAGATCCAGCACTGACGTCATCAATTGAAAAAGCCAAATTACCTTTATTCTGTTGCATAAAATACAAGCAACATTTTATGCAACGGAATAAAGGTAATTTGGCTTTTTCAATTGATGACGTCAGTGCTGGATCTTTTCTTCTTACTACATGTACAAGTCTTTGCTTGATGGTCCGTGCACTTCAGCGGATTAAGCTACCTCGCTCAAACACAGCAGGTGAGCTGGTTTTCTATCTCTTAAGAGCAAAAAAACTAACAGAAAACCTATTACAAATGTAAAAAAATATATACTGTATTTGAAACCAGCCTTACGCTGGAAACAACCCCTTCATATTTTCTTGCTAGCATTGCAAAAAACTGAAACTCGTCTGCTCAGAACTGCTAACAGGCTTCTACTAAAGTCAAAAGAGATGACATAACTAATTTTAGCGCAGTAGCAGTTACTGGAGCATTGCGTTACTTTATAAGTACATTTGAAAGCGCCATGTACTGCATTTGAGCCTTTCATCATGGACCCATTCATTTCCATGGGACCACAAAAAATGTGAAGAGCACACGGATGCCATCCGTGCCACAAATGATGAAATATGTTCAGTTTTGGGGACAATAGCCATTTTGACAATGGGGCTAGCGGAAAGCGCGGCATGCACAGGGCATGTATTTTGCAGATCTGCAATTTGCGAATATAGCAAATACAGAATTTGTGAATAGGTCTGATGCATACTCCACAAGCGTTTCCTGGTGCACACTTCAAACATGGGGCTCTTATGCGGTCTCCAAAGACCCTAAATTATGTTAAACACTGGTAACTTGAGGAACAACAAAAAAAAAAAAAAAACGTAAAAATTATGCCAAAGATGTCTGTCATGACATACCAGTAACGTAAAGACATGTCAAATCAGCTCATGTCCAACAAGGGATTTTTCATGTGACAAGATAATGAAGGAGACAGAAGAAAATGATGAGAAGTGAGGGTAAATTCTTTCATTGCTTTGATCATCAACTAAACTTCAGGACATACCCGGGGCAGAGTTTTGCAACAGCTAATGAACAGAAAATAGCTTTGCACATTAATATGCCGAGGGTTAATCAGCAGCCAGTAGAAGATAACGTTCAGTTTGACAAAAAATTAAATAAAATTGAAAGCGGTAAAAGACGGGAGCCTTCTGGAGGACTGACTAGTCTCAGCACATTACTTCTAAATACTTGCTTGTTCCCCATGTTTAGATTGCACGGAGAATCCTGTGATATAGCGCAGCATTTATGATGCAAATGATCTAAAAGCAGATGTTAAGCAAGGTCTCGACTTCTCGCAGGAAGAAGAAAGTGCCTGAAGTTAAAATCACTTGTTATTAATGGCGAACGTGTCTCCTCCTGTTGGAAACCTTTTAAATGTGGGCAGCAGCTGCCAGATGAACTGGCAAGGAGCCCCACAGGTTTGTGTGTGGAGACTCGCTTACTGGCACGAGGCTCTGGGAGTAACACAAGATCAAATACCTGGAGGTAGTATCTGGTACACTAAGGTGATCTGGACGTCAAAGGATTAAGTGTGACCGGCGTCATTATCACACCACAAATCCACATTGTAGTAGTTCTCAATCCGGATCTTCCTTCCTTCTTGTCCATGGAGAAAACCTCAGCACAATCCGCTCACTGGCAGTACGTCCTAAACACGGTCATAAAATCGTATACACCACGCTGTACGGTCGTGATGCAGTAAATCAGCAGGAGTGCAAAAATCACGCCACGTGTGAACACAGCCCTAAGAAACATGGCACGTAAGCATAGGGCAGACTGCCATTTTTTCCTATCTCACAGCTTCAAGTACACAAAGCACAGTGTGCATGAGGCTTTAACTTGAGTTCACAAGCTGCAGATTCGCTGTAGATTTGTCCTGCAGACGGTGCGTTACAGCACAAGGCAAGTCCATGCGATTTTACAAATCTCATCATCCGCATTTTCTGTGCAGATGTTGGTGAAATGCCCAGGATTTTCACAGTAGATGCCACCACTTTCAAAATAGTAGGAGCGAAATTTTCACGAAACTTGTGCACAGCGCTGCAAATTCATTGCAAGAGTCAAAAAAAAAAAAAAACATTCCACCACTTGTGGGTTTACCCTTAGGGTCTATTCACACACATTTATTGCAGAAATTTCTGTCCCATTCATCTGAAAGCATGCACACGCTGCAAAACCAGCCCCATTCATATGTACGGGGCTGATTTCCAGTTGTAGAAATTCTGCACCCAGCCTTCCATGTGTGAATACACCAACAAATCTACTCCCACCCAATGCAGCTATATCCGGAGAGGACAATTCTCCGTCAATACATCAGCACAAACACAAGTCTCTCACAAGTCCAGGCTGCTGAGCCCACAGGGGATTCCTGGGCTGGAGAATAGTATGCACCTCTGTGAGGCTTTCCTGTCCTCCATGATGGCGCGCTCTTGTTCTGGGAAAAATAATGGCCATAGCGACAGAAGCTGATGGACCTCATTAAAAGTCAATGGAATCCATCAGATCGGTCACAGCTGACCGCTATCCTGTAATGTAATTTCTGCTGCCCTATTCTTATAGAGGAGAGAAGCAGAGAGGACGCATATGAAAGATGAGCTGGGCTCTATGATACATGGATTTATAGGATTAGTAGCAGATTGCTAAGTAAAAAGCAGAGAAAATCCTGACAGGACTCCTAGGGGAGACAGTGAGAGTCCTGCTTACCCCGCACACAGTGACGGACAGCTCTCCCTGCATTAGTGTGTACCCGCTGTCAGTCATCTTGTGTGAGCAGGGTAACCAGGACTCTCTCTCTCGGGTATCCTGTCAGAATATACTCTCCTAGATAACCTAGATATCACAGAGCTCAGATTCTCTCCCTCCATTATATTCTGCTCCCAGATTGGACCCCCCCCAAAAAAAAAAAAAAATCACGACAGGTCTACTTTAACCCCTTGAGGACAGGGGCTGAATACGTATGGCACCGCAAACACACCGTTCGCACAATGCAGCATACAGGTGCAGCACTACAAAAACTGGTCACTGCTCCTTATTGCACGGTAACCAGGCTAAGATGGCGGCTATCCACAACAGCCAGCTATCTTACTCAAGGACAGAGGGAGGTTGTACCTCCACCTGCAGACCCAATCGCAGCTCCCTGACTGTAAAAGCCAGTGAGGGGGCTGCAGGGGGTCAAAAATGGAGAACATTGGTGCTGTACAGGACACCACCAATCTCCTCTAAATGCTCACAGGGGACACCAACCATCACAGCACTAGAGGGCATGTAATATAGTGAGAACCTCTCTACAGTTGGTGACTGCATACAGAGAGGTTCTGCGCCCCTGTGTGCTGCGTGTTGGCAGGCTGGGACTTGTGGTGTACCACCACAATTTACTGTGTTCCTGTTAAAAAAAAAAAAAAAAAAAAAAAGAATTTCTGGAACTGCTGCACTGACCAGTTGTCCTATTGTTCATTTGCAGCAGTTCCAGATTCTTGATCCCTGCTCCAATGTCTATACCTCTAAACTCAGCCAAAAGCACCCCCCCTCCCCCCCTTTCTTTCGGCAGACATCTATATATTACACATCTCTCTCTATATGTATCTATAATTTATAGCTAGCAGTTTGTTTGTTTTTTTTTAACTGTAGTCAATTTGTATACTAGAGTTTGTTTTTTACAAACAAAAAAAGCCTGTACCGAGAACTGTGCACACATGCAATCAGTAAAACGTGCAGATATTTTTGCCTGCAAACGCTGAGCGCAGGTCATTACGGCACGTTTTGGTGATCGTATTTGTGCTCAGTTTTCAGTGCAGGCTTTTTTGTGCGAAAAAATAAATGAATCAATAAAAATAAAAAAATTTGGGGTAGATAGTTTCATATACGTTATAGTTTAGATTTCTGCATGCACGCAACATTTGCTTGAGTGCAACCTGCGACCGCTGAGCTAAGGTCAGTATCATGTTATCACTGACTGTACCTGTGCGCAGTTTTTGGCACAGAATTTTTTGTTAGTTTCTTTTTATTGTAGGAAAGCTATTTTTTTTATTTTGTTACTAAAATTATCTTAATTTTTCACTTCATAAGTGTTGAATCACATACCTCAATAAAAATGGCCCAAACATCCTAAAGAAGGTATTCAGCCGAGAAGGCATACACCATCATTGCCTCTGATAGGGCCAGTGAGGGAGACAAGGATGCCACATTCCTCCTCATCATCCAACTCTGAGGAAACCTCAAGAAGGCCCCTCTAGGACAACAGCTAAAGCAGCAGCCCAGTGATTCCATATGGACCTCACCCACTGACGATTATCTGACTAAGGGTTTGTTCACACGACCGTGCCGTGTTTTGCGGTCCGCAAATTGTGGATCCGCAAAACACGGATGCCGCCCGTGTGCCTTCTGCAATTTGCGGAACGGACAGCCCTTTATAGAACTGCCTATTCTTGTCCGCAAAACGGACAAGACCGCATCTTTTGCGGCCTTATTGAAGTGAATGGGTCTACACTCAAGCCGCAAAAAATGCAGCTCGGATGCGGAACCAAACCACTGTCGTGTGAACAAGCCCTAAGGGCTCATGCACACAAGCGTATTTTCTTTCAGTGTCTGTTCCGTTATTTTTTGCAGACCATATGCGGAACCATTCATTTCAATGGGTCCACGAAAATGGAAGGTACTCCAGTGTGCATTCCGTTTCCGTATGTCCGTTCCGCAAAAAAAATAGAACAAGTCCTATTATTGTCTGCATTACGGACAAGGATAGTACTGTTCTATTAGGGGCCAGCAGTTCCCTTCTGCAAAAGATGGAATGCACACGGACATGAACCGTATATTTTGCGGACAGCTAAATACATGACCCCTCAGGCATCATACACACAATAGTATTTTTGGTCCGCATCCGATCCTTATTTTTTGCGGGTCAGTTGCGGACCCATTCACTTCAATGGGGCCACAAAAGATGTGGACAGCACACCGTGTGCTGTCAGCATCTGTATGTCCATTCCACAGCCCGGCAAAAAAATACAACATGTCCTATTCTTGTCCGTTTTATGGACATGGATAGCACAGTTCTATAGAGGGCAGGAGATTTCGTTCCCCAAAATGCAGAACACAGCAAAAATGGCAGTGATACTACAAGAAAATGATCCTTAATTAATTCAAAGATATATGGAGAAAGTAGACAAAATAGATGCCTGCTGAGCACAGCTGTGTTCACTTCAAGTGGATTTCTTTCACAGCCTAAATTGTTGAGAATCTCACTTTTTTTATTATATGCAAATGAGCCTCTAGGTGCAACGAGGGCAATGCAATTGCACCTAGAGGCTTTGGGCACTCTCTTGCATGCCGCCCTCCACCACTTTGCCAGGCATTGAAGACTTAAATCACACAGGGGTGTGGAAATTGTATCGCCCGACGCCCGGGACATGCAGTTCCGGGCGCCGGGCAGGTAGTTTGTTCGGTAGCTTAGCCCTGCTTCGGGCAAGTAGCAAGGCTGACCGAGGCTGCCTTAGGGCGCAGAGACGCCGGGCCAAGGGATTGGGGAGGAAAAATTTAAATAAATCACTTGGGCGCCTCCGGCTGGCCGCTGCTGTTCTCCTCTGTATGATCATAATATCTTGCGCTCCCAACAAGTTGTTTGAGGACCTGGGAACACTCAGCCAATCAGTGGCTGCAGCTGTATCACATGTCAGGCTAGGGATTTCCTGCTTAGCCAATCCCTGGCCTGACACATGACACAGCTGCGGCCACTGATTGGCTGAGTTTTCCCAGGTCCTCAAACAACTTGTCGGGAGCCTAAAATACCAGGATTACATAGAGGAGAAGGGGATTGGCTGCAGACTGGATCAGGTGAGCATAATGGTTTTTACACATTCATCGAGGGGGTAGGGAGAGGGGTGAAATGTGACATGGGGGGTGGGATTCAGAGAAATGTGTCATGGGGGGGGGGGAGAGAGAAATGTGTCATGGGGGGGGGGAGAGAGAAATGTGTCATGGGGGGGGGGAGAGAGAAATGTGACATGGGGGGGGGAGAAAATGTGACATGGGGGAGGGGAGAGAAAATGTGACATGGGGGAGGGGAGAGAAAATGTGTCATGGGGGGTGGTATTCAGAGAAATGTGTCATGGGGGGGGGGGGAGAAATGTGACATGGGGGAGGGAAGAGAAAATGTGACATGGGGGGTGGGATTCAGAGAAATGTGTCATGGGGGCGAGAGAGAAATGTGACATGAGGGGAAGAGAAATGTCACATCTACCGCCCCCCCCCCCCCATGTCACATCTCCCGCCTCCATGTCGCACCTCCATTATTTAAAACAATTTTTTGTATCAGGACAAGTAGATTGTTATGAGGGACAAGTAGATCGTGCCCCCGCTTTAGTCCTTTGACAAGTAGTTTTTTTTTTAATTTCCACACCCCTGTCACACCTGGCTTCAGTCTCCTGAAGTCTCGCACCTGCACGCTGGCTGTGGTGTTTGGTGCAGGCGCAGTACAGAGCCTATTGGCCGAGTCGTTTCTGTACTGTGCCGAACACTGAAGCCAATGCGCATGCACAAGACTTCAGGGCCAGTAGTGATTACGTCTTTACTGCCTGGCCCTATCAAAGTGGTGGGGGTGCAGCATGCAAGACAGCGAGTGGAACCTCTGGGTGCAAATAGGTGCAATGACACACCTTTACTACTTTTGCGTGAGGGCTTTTGTTGGGTGGCTAATCGTTTTCATTTGTATCGTTTTGGGGTATATAAAGTTTCTAATCGTATTTTATTCCGTTTTTTTTTTTTTTTAACGGTGAAAGCAAAAAAACAAAACAGCAATTCTGACACAGTTTTATTTTTTTACCGTGATATCACAACTATGCCACCTATAAAAGGGGGAGGCAGATACATGGTGAACTCTAAAACTGCATAGGTTTACCTGATGAAGGGGGTGCAAGTAATAACTGCAGTGTGTACAATCACAAGATGTGGACTGCCCCCTCAGGGGACCCTAGCATAAAGGAACGGGAAAGAGAGGGGACTTGGCACCTGGCTCTGCGGAAAGGGCCACTGGATAGGCAGCCTAAAAGGCCATGGCCATGATTTGGTGGAGAGGCTGGAGTCTAGAAGAGACCTTTGTGCAACCCAAGTCAGTCGCACCAGCATCAAACGAAGCAGGGTCTATAAAGTACCCACCTGGACTTGGGAAGCTGTCTTGGGAGACAAAACAGCGGCAAAAAGGACCACTGGACAATCAGCCTGCTATGCTGCAACAGCAGCCTTGATTAGTTCACAAGGCCAGGGTGAGAGTCAGTGTGGACTGGACCTCCAATGTGAAAAAAAAATATGAAGTCCTTTTTTCTGTACAGAGCTGACATGCTCTAGTAGCATTTAAAGGAAAGGTGACGTGTTGACTGGTGGGTTGTCTGCCATACCTCCTTGTCTGAAGGTACTAGGGAATGAGCAGCGGGTTTGATGACCCACTGGTTTCCCTCCTCACTCGTGGAGTAACAGCGAGCTTCTGCTGCCTGTGTTCCCAGAAACAAAATAAAAAATGTGCCCCGTCATTGAGGCTGGGTGTCGGCTGTGTGATACAGCCGGCACCAGCCGTGTACATTTGCAATAAGGGTTAAGGGGTTAATTATATTCAATGGTGGCGCAGTGGCCAACAGCCCCTCCCCTCCTCCTCAGTGCCAGTCGCAGGCTCACAGCCCCTCACCTCTCTTTTCATTGGTGGCAGTGGCGGCCGTGTCCCAGTGGGGAGGAAGGGACTCTCTCCTTCTCCACTGTGCCGGCTCAGGAGAACATGGTGTGCACCGAGGGCGGCGCATGTCATGTTCTCTAAAAGATACTAGGCTGCGCAGTAGCACAGACTAGTATCGGAAAATAGTAAATCCCGGTATCTGATTGATCAGGGTCCAAATAAAAATAAAAAATTGGGTATCAAAAGGTTTAATACCCGATGCAACTCTACTACATACAACCTTTAACCCTTGATCACCCACCAAAAATCATTTGAGTATGAGCAGCCCCTTTATATTTATGGCCAGAGGACTGGCAAACTTGAACTTAATGCTGAAAAATACAGGCAGATACTTATCAATTATCCAATACCATCAGGGAGGGGTCTGATTGGCTCCAAAACTATTCTGCAGCAGGACAATGACCCCAAACACACAGCCAATGTCATTAATACCTTCAGTTTAAAGATGAACAAGGAATCCTGGAAATGATATGGCTCCACAGAGCCCTGATCTGAACATCAATGAGAATGTCTAGGATTACATAAAGAAGGAGGAGGATTTGAGCAAGCCTACATCCACAGAATATCTGAGGTTAGTTCTCCAAGAGGTTTGGAAGAACCTCCCTGCTAAGTTCCTTCACAAACTCTGTACAAGTGTACCTAGAAGAATTGAAGGCAAAGGGTGGTCCCACCAGATATGGATCTGATTGAGGGTTCTCTTTTGTCCATTCGCTGTGCATTTTATTAACGGATATAGGTCTTCGCAGCATTTTTTCACCACTCGCCTAAAACTATTGCTCATTGCTGCGACACAACCACCTGGCAATAACATATGTCTTATAAAAGAAATACAGCATTATAGATATGGTGACTGATGTTCTAAAACATACCTTTCTCATCAAACTGAACCCTGCCAGCAGCAACCGCATCCTCCAGTGTGTCTGCGGATTCAAGAAGCTAAAAGGGTGGAAAAATGTGTTAGTTTACAGATTGACTGTTATGTCATATGCTTTTCATATACACACATTCTGCAATATGAAATCACATATCAGCAGTTAGACTGGTTTCACAAAGGTTTTTTTTTTTTCATTTTACATTTTTGGCAGTTTTAGCATTTTCTCTGGCTGTTTTGGTGTTTCTTATGCACTGAGAGGTTGCTTTAAAGTGAAGCAAGAATTTCCACGGCATCAGAATACATTATAGTCCTGGCTGTAAATACTAAACCTCCCATAATGTCGAACCCCAGAAAAAGGATTGAGCAGCACTGAATGATGGGAGATATCATCTATTAAGCCTTGAGAATTGTGAATGAAGCTCAGAGCTGTGATAAAGGAACTGGACGCTTCAGAAGAATCCTGGCCTACAATTATAATACTTCTCATACACAATAAATATGAGTTTGATATTGTGTACGTCTTAGACTCAGGTGGTATATCAGTAAATAGTTGTTAAAATTTGCTTTAGAAAGCACTAAGGGGTATTCCAGTCCCCAATCCTGTGTCTTATTAGATTGGTGGGGGTCCTACCGCTGGGACCCCAACCGATCACGGCAACGGGGAACCTGTTCCCCGTGCAAGCACTCTAAAATGAACGGCTCGGCCCCCTGTGGTAGGACCCCCACCAATCTAATAGTTATCCCCTCTCCTGTAAATTTCTCTTTAAGTCAGGTGGAAGATGAATTTTTTGGTTGGAAGATTTTCTGTTCTTTGGCTTTCGTGGTCGTATCTTATTAACTAAATCTGAATTATTAGGGGACCCAGTGATCAGGCATT
The DNA here is from genome assembly GCA_033119425.1 of Bufotes viridis. NCBI lineage: Eukaryota > Metazoa > Chordata > Amphibia > Anura > Bufonidae > Bufotes > Bufotes viridis. The sequence continues at coordinate 412,157,132 of CM065589.1, read as the reverse complement.
TATAACCTATCTGCGGGTCAATCCATTAAAGAGGGTTGGCCAGCTTTTTAAAAATGATATACCGTATATATGATCGACTATATCAGGGATGCTCAACCTGCGGCCCTCCAGCTGTTGTAAAACTACAACTCCCACAATGCCCTGCTGTATGATGATAGCTGTAGGCTGTCAGGGAATGATGGGAGTTGTAGTTTTGCAACAGCTGGAGGGCCGCAGGTTGAGCATGCCTGGACTATATGATCGACTAGAGTCCAACACCTTGCGCCCCTGCCAATCAACTGTTTCATTGTAGTTGAACACCGCTCTGCTGACTGTGTAGTGGGCAGAGCTGCTTACAGCAGCACTGCTCCAATTCAATGGGAGCAGTGCTGCAGTAACCAGCTTCGATGCCGGAACCACCCTGAAAAAGCTGATCGGCGCGGGATGGCAGACCCTCATTGATCAGATACCGATCTGGAGTATAGGTTAGGACTTGTAAAAAGCTGCACAACCTGTTTAAAAGGGAGTCTGTCATTGGATTCACGCTGCCCGAACAGCCAGCATAAAATACAGCAGGGTCTTTCTTGAGAGAGAGAGAGGTTTTACTCTAAAACCTTGTGCTTTTCAGAGAAAATCTAGGCCTGTATTAACTAATGTTGACCAACAGGAATACAGAGTAATCTTATACTACATATACCACACTGACAAGGCCAAAGCCCAGGCAAGTTTCGTCAACGAACTGAATGTTCTTGATATTTGTCTGACGGTGAGCCCGGCGAGAGCTCCATTTACATGCAATCCTCAACCTTGTATGGGAATGAGTGATCACTACAGCAATCGTCCATTCTGATAGAGCCATTGTTTCTCTGCAGCAGATGACTGTTTACACAGGGAGATCTGCTGCTGGCAGAGAATGATTCTATGTGCCATTTGGTCATCGGGTGATCAGTGCCACATTTACATCAGACAAATATTGGGAACGAGCATTCGTATGAATATTTGTGCCAAATAATTGGTCCGATAATGTGCCGAGCAAAAGTGCCTTTAGTCCAGGAAGTCACAAGATGCACCACTTATCACAGTGGCACAGGCTGTATGAACGATTTGGTGCTTCATGAAGCCAACTTTTAGGTGACTTATTTTAGTCCATCATTTTGAGCAAAAAAAGGCAATTTTTTTTCCTGCTTCAAATTACAACTTCACTACAGAACTCCTACTCGTGAGCAAATAAAAAACAGAATTGGGCAACATAAAGTCATATTTTTGGCATAAATACATAAGTATGTCAAGGGCAAAAAACCTGCAAACATCACTAGAATTCTGACAGACTTCCTTTATTTAAATGTGGGCCATAATTCTATATCATTTTCTCCCTGCCCCGGCTCGATTGATAAGTCTCTCGCTGTCAACCAAGCTGAGCAGGCTGAACAGCGGACACCTCTCCCCATTTCTGGCTAGAATGTAAACTATGATTTCTCTGGAACACCGTAGCTCTCTGTCAAGAGGGTTTGGGCTGCGTGAAACTGAAGGTATTCCCTTTAATCACCATCTTTTTATGTACTTATTTTACACATGTAAACACTTACCCTGGGAACACACTTTGCGTGTTCCAGGGCGCGCATATGACGCACGCTTCTGCCGCGAAGTGGCTGTTTTATGGAAGCGCGCGTCATATGCGCGCTCCCATAATAGAATATGGGTTGGATCGCACGTGCTGCCGCGCGATAGTCACGGCAGCCGACGCGATCGCGTAGGGCGTTTTACAGCGCGGTCGTCCGCGCTGTAAAACGCCGACATGTGAACCATGCACATAGGGATGCATGGCTTTTCACATGTTGAGCGTTTTTCAGCACGTATGAACGCGCTGAAAAACGCTCAGGTGTGTTCCCAGGGTTAGGGTACTTTCACACTTGCGTTCGTGTGATCTGGCAGGCAGTTCCGTCGTCGGAGCTGCCTGCCGGATCCGCCGTTCAGTGTCACAACTGACAGCATTTGTAGACTGATCCGGGTGCGGAACAGTCTACAAATGCATTGCAAGAACGGATCTGTCCCTCCGCTTGTCATGCGGATTGACGGATCCGTCCTGCACTCTTTTTCACAGTTTTCCCGGTCTGCGCATGCGGATCCGTCCTTCAGTTGTTTTGCAATGCCGAATACGGCACTAATACAAGTCAATGTAAATGAATGCCTGATCCGGCATTCCGGCGACTGATCAGGCATTTTGGACGGACATAATACCGCAGCATGCTGCGGTATTATGTCCGGCCAAAACGCCTGACAGTGACTGAACAGAAGGCATACTGATGCAAACTGAATGGATTTCTATCCATTCTGATTGCATGGAAATATGCCTGATCAGTTCTTTTCCGGCATAGAGCTCTTTTGACGGAACTCTATGCCAAAAAAGAATAACGCAAGTGTGAAAGTACCCTTATAAGGTTGAGTAGTTTATGAAAATTAAGGCACAGGGTAAAGGTGTGGCTGTTGTCACCTTGAAAAACCACTAAATTAGCATATAGGGTTCCACATCTCTGTAACCTGTTTGCTTGTGGGGGATGGGCGTCGAGTCATCAAGAATAAAAAATGGAATAGGTTAGGCACTAAGTTTTCATTTTCAAAAGCCATGGCTGGTCTTCTAGAATCAATACAATGTACAGTGAGAAAATTACAGCTTTCCATGTGGATAAAGCAATGGTTTTGACCACATTCTCATCAAGAGTTACAGCTCATGCATCCACAGTGAAAACTGACCCATTAAAATCAATGTGTTTATGGGCGGGCACTTTTTTTCTCATGCAAGATTTCTTCAAGCCAAAAGGTCAGTGAAAAAAAACAACCACAATGAAGCAAAAAGAAAGAAGATCCGTTGTCACTCGTGCTTCACAGGAGATGATGTGTGTTCTGGGAGGTTTTTTCACATTACGTGAAAAATGCGTGAAAACCAGTGACATCAGTGCATAAAAAACACAAAAACATGACAGATTTGAAGGAAGCACTGATGCAAACAGAAGCAAAACCAAGAGAAAAACATTTGAGATCTGCCATACACAAGTGCCGATGTTTTCATTGGTACTTGTGCAGTGCAGATCTCAGCAGGTCTCCTGAGATCAATTGTGCAAGCACTGATGAAGTCTCGCTGGTGCAAGGGCGAGATTTCAGGGCCAGGCAATCAGGCCATGAGGGAGACTAGTGACGGGAGAGAGGAAGAGAAGTTGTGCTCTAAGGCGCTAGGCCAGCGCCTTGGTGCTCCGATGCATAATTTGCATAAAAATAAAAGTAATACTTATGCTGCAAAGAAGCATCTATTTGCAGCTATATAGGGCCTATTTCACTCACCTAGCAGGCAGTAAGCCTGGTTAATAGCATTATGGTATGCTCACACACACATTTCGGCAACTTAAAATCTGTTCTATACATCTATGCTGAATGGGTTTTTTACTGCAGTGTGTGCATGGAACAGTAGCTGGTATTTCTGCAACAAATCTATCACTTTCAACCATACCCTAAAATGTTGCAGAGATTCGGAATAGGCTGCTCTTTTCAGAAAATGACCCACACTCGCTCAATGTTAAGCCTGGTGCTGCAGCTCATCTCAACTGAAGTGAATGGGGCTGAGCTGCAATACCACAAATACCTGTGCACAGGGGCGGCACAGGTTCTGAAAGGAACCAGCAACATTGCAGTTGTCAATTAATATGCATTTTGGATACAATTTACTTGTAATAACTCTTCACTGGTCCGCTGAGGGAAGATTTCCTTAAGTCTTTGCATTTTTTTATCTTTGGTTTCATTCTTCTTATGAGGTACATTTCTTGCAGTATTCATTTTTGAAGGGGGGTACTCGTCTTCAGAATCATCCGTGGGAGATTCAGAAAAACCATTCCTTAAAGAGAAAGCAACACATGAAATAAACTAGCATACATATGTTAGTCTTACAGATCGCACCATACAAGCTGCGGCTTTCCATCATGTATCCAGAACTTTGAAGTATATGTCAAGTTGTGCACTTCATATAAATACCTATTATTAGCCCTTGCCTGCTACTTGGCAGATTCTATACTCTCCCTATTAAAGGGGTCAGACATTTTATCATTATTTTCACAAATATACTGGGACAACACTATAAGCAGCTTACCAATATACTGTTCTTAGCGTCGCCTCCATGTTTTTTACAGTCTTCTCCACAACTATACGGTGCTCCAAGCTTAATATGGCCACTGATGGGGGAGCACGTCTACGAAATACACAGCGCACGGCAATGGGCATACACAAGTTTCCATTGCTGTGTTTACTGCTATTCAACGGGTCAGGTCACATCGGCTGCCATGTTTAGGATGGGAGTTCTCAGTGGAAAAGACTGCTAAACAAGAGTCAGGCATTCCTTCGAAGAGGACGGCAGTTCTGATGTGCTAATATATGTACAGCCATGTCCATAAATATTGGGACATCAACACAATTCTAACATTTTTGGCTCTATACACCACCACGAAGGATTTGAAATGAAACAAACAAGATTTGCTTTAACTGCAGACTGTCAGCTTTAATTTGAGGGTATTTACATCCAAATCAGGTGAACGGTGTAGGAATTACAACAGTTTGCATATGTGCCTCCCATTTGTTAAGGGACCAAAAGTAATGAGACATCGAACTTTCACTTTTTAATACTTGGTTGCAAATCCTTTGCAGTCAATTACAGCCTGAAGTGTGGAACGCATAGACATCACCAGACGCGGGTTTCATCCCTGGTGATGCTCTGCCAGGCCTCTACTGCAACTGTCTTCAGTTCCTGCTTGTTCTTGGGGCATTTTCCCTTCAGTTTTGTCTTCAGCAAGTGAAATGCATGCTCAATCGGATTCAGGTCAGGTGATTGACTTGGCCACTGCATAACATTCTACTTCTTTCCCTTAAAAAACTCTTTGGTTGCTTTTGCAGAATGCTTTGGGTCATTGTCCATCTGCACTACTAAGTGCCGTCCAATGAGTTCTGAAGCATTTGGCTGAATATGAGCAGATAATATTGCCCGAAACACTTCAGAATTCATCCTGCTGCTTTTGTCAGCAGTCACATCATCAATAAATACAAGAGAACCAGTTCCATTGGCAGCCATACATGCCCACGCCATGACACCACCATGCTTCACTGATGAGGTGGTATGCTTAGGGTCATGGGCAGTTCCTTTCCTTCTCCATACTCTTCTCTTCCCATCACTCTGGTACAAGTGGATCTTGGTCTCATCTGTCCATAGGATGTTGTTCCAGAACTGTAAAGGCTTTTTTAGATGTTTGGCAAACTCTAATCTGGCCTTCCTGTTTTTGAGGCTCACCAATGGTTTACATCTTGTGGTGAACCCTCTGTATTCACTCTGGTGAAGTCTTCTCTTGATTGTTGACTTTGACACACATACACCTACCTCCTGGAGAGTGTTCTTTATCTGGCGAACTGTTGTGAAGGATGTTTTCTTCACCAGGGAAAGAATTCTTCGGTCATCCACCACAGTTGTTTTCCGTGGTCTTCCGGGTCTTTTGGTGTTGCTGGGCTCACCGGTGCGTTCCTTCTTTTTAAGAATGTTCCAACCAGTTGTTTTGGCCACGCCTAATGTTTTTGCTATCTCTCTGATGGGTTTGTTTTGTTTTTTCCAGCCTAATGATGGCTTGCTTCACTGATAGTGACAGCTCTGTGGATCTCATCTTGAGAGTTGACAGCAACAGATTCCAAATGCAAATAGCACACTTGAAATGAACTCTGGACCTTTTATCTGCTCATTGTAATTGGGATAATGAGGGAATAACACACACCTGGCCATGGAACAGCGGAGAAGCCAATTGTCCCATTAATTTTGGTCCCTTAGGTGGGAGGCACATATGCAAACTGTTGTAATTCCTACACCGTTCACCTGATTTGGATGTAAATACCCTCAAATTAAAGCTGACGTCTGCAGTTAAAGCACATCTTGTTTTGTTTCATTTCAAATCCATTGTGGTGGTGTATAGAGCCAAAAATGTTAGAATTGTGTTAGTGTCCCAATATTTATGGGCCTGGCTGTATAACTAGCTTCTAGTGCAGTTTCCAGCACATTTTTTAAAGAGGCCTCCCGTTTGGCTTATGGTATTCGGCTGGTTTCACACATACAAGCAGATTTTCGAAGACATGCATATTTCACACATCAGAGTCCAGTGGTGTAAGATGCACCAATTTTTTGCGTTGCACGCCTCCTAATAAATCAAAAACACGCAGCTTGCAACTTTTTAAAGCAGTTCTTCTGATGCAAGGGAGACGATATGCATGTGTAAAAGAACCCTCATGCCAGGGCTACAGGGAGACTTTTATATGTAGACTTATGTGGAAAGTTTCCTGAAACCTGTTGATGATTTACACTACTATACTATATTCACTGTCATTCACTGCCATGTGGCAAAACTGCATATGGATATGAACCTCAGCAGATTTCATGCTCCCCCTTGCCCCTGCGCTGCATTTTGTTTACACTGACACACTGCTAGGTGGAGGTTTCTGCCTAGCACTGTTCCCAGTGAAGTCACCGGAACTAATGGGCAGTCTTTAGTGCTCCGCCTAGCATGCCCATCAGAAGCCCGGTACGTCACAGGATCTGAAGAAAAAGCCCTTCCCTTTGCAGGGCAAGGGGGAGCATAGTGGCTGAATGGGTGAAGAAGGGGTTAAATCCGGGTTCAGAACCTCTTTAAAAGGTTATGCAGGTTGTGCCGGTATTATGATCCAAGCCTGGGGTTAGAACTCACAACGTATGGCTCTGTGGCGAGAGATTCATACTCACACATGCGCTGTGGGTTCTAACCTCAGGCTAGGACAACTTGCCCAATGTACATCATATGATCCCGGAATAAGGATAACCCCTCTAACATTTCAAATTCATAAAAAAATTGGAGGAATAAGCAGTTTCGGGTTTCTTACTCTTGTTGTGGGTGGACTTTCCCGTGCGAGGAACTGAAGCTTGGCTCATTTTCCTGGTCGTCGTTTTCAGAATCTGAATCAAGGAAACTAATACCTTTATTTTTCTCAAACAAGGACACATTGTTTAGTCTCTTATATTCTGGGGTCTCTGGGATGCTGGTAACTGCAAAAGATATACATCACATTCGTTATTGTAAGGCTATGTTCAGATCTGTGTTTGGAGCCTCCGCAGCAGAATCTGTTAAAAATGGCGGACAACACACACCATGCCACGCTATTTTGTCCCGTAAGATGCCAGCCTCCCTAACAGAAAGCCAGCAGGACCCTATTAGAGTCAATGGGTTTCATCGGGCACCAATTGTCGCCATCCTCTAACAGAAGCAGCACCTGTTATTTTCCTAGTCCGTATCACAGAACAGTGGAAATAAATAGTGACAATATAACCAGAGCCTTGGAGAAAGTTTCTTACAAGACACACTGGCCCCTGTTTTCTAAGGGCCGATGGTGGAAGACATGATCTTATACGGTCCGTGTTAAAATTCTTCAACATGAAAACTAGCTAAAATCAAGAAGCAGTCAAACATTTCACCTGCTTTGCCATCTAACTCAGACTTCGGAGTACTGGGTCGGCTTGATCCTGCATTTTCATTTGACACTTGGTCCACTTTTTTATTCTTGTCAAAACGGAAGCGGTCGAGGTTAAAGGTGCTCATATCTTCACAGCAGACATACACAACTGAGCGATCTAGAAGAAACTGAAATATAAAGAGCAAGGTGAGTCCTGTTAAAATACTAAGCATGTTTTTCAATTCTTTTAACCCCTTAAACCCTAACAAGAACTCAGATCCTGGCAGTTTAACCTCTTAGATAAGATCAATAGCAACTGCAATATCTATGTGGTTAAACAGAAGGGGGGGCTCCATAGTCACCACATCGGTCCTCCCGGAATGCAATCGCCTAACAATGGCCATCAGGTCCGATATAAAAAAAAGCTTTGAAAGAAATAAAATGATAATTTCAGTTTTTTTATGCTTGTAAACTTTTTCAGGGTACTTTCACACTTGCGTTGAAGGATTCAGTCAGGCAGTTCCGCCAACGACGGATCCGTTAAAACGTTTAAAAACGGATTTCATTTGCAACCGGATCTGTTTGACAATTGTATTGAAATAACGGATTTGTCTTCCGTAAAAACTGATCCGTTATTTATTTTACCATTTTTAAAGGTCTGCGCATTGGCAGAGTGGAAGAACGGATCCGTTGATGCGTCAGTTTTCAATGTCGGATCCGCCCTTAATACATTTCAATGAAAATTAATGGCGGATCCGTCATTTCATCAAGTGTTTCCGCATTTTTGGACGGAGATAAAAATACAACATGCTGCGCATTTATCTGCGTCCAAAAGACGTGAAAGGACTGAACTGAAGACAAACTGATGCAAACTGAACGGATTGCTTTCCATTCAGAATACATTAGGATAAAACGGATCAGGTTTGTGGGGACACAACTCAATGATGGAAAACTTTGATGCAAGTGTGAAAGTACCCTCAAACTGTAAAATTTAATGATAAAGTCAACAATTAAAAAATAAAATCCTCTCAATGCACCATTATTACACATATGTATGATGGTAAGGTGCTGCACCATTAAAGGGGTATTCCAGTACAATAATGTTAAGCAAAAGTGAGGTCAGAGAGGGCAAAAATAACAAGTAGTGATTACTGACCTTACTGATCCCCCCTCCACTTACTCCTCTTAGGCTCGACACGCCTTGGAGTGCCTGCTCAGCCAATCACAGGCTGAGGAGGGTCACCATGTGGCTAGTTATCGGATGAGCAGGCAGTCCAGGTCGTCTCTGGCGCGTCGAGCACAAGAACAGAAAATGGAGAGGAGCGGGGTCCAGAGCTGCAGTGGTTGGGGATCGCTAAGGTATGTAAAGTTGTGCCCTCTCCGAGCCCATTTTAATTTTACAATTATTGCCCCAGAATAGCCCTTTAACCCTTTTAATGACCAGAGCAAAATGTAATTTTTTTGAATGCCACACATCACATTGCACAAAATCTGTTCACGGATATCGGCCATGTGCATTGTGCAGAACAGAACGGCCAGCCCTCAACAGTACAGTCCTATCCTTGTCCGTAATGCAGACAAGGATAGGACATGTTCTGTTTTTTTTTGCAGAACGCCACGGATTCATTTCATTTTTTTGCGGCCCCATTGAAGTGAATGGTACCGAATACAGGCAGCAATAACAAAGGAACGGACACGGAAGAAAAATATTTGCGTGCACAAGCCCTTAGACCCAGTCTCCGTAAATGGATGATAATCACCCAAAGAACATTACAGGAAAGGAGCAAAACTATAAAGAGATTATTATTAGTCTGGGGTAACACGTATTTTCCCAACAAGAATGTATTACCGTAATACATGAGCACCTGACACCCATGCAAAACCCATTCAGGTCATGGAGATTTGATGCATGTGGGTTCAGAGAGGTGTGCACGTGGTTTTGGAAGGGAAGCAGTTTTTTACTACACTACTACAATAATGCCAAACACAATGTACATTACCCTAAACATACACAGCCAGTGCCGGCTGTAATACAGATGACACCCGGCCTTAATGATCATGATCAGAGAGAACGCCAAGTCCTATCATTGAATCCCTCGGATGTTGCGGTCACTAGTGATCACGGCATTCAAAAGAAACAGGGATAGTGCTACCCCTGTGACAAAATTACAGGGTTCAAATCAGTTGCTATGACAACCTGTAGCCTTGTGAAGGCTCCTAGGCCTGCTATGGTAATATGTAAAAATACCATCAACTGCAATACTATTCTAGAGCAGTCTATGGTACAAGCGATCAGAAGATTATATGCTCAAGTCCCTTAAGGGACCAAAAATTGACAGTAAAATGTTGAAAAAATAAAAAATATAGAAAATTCAAATTACTCCCCAAATCTAATTTTACATATAAAAATAAACATAACTGGCACCGGCATATCCAAAAATGTCTGAAATATTAAAATATTTTGCATGGGAAACACCATAACAGAAAATGTGTAAAAAAAAAAAAAAAAGTCTGATTTGCTGTTATGTCCCCCGAGTTGTGCGCCAGTTGTGACAAAATTGAATTTTATTAATTTTAGCCTTAAGGACCAATAATATTTACCCCCTCCAGCAGTCACAACTTATAATTTTTTCTTCTAAAGTCTTTTTTTATTTTGTGGGATTAGTTGTAGGTTTTTAGGAACCATTTTGGGGTATATATAAAGTGTAGTAAATAACTTACTTTATTTTTAGGGGAAAGATAAAAACAAACAAAAAACGAAAAAACAGCAACTTAAAAGGGGTTATCCAAACTATAAAACATGCCCCTCAATACCAATCTCCGCGATGCTAGGGAGGCTCGTCCCAGTCGCGGCCTGATATTGGCTACTATCCTTATCGCTGGATGTTTTGATCCACGTGGAGAGATACAGCCGTGCGGGGATCTGGAGCGATGCGGGTGTCGGGGCAAGTATTATCTATATGAGGGGCATGTTTTATAGTTTGGATAACCCCTTTAACATTATTATTTTGTGGAATTTATTTACTGCGTTCACTGTGTGATAAAAATAATTTTATTATGTGGGTCAGTACAGTAATGATAATGCCACATTTCTATATATTTTTTTTACTATTTTTCCTTTCCTCCTGCAGCTGTCCGCTCTACTACTGCTCCCCCTACTCCTGACAAGGAGGAGGGGGGGGGGGGGGCAGCTGCTTTAGCTGCTCATATCTCTGGTTTGGTAGCAGCTAGAGATATGGCATTCCAAGCTTTCAAACAATACCAGAATGGCAATAATAACCTAAGTACATGGAAGTTATTACTGCTAGAAATCGGGATGCAGTGAAGGCAGCTGAAAGTGAAAGCAGGTTTTACCCGGGATTATTCCCAACTTGATTTTGAACAGTGATTTCTCCTCTGTTGCTTGGACTAATGCTGTCCTTTTGGTCTTGTATGAAAGTCTGGAATACCAGCTTTCAAACAAGACCAGGCCCATGCTGCTACCAATCAAGAGATATCACCACCTAAAGCAACACCCCACACTCCACTTCTGCCGAGCCCTGCTCCGGCAAAACAGTTACCCTAAGTTCACACCTGAGCCTTTTACAGCGCGCTCAACAGGTGAAAACCCATGTTTCCCTATGGGCATGGTTCTCACCTGGGCGTTTTACAGCGCATACGAACGCTGTAAAACGCGTGTTTCAAGAACGCTCAGGTCTGAACCCAGGGTAAGGGCTCTTTCACACGAGCAGATCCAGTGTGGGTAACCCGCTGCGTGAAAGAGAGCCACAGTAGAGACACCGTGCATTAACATGATTGATAATGATCCGTGTCTCTCTGTGACCTTTTTGCTACAAAATCACTGTGATTTTTACAGTTTTTAGAAACACCACTTGTACGTTTATCTGATCACAGCCGAATTTTTGCAACCTAACGGATAACAACTTTGACATTGACAGTCGGCCATCATTCACGATTGTTTATGTGAATGCCATTTTGGACGACTCATATTTACAGCCAGGTTTCTCAACCTGCAATAAACATGCACCAGGAGGTACGTGCTTCAGAAGATGCAGGAATACAGATGTAGTAGGGTTATGCACGCGTTAAAGGGGTTATCCAAAGCTGTAATCCCCCACCACCACCTACAATGCCCAGGCTGCCTGGCCTCCAACGCTTACCTGGATCCCTCCACCGCCGTCACTGCATCTTCCCCATCACCTGTTGTTGTGATCTGCACGAAGGGGAGATGCAGTAACGGCCATAGAGTGATCCAGGAGAACACAGGCGTGGAGGACCAGGTAAGTATTGTCTGCATGAGGGGCACTGGTAATGGGGAGGGGGGGGGTTTGCGACACAAAACAAAGCCCGTCCAGGAGGAATATTTCAGGAGCTTGGGGCTGCTCCCCTTCTATATTGAGGGTGGTGGAAGGTTGACGATTTTTAGACATGAGAGGGAGAGCTCACATCACCCTTCTTTTTCAGTTCTTCTGATCAGTCAGAAAAAAAACAAAAATAATAAAAAAAAGGATACGGTACACCCGTTATGCACATTTGGCATCCGTTTGAGCCATTTCGGTCTGAAATCCGTTTTAGATGGAAAAAAGTACTGCACGCAACAAATCTCAGACAGAAATGGCTCAAACGGACGCCAAATGTGCATAACCGATGCACAGGATCCATTTTTCTACAGGATCCCTTTTTTCCGTTCTTCTGGTGGATCAGAATAATGAAAAAAATAACGTTGATGTGAACCCTCCCCTAGGGCCTATTCACACGACCATACGGTCGCCATGCCTGCGTTGCGAACCACAAAACATGGGCATCGGCCGTGTGAACTCTGCATAGTGGATGCAAACCCATTGACTTGAATGGGTCTGCAATCCACAAGATCCAGCAAAAGATAGGACATGTCCTATCTTTTACAGTGAGGAGGCCTGGACCCGAAAGCCCACGAAAGGGCTTCTGAGTGTTTCCGTGGGCTTCCAATCCGTGCCTCCGCTCCGCTAATGATAGGACAGGTCCTATCTTTTGGCGAATCTTCTGGATTGCAGACCCATTCAGGTCAATGGATCTGCATCCGTGAAGAGGAGTTTACACAGCCAGTGCCACATTCTGCGCTCCGCAGCACAGGCACAGCAACCATATGGTGTAAATGGGCCCTTATCAGTGCTAGCCAACTCATCTTTTCTGCAATTGCTCGGTGCCATCAGTGACTCACCAGAAGCAGTGCAGGATCAGCCGGGTACTACTGCCATCAATCGGATCAGGATAATGCCTTATTCACATGTCCGTGTTCGGGCCATGATTGTAAGCCAAAACCAGGTGCGGCTCTAAGCACAGAACTCTCCCTTATACCCGATCTCTGTGGAGGCTCCACTCCTGGTTTTGGCTCATAGTCACTAACCAGAGAATGAGTCATAAGGCCTCTTTCACACGAGCGTGACGGATTAGGTCCAGATTCGTTCAGTGAAACTCCCACTATTTTGCAAGCAAGTTCAGTCAGTTTTGTCTGCAATTGTGTTCAGTTTTTTTCGGCGCGAGTGCAATGCGTTATGGATGAGTTTAACCCTTTCAAGACTGGGTGATTTTCCATTTTTTACTCCCAGCCTTCCCAAAGCCATAACTTTTTTTTTAGTTTTTCATTCACATAACCGTATGACGGCTTGTTTTTCATGGGCACTATCCAGTGGTACCATTTACACATGATACGCACTATAGTGATTTCTGATGCTATATAACGCCTTAGAGGTCTGGAATGCATTGTGTAACACTGACATAATGCTGTTAGTATTATTCATTACATTCCTGAACTGTAAGGGTTACATAACCTCAGGGCTTGACAAATTTCCTTGGAATCTAGGAGCCAGCTAAAAAAGTTAGGAGCCAGGCGGAGCCGCGTCATAAAGCCCCCAATAGATGCCCCCATAGTGCTCCCCCCCCCCACTTCTCCATAGAGCCCCCCAATAATGCATGCCAGTACATAGGGCCCCCAGTAGATGCCCCCATAGTGTTCCTTCCCCTGTTCTCCATAGTGCCCCCCATAATGTGCGAGTATATAGGGCCCCCCATAATGCTTCCCCTCTTCAATTGGTTATATGACACGTCAGACGCTGCCAGCGTCTAAGTGATCGCCACTTGCGGCCGCTATTACATGTGGAAACCCTTACAAGGATTACAGGGTCCGGAGGGGAGGGCAGAGGGGTCCGGAGGGGAGGGCAGAGGGGTCCGGAGGGCACAAACACAGCGGGCACCATGACATTTTACTGAGGACTACAACCCCCAGGTGGCGCTCAGCCTCTGCAGTGCCCGCATCACTACAACGCCCAGCTCTTTCCCCCTCTTGTCATTCTCTTTCCCCCTCTCGTCTTGTCAATCTCTTTCCCCCTCTTGTCATTCTCTTTCTCCCTCCCCCCTTGTCATTTTCTCCCCTCCCTCCCCTACCTCTAGTGTAGCGTGGCCGAGCTCTGTATGGTCCCACCGGTACAGGAGCTTTAGTTTCCTGTACCCGGGCGGACTGACAGGAAGTGCACACTGTGTGCGCACTTCATGTCAGTCCGGCCGGGTCCAGGAGACAGATGCTCCCTGTACCGCGGACCATGCCACGCTACAATGAGGGACTGACAGGAGGGAGCGCTGAGCGTTTCCCTCCTGTCAGTCCCTCTCCTCAGGCTGCGCCCGGGCGGTGGGCCCTCATGGACGCGCCAACCCGGGCAGTGCTGCAGCCACCTGAGGCTCTAGAGAGAGCGCTCGGGCGGCTGCAGCATGAAGGGGGCCAGCGCTCCTAGTTCGCATATAGGACGCGCCAGCCCTGCGCCCAGGCACCTGAGAGAACGGGCTGACAAATACCCAGGCGCCAGGACCAAAATCCTGGTCTCCATGGCGACCTGGGATTTGTCGAGCCCTGCATAACATCACAAACCAATATAATGCTATGCGACCTCGGCAGTGCTGGAAGTTCAGGACGGGAGCGGTCTTATACTCACGCTGCGAGTCCGCAGTATGCTAATCGCTCATCTTAAAGCGGCCTTACTTTCATTCTCTGGGTCAGTACGATACCACATATGTATAGTTTTTCTTGCGTTTTAACACGAACATTTTTTTTTTAAATATATATATATATATATATATATATATATATATATTGATAGGACCTCCTTGACTTCAAAGAACAGAGCAGAGATATAAATGTATAAACTACTGCTCTATAACATGCTGCCTGCATTTCATGGTGGCAGGTTCCTTTTCAGAGCATAAATGTGGCACACCGATCTTTTTGCCCACCACTGAGTTTTTGTCTCCAACTAATTCTTCTGGGCCAGTGGTGGCGAACCTATGGCACGCTGTGGGCATGCGAGCCCTGGAAAAAGTCTAGGGTGTACCAATCTGCCTTAGACTTTTCCTGCCATTCATCAGTGCATTGATGCTGCTGCCTGAAACAACCAATAAAGCTCCTTACAGAAAGAAGCTTTGCTATTGGTCCCTTTGAGCATGCTGCGTGAGCATTCGGCACAAGGCTTTTAAGATGTGGAGGGGGAGGCTCCTGCAGTGACGCGTGCTCTTCACCCAGAGGCACCCGGCAGGGTAAGTGGCCTTGCTGGGTAGAGGGCTTTTTAGTGGAGGTCCCAGCTCTGAGACCCCTGCTGATCTCTATAATAAGCAGTCTGAAGCACTCAGAAGAGCGATGCTTCTCCGAGTGCTTCAGGCTGCTCGTTGGAGAGATCAGAAGTCTCCGATCTGGGACCCCCTGCTATCAACACTTTTGATATGCACATCAACAGTGTCAAAAAATGTGTAGTAAATGTATAGTGTTGGACAAGTGGGCCTGCATGGGGGTTCTGCGTCCCTGGTGTTTGTGTGGTGGTGGGGGGGGGGGGGGGGGGATTCTGGAATGAATGTAGGCAGGCTATTATGGCCACATGATAAAGTATATGGAAGATATTGTATTGGACTGTGGTATTCAGGCTGAACTGCTGTGTTGGCACTTTGCGATAAATGTGTGGGTTTTGGGTTTCAGTTTGGGCACTGTTTCATCTCTGATTGCCAGGTACCAGTCTGTGAGCCAATGGGCCTGTCACCGCTAAAGCTCTCCACCTCCTGCTCTACCTTCCACACTGTGCCTCATCACCCGCCGCCATGTTTGTGTGCATGAGCCCTTAGGAGAAGTGGTTATGTGACGGCGGGCACACACAGCAAACAGGCTTCAGACGGCACAGACAGTGCAATCATTTGATCCATCGATAGGCAAGATCAGCTTCCATAGTTTTATTTTCCACCAGGATAATGCTCGCCTACACAGAGGCTTTCCCAGGAATGTCTCTGCACCCATACAACACTTCCTTGGCCTGACCAGCCACCAGATTTATTACCAATCGGGCATTTACGGTACCAGCTGAGGCGCCATCTTGTGCAACATACAAATGTGCAGGATGTACAGGCCCAGCTGTAACATCTGTGGGCAAACGTGCCTCAGGATACCATACCGAACCTGTATGCCTCCATGCCCAACTGTATCTAGGCTAGAGGCGGCACAGCGGGGTACTAGAGCCTCCTCCCAACTGTACAGTTTTCCCCAATGCAATGAGTACGTGTGTATGTATGTAACAAGATATATATATTACATATATATTTTATATATGAAATGCACATGGAATTGCTGCTCTCCAGAGTCTTACTAACCTTTCCTTTTTTCGAAAGGTAATTCTTAGTTGGCCCTTCTTGTTACTAAGGAGGACTCTGCATAGTTGAGAAAGATCTAAGGGGCCTTTCGTACCATCATAAATATGAAAATAACACAACAAAAGCCAAAAATGTGAAATAATCTTTCATTTTTCACAGCTCCTTTGGAAGATGAAAGGTGGAATCTGATTGGTTGTTATGGGCTTTGCACCAGTTTGATAAATGACCCCATATATCCATATTTTTGGATCCAGGGATTGCAAACCACAAAACAGACGTGGTCATGTTAATGAGGCTTTTAAGGCCCATTTCATAGAAGAGATACAGATTGTGTCAGGGAAAAAAAACTGATGGTTTTGCATGCAACTTGAATCCGTTTTGCCTGCAACTATGTTCAATGTTGGAGTTTTTTCCACGAGGATGGAATCAGTTTAGGCATTTTTGAAGAAAACAACTGAAGAATAACACTCAATATCTCTTAGCAACCATCAGTGAGAAAAGCATTGCACTCGGATGCCGTCCATTTTCACTGCTATGGGGCCAGGGCTGCATGAAAAACTCACAATATAGAAATGATGCCTGGAAAACGTCCGCACAGACCCATTGAAACGAATGGGTCAGGATTCAGTCCAGACGCGACGCGCTCGCTACACATCGGATCCAGACTGAAAACTCGTTCATGTGCAACACGGGCACAGCAGACCCACCGCCGTGTGCATGCGGCCATAAGAAGGCACTGCGACTCTACCAACATTACGCATGACACGGGCATGCCCAGAACTAAGAAGACAAAGACACCACGAACTGGGCAACAGCAGCATGGTAGAAAGCATGAGCGGGCAGAGTAACAGTCTCCATTGTTTTATCTGGCTCACATCGAGGCACACAGCATAAGCCGCTATTATCCGAGACTGCGCTCCATGAGAAACTGCAGCATCAAATGGAGGATAAATGCTATTATTTAGCGAGTACAATAGCAACACCCGTGCCGATGTATTGATACTATCAGAGGTCGCAATAATGTCTGTACAAGCGTCAGACGCCTGTACAAGTAATTTTACCCTATGAAACAAGTCTGATGCCTATGGCACAGACCTTCCATGTCCTTGATGAGTGCCCTGCGCTGAGAACGGGCCGGGCAGCACAGCAGTCCTTCTGGTGCCCGAAACATCCAGTAACAAAGCTCCATACTGGCAGGTGACAGCCATGGGCGAGTAAGGACTAAGGAGGCGGCTGATTGGTGGATTTCGGTCCTCGCTGTTCCATCTTCTAAAGCCCGGTCATTTATCACAGATGACGCCGTCCCTTATAGCACCAGGGGGCAGCTGCTGCCCCGTTTTGTTGCCGATATGCCCCGCTTCCAGCTGACCTGGCTTGGAAATCACGGGTTGGAACCTCGGACTGATCGCCATGGAGTGACCATGTTCTGTGGGCTCTGTACCACGTCCGTTACACTGCAAGTGTCTTGGACATCTCAGGGCATTAGACTTGGTGTACAGGGAGTGGCCCAGGCTATGTCACATGGGAGAGAGCGCAGCAAACAGCCCACGCTCCCTGAGATTAGGGGTTAGCACCCAAGGCTGCAATGCCCTCTAAACCCATGTACTGTGCCACCCTAAACCTAAATAGCATTACTGTGTAACCCTGACCCTGCAGAGCCCTCTGTGCCACCCTAAGGCCTCTTTCACACTTACGTTCTGAGGATCCGTCAGGCACTTCCGTCCTGCCGGATCCGTCAGAACGCAAGTCGCCTGAAAGCATTAGAAGACTGATCAGGATCCTGATTAGTCTTCGAAATTCTTTCAGGTTACCATGGCAGCCAGGACGCTACTGAAATCCTGGCTGCCATGGTACTCCACAGCAGTGTACTTACCTGCGCTGCGCCCGCCGGGCGCTCCTTCATGATCTTACAGGTCCCCGCGGTGCATAAATCAACGTGCCGCCCGGACCTGTGACGTCATGAAGGAGGCCGCAGCGCAGGTAAGTACACTGCTGCAGAGTACTTACCATGCCAGCCAGGACTTCAGTAGCGTCCTGGCTGCCATGGTAACCGATCGGAGCTCCAGCTTACACTGGGGCCCGATCGGAACTGCTGCTGCGCATGCTCAGAGCTAAACGTCGAATCCGGCGATGCACCGAAACGACGTTTAGCTTAATGCCGTATCCGGATTAATGCTTTTCAATGGGCATTAATTCCGTATCCGGCGTTACGGCATGTCTTCCGGATTTTTGGACGGAGACAAATCCACAGCATGCTACGGTTTTGTCAACGTCCAAAAAACGTTCACATACTGAACGGAAGACATCCTGATGCATCCTGAACGGATTTCTCTCCATTCAGAATGCATTAGGATAAATCCTGATCAGTATCTTTCCGTCCTAGAGCCCCGAGGACGGAACTCTAGGACGGAAAGCTAAAACGCTGATGTGAAAGGGGCCTAAGCCTACATAGCATCACACTGTACCACCCTGACACTGCAGAGCCCTCTGTGCCACCCTAAGCCTACATAGCACCATACTGTGCCACCCTAAGCCTGCAGCCTCCTCTGTGCTACCCTAAGCCTACATAGCACCATACTGTGCCTCCCTAACCTGCAGTGCCATCTGTGCTACCCTAAGCCTACATAGCACCATACTGTGCCAACCCTGACCCTGCAGCCTCCTCTGCGCTACCCTAAGCCTACACAGCATCACACTGTGCCACCCTAACCTGCAGTGCCCTCTGTGCTACCCTAAGCCTACACAGCACCATACTGTGCCACCCTGACCCTACAGCCTCTTCTGCGCTACCCTAAGCCTACATAGCACCATACTGTGCCACCCTGATCTGCAGCGTCCTCTGTGCTACCCTAAGCTTACATAGCACCATACTGTGCCACCCTGATCTGCAGTGCCCTCTGTGCTACCCTAAGTCTACATAACACCATACTGTGCCACCCTAACCTCCAGTGCCCTCTGTCCTACCCTAAGCCTACATAGCACCATACTGTGCCACCCTGACCCTGCAGCCTCCTCTGTGCCACCCTAAGCCTACATAGCACCATACTGTGCCACCCTAAGCCTACATAGCACCATACTGTGCCACCCTTAACCTACATAGCATCCAATCAGAGTGCTGCAGGGGGGGAGGCTCTCATATGCGTGGTCCTGGTGCTCAGACCTTTGTATGAAGTTGCAAAATGGATTTGCACCTGAACTGCATTTCCGCTGAGTGTAACGGGGGCTCCAGCTTTCGGAGTTGGAGGAATGACTGATACGGGCAAGGTGGCACTGTTGTGGTGGCAGTAGTCTTATGTCTAAATTTGCTATTTCTGCATGGAAGACAGTCCTATAGAAAACTAGTAATGGTTTCCCTGCATTAAATAGCAACTTAAATGTTATGTAGGGGGTAAGTATGACCAGTATTAGGAGCCCGGGCATTTTGGGGGGCATTATAGGGGTTGGATAACCCCTTTAATTCTAACACATTATCCATGTCAGTTTTACACTGTGGCAAGGCTTCTGGCTGCCATAGAGGCACCCCATGATCGCATCAGGGGTAACTGATGGGGTGAGGGAGCCCCCTCCCTACGTAAACATCCGGTATCAGAGTAATCTCCGACGCTGGCAGTTCCAGCAGGGGTTGGGCTATCAGTCACAGCCAGGCACATGCCGTCATCCAGGAAGCACAGCACCTGTGCCCACCTGATCACTGGGCCGTACACGTATGGTGTTTTGTAGGAACTCCTTGCCCACTGCACCATACATGTACAGCATATGTCGGGAAGGGGTTAAAAACTGCGCCACCGGTCAATTGCAATGTGTGCAAAATAGACGCAGTATACGTTAGATTTGGGAGATCTCTTCTACCTCAGCTTTTACTGTATTACACTGTGGATTCTCCACACAGAAATCAGTTGTGTCGGGTGCACACACTCTAAACCGGTCCAGTCTCAGAGTGGCTACGGATTTAACCCTTTGAAATCCACAGCAAAAGACGTAGAAAAGCTCCACCATATTTGAACCCATCCAAATCTTTTCTTGAAGAAAACACAGACGCCTTCGACTGAGGCCAATGGGAAAGGAGTCTGACCACTAAATGGGCTGTCTCATCTAAGACACTGGTGATCTATCGCTAGGATAGGCCACCAACGCCAGAAATGTCCGTACCTATCTCCAGTACGGGGGTCCCCACAGTGAACGAGAGTAAAATAGTGGCCACCCTCATTCACTTCTATGACGGCTCAGCTATTTCCAGAACTCCCATAGCGGTGAATAGAGAGGTGGCTAGGCATGAGTGGTGCGCTCTCCATTTACTCCTATGGGAGTTTCATTAAAATCCGAGCGAGCTCACGGCTCATGCACGGCCACCTCTATGGGGGTTCTGGAAATAGCTGAGCCTTCATAGAAGTGAATGGAGAGCCCGCCGCGCACCCACAGTACGCTCACCTTCGCTTTGTGGGCCCCGTTCTGGAGACCGGTGCGGGTGCTAGAGGTGGGACCACTAATGTGTCAGGTGACACGTCCCCTGAGGGGTGAGATTTCCCTGCCCTCACCACCACAGAACACTACAGGCGGTGTGGCTCCAGTCTGACACCCAGGACCCACACCATGTCCACACACACAGGAAGGAATCATCATGGCCGGTCTCATGACGTCACTTTATTCACACAAGTCCCGGTTTCTGACTGACACCTCCTGACTATAGGATCAGTCAGAGCCTCTCACTACATCGGCTTCAGTGTGAGCGAGGATGGCGGCGCTCAGGACACGCAGAGCCGGGTCCCACCTCACACTTCTCCCTAACAAAGGCACCGGCCGGCTTCTCCTCACACACTTCCTGTCAGGCGAGCAGGCCGGCGCCTCAGGACCGTGACTGGCGGTTCCCCCATCGCCCCTAGGGCTCTGCTCATGTCTCAACACATGCAGCCCTCACGGCAGGCTGCGCGCTCCTCACCTCCTCCTCAGCTTCCCGCGGCCTCGCAGTGCTCCCGTAGGGCTCTGTTTGATGACGACACCACTGAAGCCGGGATCACAGAGACGCGCGGCTGACGTTCTAGGCGCGCCAGAACGTGGGATGTAGTGACGTCACTGCTTCATCCGCCGAGCTCCCTGGTTACTATAGCAACAGCACGGCTTGCTGGCTCTGGAATCGGGACTGTCTGGGTGTAAAGGGTCTTTATTATTTTATTGTATTTTATTTACTGGAACAAGCACCAAATAAATCCGCATAGTTTTATGAGAATGTAGTTCAAGCGTTAGGGAAAGCTGACTGAAACCTGGGACTTCATAAATTACAATGACATAGCAAATTGCAATGTCCTGTTTTTCAAAAACAGCTCAGCTGCCTAGAGAAGTATTGCCTGGCTGTCCGGTTTCAAGCATAAGGGTTCATGCACACGACCATATGCATTTTGTGATCCGCAAAACACGGATCCGTATTGCATCCATTTTTTTTGCGGATTCATTGTAACAATGCCCATCCTTGTCCGCACAACATTCAATTTTTTGTGGAAAGGACCTATGGAAACGGAATGCACACGGAGTCATTTCCGGAACGGACACGGAAAGAAAATACGGTCATGTGCATGTATAAGGCGCTGTTCACACGGTGGATGGCAAAATCCAGTGTGTGGTTCACAGTAGAAAGCCCAGGTCTACTGCCACTTTTCCTGCTCGTAAGTTTAACCCCATTGATTGGAGCCAAACAGTGAACAGATGCGTCCTTTCTTGGCACAGGCGCTGGAATCCACACCAAAATTCTGCTACCCAGAACCTAAATGTAAGCCCACATGCACACGACCGTATGTGTTTCGCGGTCCGCTAATTGCGGATCCGTAAAACAAAAGGATGACGTCCGTGTTGCAAAAGGACAAGAATAGGACATGCTCTATTTTTTTTGCGGGGCTACGGAACAGACATACGGATAGCACACGGTGTGCTGTCCTCATTTTTTGCGGACCCATTAAAATGAATGGGTCCGCATCCTATCCGCAAAAAAAACGGAACGCACACGGAAACAAAAACGTTTGTGTGCATGTAGCCTAAAACTGTTGAACGTAAAGGTATTGTCACACAGTGGGGTAAATTTATCAAAACTGGTGTAAAGGAAAACTGGTTTAGTTGCTCGTAGCAACCACTCAGATTCCACGTTTCATTTTTCAGAGCTCCTGAAAATGTGAACCTATGACCACCAATAACCACAGATACCACTGTGCGTCAGGATAACTAATAATACCGGATCTCTAGAAGAACCAAAATATCTGATGTACATGTTCTCAATACTGGTTGACACCTGAGATGAAATCCATACCTTAAAGGGGTTGTCAAAGTTATATTTATTGATGACCTATCCTCAGGAGGTCATCAATATCAGATCAGCAGGGGTCCGACACCCGGCATCCCCGGCGATCAGTTCGAAGAGAAGGCACGAGCCATGCCAGCGCTGCCTCCTCTCATTGATTACCTGCTCGCCGTCGCATCTGCAGTCACTGCTGCAGGTGTAATTACAACCAAGCCGTCCCATTCATTTTAATGGGACGGCTCGTTCCTATACAAGTGTATACTACAGAGGATAGGTCATCAATAAATATAACTTGGACAACCCCTTTAAGGGCTCGTTCACACAAACTTTTTTTGCTTTCCGTATACGGGCCTTTTTTTCCGTTCAGTATACCGTCCATATACGGAACCATTCATTTCATTCGCAAAAAAAAACCGAATGTACTCCGTATGCATTCTGTTCCACTACATTTTTAATCATGTCCTATTATTGCCCGCAAATCACATTCCGTGGCTCCATTCAAGTCAATGGGGCTGTAAAAAAAACGGAATGCAACTGTATGTCTTCCGTATCCGTTCTGTTTTTGCAGAAGCATCTATTGAAAATTTTATGCCTAGCCCAATTTTTCACTGTACTTACTGTTAAAACATTATTATATGTTTCCGTTTGCGATCTGCAAAAAACGGATCACAAACGGAAATCATGCGGAACAGAAAAACGACTGAAACCAAAAACGGAAAAACAGATCAGTTAAAAACGGACCGCAAAACCATACGGTCATGTGAACGAGCCCTAATTCACACCATCTCTTGCTTCCTTTTCCGGAACAACAGGTCACCGGTAATACTGATCCGCTGTGTTAGGCTACATTCACACGACCGTATAAATGGTTCCGCATCCGTTCCGCAATTTTGCGAAACGGGTGCGGACCAATTCATTTCAATGGGGCTGCAAAAGATGCGGACAGCACACAGTGTGCTGTAGATCCGATCCGCGGCCCAGCAAAAAAGATAAAGCATGTCCTATACTTGTCCGCGATCGCGGACAAGTATAGGCATTTCTATCATGGGGCCGGCTACATTCACACGGCCGGTATCTGTGTTTTGCGGGTCCGCAATTTGCGGACCACAAAACCCATACGGTCGTGTGAATGTAGCCTTATGGTCCTAGTACAAAATCGTAGGACAAATGATGAAGGGCCACCAACACAGATTGCGCAAAAAAGACATTTATATACTTACAAGATAGCAGCTTCCATATCGCGTATAAAACTCCATTTAAAAACAGGGGCGTACCTAGAAATCACTGGGCCACATAGCAAGAATCTGAATTGGGCCCCCTAACCCCGCCTACTATCCACCCCTGGCCCATCCCACCTCCTCTCCTGGCTCCTCCCCTGCCACACCCCCATTTGCCATTAAAGAAATGTATACATGTCCTACTGAAACTGTTAGGGATAAATCTTTTTATTTAATTTTTTTATTAACCAACTTTTATTATCCGTACTCTGATACACCGCCAATTTTCCATCACTTCTCTTACCCAAAAAAATGTAATAAAATGTGATCAAAAAGTCACACACACTCCAAAATGGTATCTATAAAAACTACAGTTCACCCCGCAAAAAAATGAGCCCCCACATAGCTCAGTAGATATAACTATAAAAAAAAGTTATGGGGGTCAGAATATGGTGATGTAAAACATGTATTTTTACACTATTTAGACATAAAAAACCTATACATAGAAAAAAGAAAATGCAAAAACAAAAAAACCTACAGTATCCTAAAGGTTAAAGGGGCCATCTAACCCCTATTATGCCCCCAAAATGCCCAGGCACCGCATACAGATAATACTTATGGCCTGTGGGGGGCACAGCCAATAGCAGGCCATGTCAGAAATGAGCCTCCCTAGCGTCACCCGCGATGCTAGGGAGGCTCGTTCCCGTCGTGGCCCGCTATTGACTGCGGCCCATGTCGCTGGATGTTTTCATCTGTGTGACAGGAGGGAGGCAGTGGCGGTTGTGCGGGCATCAGAAGCAATGCGGGTGCCAGGTGTGCACATTGCTGCTGATGCTGCCTCCGCAAATTAAAAAATATGAGGGCAAATAACAACTTGACCAAAAAAGAGACTGGAGCTATCAAAACATTACAGTCCCTTAATAATATTACAATCAGACCCACTGATAAAGGGGGGGGGGGGGGCTATAGTTTTATTAGACACAATCAATTATGAACAAGAATGTATGAGACAACTTAATGAAAGGCAGTAAATTACCATCACCCTACCAAGGAATACCATTTAAAACTAATAGAACACTGTAATAAAGGCCGAGACATAGGTATTATTATATTGTGGAAACCCCAAAACGTATTCCCTTTTTCTATTGTATTTCAAAAATACATAAGAGTCTCATTAATCCCCCTGGCAGACCCATTATTTCAGGAATAGGTTCTGTATCTTCCAATTTATCCCAATATATCGAAAAATTACTATAATCTACAGTAAGAAAAATTCTGTCATTCATAAAAGACACTATGGATCTCATAACAGTATTAGAAAAAATACATTTTAAATAACATTGGGTTTTAGGCACTATTGATGTCACCTCACTATATACCATTACCGAACATTCACAGGGGATAGATGCCTTAGAAAAACAACTTACCCATAATAGTGAACTATATAAAGATCAAATTTCATTTTTATTGGATGGCGTAAAGTACATTCTCACTCATAATTATTTTTCATTCAACTCTCAATTTTATTTACAGATGAGAGACATAGCCATGGGGACCAGATTTGCCCCCAGCTATGCCAATTTATTTATGGCCCAGTGGGAGGAGTATTACATCAAACTCAGGCTGGGAGCAGATCTGGCCCTATGGCGACGCTATATAGATGATATCACTTTTATCTGGCAGGGTTCTACCGATCTTATGAATTACTTTTTGGTAGATATCAATACAAATGATAGAAACCTACATTTTACAAGTACTACAAGTAAGTCAAAAGTTGAATTTTTAGATTTAAAGAGGACCTTTCACCTGAAAATGCATGTGAAAATAAAGATATACCCTTACTTGCCTGCCCCCCGTAGTGCTTATTCAGCTCTTCTTTTTTCAATATGTGCCCCCGTTTGTCCGCGGTGCCCCCCGCAATATTTCCCGCCTTGTATGCTAATGAGCCATTCGGCTCAACTGGGCGGGCCTGCAAAAGTTCTCCTGGGCGTGTCTGTCTTCTCCCTGGCACGGAACGAATCCAATCAGCGCGCTCCGCTCTTAGCCAGAGAGAAGAAGCTCCAGTTCTCGCGAGATTCGCAAGAACTGGAGCGATTTCATCTATCCTGCTGCCGCCTCCAACGCTGCTCGCCGCGGGAAACCGAGATGGCACCGGCTCAGGATGGATGAAATTGCTCCATTTCTCGCGAGAACTGGAGCTTCTTCTTCCTGGCTAAGAGCGGAGCGCGCTGATTGGATGCACTCCGTGCCAGGGAGAAGGCAGACACGCCCAGGAGAACTTTTGCAGGCCTGCCCAGTTGAGCCGAATGGCTCATTAGCATACAAGGCGGGAAATATTGCGGGGGGCACTGCGGACAAATGGAGGCACATATTGAAAAAAGAAGAGCTGAATAAGCACCATGGGGGGCAGGCAAGTAAGAGAATATCTTTATTTTGACATGCATTTTCAGGTGAAAGGTCCTCTTTAACAATGACTATAGACAATACCAAACTAATATGTAACACATATCACAAACCCGTTATGCGGAATAGTTACATCCCATATAAGAGTTGCCCTAGTAACTTGTATATGGGACAGTTGTCTAGATGTCAATATATCCCTACCAGTCAGTTTTAAGAGAAATTGTACTAGTGAAGCCCAATTTGAATTGGAAGCAACTAACCTTAAAGGGTTTCTGTCATCAACTTTTGACATTATAAGCTGTCTGACACCGCGCCTGCGCCGAATACAAAGCGGCGGCGCAGGCGCGGGATTTCAGAAGAAGACAGTGCAGGAGGATCGCTTCCCCACACTGTCAATCAAAGTAAGAAGGGGCGTGCCAGCAGGTTGCCGGACGGAGCCGCTAGGAGCAGGGCAACGCCCCCCCTGCTCCTAGAGGCTAATTTACATATTATAAAAGTACGTTTTTCTGCCTAAATATACATCCGATTTTTATAAAAAAGACATTATCAAGCTGGTCTGACATTAGCACATAGCTAATGTCAGACAGCTTTTAATGTCAAAAGTTGATGACAGAAACCCTTTAAACAACAATTCAGAATGAAACTATATCCAAGGAACGTATTAGACAGGTAATTGAATAAGGTCAGAGCTATGAACAGCGAAGATTTTTTTGTATCCACTCAAAAAAAAACAACAACAAGAAGATCTATGCCGCATTATTCTACCATTCAATGCCCAGTACAAATCAGTAGAGAAAATTATTTGTAAACACTGGCATCATTTGATGGACGATAAGGTCATTGGATCAATTTTGACAGATTCCCCTTTGTTAGCATATACAAAAAGCTCCTAATCTGGGTTTAAAAGTAGCACCGACGGTCAGTAATAAGACAACTAGTACTACGGTAAATCAAATTGGCTCATACTAAGTGGCTTTCACAAATGCGGCAAATGTTCGAATTGCCGCATAACATCCATTCCAAGGAAAACCACGAAAATCCAGTCAACCACCAACACATTCAACTTCATAATCAAAGACGGTTTGACGTGACTCTACGGATGTGATATACCTCCTAGAATGTCCATGTCGTAAACAATACATTGGTAGAACGAAAAGACAGTTAAAAAAACGTATTACGAATATGCAAAACATATTGCAAAGATTAAGAAGGATTTTGAATGCCATTTGGTCTCTAACCATTTAAAAACCCACCACAATAGCAATCCCTCATTGTTAAAGTTCATAGCTTTTGAAAGGATCAAAAGACCATGGAGAGGTGGTAATCATATTGCAAATATGTCGAGAATGGAATGTAGAAGGATCTTTGATTTTAATACCTTGATTCCGTTAGGCCTCAATGCTGAGTTTGAATTGTTTGGTTTCCTATGATTCAGCCGGGGTGCATGCCAAATGGGGACAGGAAATCTAGTGTCTCGCTGTTCTCTCAGCACCTCAATCTCCTCTCCCCGTCCGGCCTTCACCCCTATTCTACATGTCAAACACTCCCTACAGTCTTTGGATCACCAAACCTTTTGGGTCACCATTTTTCTCACATACACAATATATGTGTGGTGTTCATACATACACTACACGTATAGTTATCAAGAAATAAGAAAGAAAAAGCAAAAGCTGAAAAAACTGAAAAAGATGCAATAATGCAATGAAAACACAATAAAACCGCAGTAGCGTTTGTTGGATATAATTATATTAAATATTGAGCACTTCCTCTAAGTACTATTATTTTTGGATTCCTGTATCTATTATATATGGAAATATATATGTTATTTGAAACCATTTCCTAAGTTTGACTATGAATTGTTATGTCAAGATTCCAGCATTTCCTGAATACCAATATCTTCAGGCAACACCCCTATTTTCAATCATGGTCCATATATAAAGCCGGCACTAATCATTTACTGCTGACCACTGAGGAAGGGGCACGTTTTTGCCCTGAAACGCGTTTGGTGTACAGCAGTAACCACAGGAAGAAGTGGCATATAACTTATCCAACCTATCCAGCTGAACGTGATAATAAGTCTTCTGGAAAGCTTGCAAGCTACAAAATTACATTTTGCCTTTACAGTTAGTCTCTCAAGCCTTGCCCGGACACTGAATTACGGCAGGATCTATCACGAGACTCGGTCCGATCACGTGGGTCTACATGCAACTACGTGTCACATCACGTGATACACCAACATCGGGCGGACGGAAGGTCCTGATGAACACAGGCAACCAGCTATACCAAGCTTTACAACGTCTTCAGGACTATAAGTCTCTCAAGCCTTGCCCGGACACTGAATTACGGCAGGATCTATCACGAGACTTGGTCCGATCACATGGGTCTATACGCAACTACATGTCACATCACATAATACACCAACATCGGGCCGACGGAAGGTCCTGCTGAACACAGTAGACCAGCTATACCAAGCTGTACAACGTCTTCAGTACTGGTAAAGTACTGCGATTATCACTGGCAATATAATATGAACGTTACTCAGTGAGATATAACAAGGAACTAATATTTCTCACGAGGTTAAAAAACATCGCTACAATCACTGCTAATTCTGTGTTAATCCTGTGTGGATATCACCAAGTTGAATATA
Source organism: Bufotes viridis (assembly GCA_033119425.1). Lineage (NCBI taxonomy): Eukaryota > Metazoa > Chordata > Amphibia > Anura > Bufonidae > Bufotes > Bufotes viridis. The sequence goes on along the minus strand of CM065589.1, from coordinate 412,128,451 downwards.
ACAAAGTACTAACATCTTGTATCAACTGTGCTGCTGTGCATGCATGCATATATATATTCAGCTTTTTCTGTTCCGGGATAACAGATAAATAATAGACCAAAACAATCGCAACACTCACTGATAATTCTGCGCTAATCCTGTGTGGATATCACCAAGTCGAATATAACAAAGTACTAACATCTTGTATCAACTGTGTGGCTGTGCATGCATATATATATTCAGCTTTTTCTGTTCTGGGATAAAAGATATAAAATAGACCAAAACAACCTGTTCCAACATTATTATACTTACCCAATTTGGCTTTCATTCATTCTTTCTGAGGTATATACCAGAGACTATTTCTTATTTCTAGAATATTTCTCTCTGGATATTCTATCAATGTGTTTACTGGCAATTCATCTTTTAATTTCTTTTTTTAATTTTTTTAATTTAGATTTGTGTGTGCATTCGTTTATGTGTATTTCAATATAGCAGTAAGTCTATCTGTACTAATCTTTTACTTACCTTTGTTTCACTTACCTTTTATGTCCGATGTATTAGAAATTAATCAACTCTTTTTATCAATTTGATTTGTGTCCATCTGGCGCCTTTTATATGTATATATACACTTTCCATTTCCGACAAGGGGTAGTCGGTGGGTGAGCACCAAACCATTGCTATCTTGGTTGATTGGTTGAGCCACTATATTTGTATCGCTGAGTGTGCACATAGCCACCAATCTGGGGCTGCAGGCTTATAGAGGACGCAGGAGAGGGGTGAAGTAGGAGGAAAGCACACTGTTCTTCTGAGTCCTCTATGAGCCTACAGGTCTGCCCCCTCCCAAGGTGACTGATGGGGGGGGGGGGGGGCTGTAGGCTCATAGAGGACTTAGAAGGAAAGTGTGCTTTCCTCCTACTCCTCCAGCCCCCCCTCCCCCTTTATTAAAAGTGATGCTCTTACTGTGTGCACACTACCTAAGTGTGTTTATTCTTTCCATGTCCGGGGTACAGTGAGCCGGGTCCAGAGCGGTCCTTCATGTGTGACTGGCACATAACGGGCATTATACTGTGTGAGGGGCACATAAGAGGGCACCATATTGTGTTGAGTGCACATAAGAACCCATCATATTGTGTTGGGGACACATAAGGGGCACCATATTGTATTGGGGGCATATAAAGGGTCACCATATTATGTTGGCTGCATATAAAGAGGCACTATATTGTGTTAGTGGCATATAAGGGGGCATCATGCTGTGTGAGGAGCAAATACGTGGGCATCACATAAGAAGATAGTTATAGATTGCAGGAGGTACAGAGGGTCCGTAGTGGTCCTTCAGTCTCCCCCGAGCAGATAAGGGGGAGAGTGACAGTGAGGAGGCTGAGGAAAGTGAGGTAGCTAGCTGGGTAACAGTTAGAAAGCGCAGTAGAGGGAAGAGTGCCAGGGAGTAACACCCCAACAAGTTTGCACGTTTGGCAGATGAGGGGGATGTCAGTTCAGGGACAGCACTGCTGCAGCAGGACACTTCCTCTGCCAGTCAGGGGAATGTCGGCTCCAGTAAGCAGGGGACCAGGAGAGCAGGGCAGGCCAGACAGGTGCTGGTAGTGGGAGACTCCATTATTAGGGAAACAGATAGGGCTATCTGTCACAAAGACCGTGATCGCCGAACAGTGTGCTGTCTTCCCGGCGCTATAGTTCGGCACATCGCGGATCGGGTTGACAGATTACTGGGAGGGGCTGGAGAAGATCCAGCGGTCATTGTCCATATCGGAACCAATGACAAAGTGAGGGGTAGGTGGGGCGTCCTTAAAAATGATTTCAGGGATTTAGGTCAAAAGCTTAGAGCAAGGACCTCAAAGGTAGTATTTTACAAGATACTGCCTGTACCAAGAGCCACACAAGAAAGGCAGCGGGAGATTAGGGAGGTTAACAAGTGGCTCAAGAACTGGTGTAGGAAGGAAGGGTTTGGGTTCCTGGAGAACTGGGCTGACTTCTCTGTTGGCTACAGGCTCTATCGTAGGGACGGGCTGCACCTCAACGGGGAAGGGGCAGCTGTGTTGGGGAGAAAGATGGCTAGAAGGTTGGAGGAGTGTTTAAACTAGGGACTGGGGGGGAGGGTACTTACGTTATAGGGGGGGAAGATAGTGCAGATAGATACCGGGGGCAAGGTAGTAGGACTGGGGGAGGAATGGAAGGAGGGACTAAAACTGTTCATAAGGAAAGCTGTAGGGTTAAAAATATACAAAAACCTCTTAATTGTATGTACACTAATGCCAGAAGCCTGACTAACAAAACTGGGGAACTGGAATTACTGATGTGTGAGGAGGGCTATGACATAGTGGGAATAACTGAGACATGGCTGGATGACAGCTATGACTGGGCAGTTAATGTACAGGGTTACAGTCTGTTTAGAAAGGATCGTCAAAACAGGAGAGGGGGAGGGGTTTGTCTCTATGTAAAGTCGTGTCTAAATCCCGTAATTCGAGAATACATCTCTGAGGGACATGAACATGTGGAGTCACTGTGGGTAGAGATACATGAAGCCAAAAACAATAATAAATTACTAATAGGAGTTTACTATAAACCACCTAATATACCAGAGTCCACAGAAAATGTATTACTAAATGAGATAGATAAGGCTGCGAATCATAATGAAGTCGTTATCATGGGGGACTTCAACTACCCAGATATAGACTAGGAAACTGAAAGCTGTACATCCCATAAAGGAAACAGGTTCTTGGCAATAACCAAAGACAATTACCTTTCCCAACTGGTTCAGGACCCGACTAGAGGGACGGCCATACTGGACTTAGTATTAAACTAATAAACCTGATAGAACAACAGATGTGCAGGTTGGGGGACACCTGGAAAATAGTGACCATAAAGTAATAACCTTCCAATTATCCTTCAAAAGAGCATTTCTACAGGGAGGAACAAAAATAACAAGCTTCAAAAAAGCTAAATTTAGCCAACTAAGCGAGGCCATAGGCCTAACTAACTGGGACAAAGTCCTCAAAAACAAAAATACAGCCACAAAATGGGAGATCTTTAAAAAAATCCTAAATTCTCATTGTGAGAAGTACATACCGTATGGGAATAAAAGGTTAAGGAAACCAATGTGGATAAAAAGAAATGTAAAGAAAGCAATAAATGACAAAAAGAAAGCATATAAATCACTAAAACAGGAGGGTAGCGAGGAAGCACTGAAAAACTATAAGGAAAAAAATAGAACATGTAAAGAACAAATAAAAGCGGCCAAACTAGAGACCGAGAGATTAATTGCCAAAGAGAGTAAAACTAACCCTAAAATTTTCTTCAATTATATGAATGTTAAAAATATAAACCTGAAGGAGTCGGCCCTCTACACAGCAATGAGGGGGAGTTGCAGAGAGCGATGAGGACAAAACAAAGCTGTTAAATATTTTTTTCTCCAATGTATTCAATGAGGAAAATAAACTGTCAGATGAAATGCTGAATGTCAAAATAAATCCCCCATTAAAAGTGTCCTGTTTGACCCAAGAAGAAGTACAACAGCGACTTAAAAAGATTAAAATAGACAAATCGCCAGGACCGGATGGCATACACCCCCGTATCCTAAGGGAATTAAGTAATGTCATAGCCAGACCCTTATTTCTGATATTTGCAGACTCTATACGGACAGGGAATGTCCAACAGGATTGGCGCATAGCAAATGTGGTGCCAATATTCAAAAAGGGTCCAAAAACAGAGCCCGGAAACTATAGGCCGGTAAGTTTAACATCTGTTGTGGAGAAACTGTTTGAAGGTTTTCTGAGAGATGCTATCTTAGAGGATCTCAATGGAAATAAGCAAATAACGCCATATCAGCATGGCTTCATGAGGGATCGGTCATGCCAAACAAATTTAATTAGTTTCTATGAGGAGGTAAGTTCTAGACTTGACAGGGGCGAATCAATGGATGTCGTATATCTGGACTTCTCCAAAGCATTTGACACTGTACCACATAAAAGGTTAGTATATAAAATGAGGATGCTCAGACTGGGAGAAAATGTATGTAAGTGGGTAAGTAACTGGCTGTGTGACAGAAAACAGAGGGTGGTTATTAACGGTACACATTTAGATTGGGCAACTGTCGTTAGTGGGGTACCTCAGGGGTCAGTACTGGGCCCTATTCTTTTCAATATATTTATTAATGATCTTGTAGAAGGCTTGCATAGTAAAATATCAATTTTTGCAGATGACACTAAACTGTGCAAAGTAATTAACACTGAAGAGGACAATATACTGCTACAGAGGGATCTGGATAGATTGGAGGCTTGGGCAGATAAGTGGCAGATGAGGTTTAACACTGACAAATGTAAAGTTATGCACATGGGAAGGAAAAATGCAAGTCACCCGTACATACTAAATGGTAAAGCACTCGGTAACACTGATATGGAAAAGGATCTAGGAATTTTAATACACTGCAAACTAAGCTGCAAAAACCAGTGTCAGGCAGTTGCTGTCAAGGCCAATAAGATAATGGGTTGCATCAAAAGGGGCATAGTTGCCCGTGATGAGAACATAGTCCTACCACTTTACAAATCGCTAGTCAGACCACACATGGAGTACTGTGTAGAGTTCTGGGCTCCTGTGAACAAGGCGGACATAGCAGAGCTGGAGAGGGTTCAGAGGAGGGCAACTAAAGTAATAACTGGAATGGGGCAACTACAGTACCCTGAAAGGTTATCAAAATTAGGGTTATTCACTTTAGAAAAAAGACGACTGAGGGGAGATCTAATAACTATGTATAAATATATCAGGGGTCAATACAGAGATCTCTCCCATCATCTATTTATCCCCAGGACTGTCACTGTGATGAGGGGACATCCTCTGCATCTGGAGGAAAGAAGGTTTGTACACAAACATAGAAGAGGATTCTTTAAGGTAAGAGCAGTGAGACTATGTAACTCTCTGCCTGAGGAGGTGGTGATGGTGAGTACAATAAAGGAATTCAAAAGGGGACTGGATGTATTTCTGGAGTGTAATATTATTACAGGTTATAGCTACTAGAGATGGGTCGTTGATCCAGGGAGTACTTCTTTCCTCTGGATCAACTAGCAGGATGACAGGCCGAACTGGATGGACAGATGTCTTTTTTTTGGCCTTATGTACTATGTTACTATGTTACTGCACTCACTGGCTTACTTGAGCGCCAAGGGCTATGAGAGATTGAACTTCCATTTTGTCACTCTTAACCAGAGTTCAGTAAGAGGTTAGTGAAATGTCAGCTCCTTTGCAGGCGCGAGGGAGCAGTTGACCCCCCCTTCTCTCTTTTCAGAAATGCTAACTTTTGCTTTCTAGTTTCACATCCTCTTTTTGATAAGACGATGCCTTGCTTCTATGTAGCTGTTTCGTTTTACTGTGTTTTGTGGTTTTCACTTAAGTTATGTGACACCCACAGCTGCCAGATGTCTGCTAGTAAAATTCTAATATATGGTCTGTCTTTTAACCCAATAACGGATATCACTGCTTTACAGCTATCTTGCCTGTATCAATTTTTTCCCAATATATGTACACATATGATTTCTTCTTTGATTTGAACCCCGATAAATCATAGATGCAGGGGTAATTGCCCCAACAAAATATGGCACTCCATACATGGGGCTGAACTAATTGGCTCTCCCTCGACACCCCGATAACCACGGTAAGATGGTCAGAGAACGTACTGATCTACACAATGTAGCTGCAAGGTAACTTTATCTTACTAAAATCTGTGCCTCATCTGTCTGTCCAAATCGGTGTGGAGTTAAAAAGCTGATTTACAGTCCAGCCTATTTTTGGTAAAGAACTCTAAAGAGATGATATTCCTATGACTATTGGGTAAGGACAAAAATGACTCACGATGGTAACTGTGACTGGGACACATTTGGATTAGTTGTTGGAATATTGGTTTATTTGAAGTGTGTGGTATATATCTTGTGGAGAATCACTGTTAATGCCATAGAAGTAAATCAGGACCCGTGGAACCCTATGAATGGGTGGTAAGTAGAGATGAGCGAACATTTAAAAAAAGTCCGTTGTTCGGGGTTCGGGTGGTGGTTAATTGCGCATCCCGTTATGGATTCCACAATACCGCATATGGAATCCATAAGGGGCGGCTGCCACCAACCCGAACTGTAGAACAGCTGAAGGACCTGGCGTGACGTCACTGTCATGTGATCAGTGCAGGGGGCGTGGCTCAGCACGGATTTGATCCCGTGCTGAGCCACGCCCCTGCACTGATCACATGACAGTGACGTCACGCCAGGTCCTTCAGCTGTTCTACAGTTCGGGTTGGTGGCAGCCGCCCCTTATGGATTCCATATGCGGTATTGTGGAATCCATAACGGGATGCGCAATTAACCACCACCCGAACCCCGAACAACTGACTTTTTTTAAATGTTCGCTCATCTCTAGTGGTAAGTCCTGGGAATAATTATCAGACTATAATAAGAATACACTAACGTAGTGAGGAAATTCTTAAGTAAGTAGACTGAAGGAACAATAGACATCTGGATTTGTATATTTTCTTCGTATATAGTAAAGATAACAAGATATAATAGTCATGGGAAATAACTTTAGTGTTTCAGAGGGTTACAAGACAGCAAAAACCTTAGTTGAAGAAAGGGGATGAAAAGATGGGTTAAAGAATGTTGATAAGGTGTTGCAAAAGGCAGGTATAAAACATGGAAACTTGTATTTGGAGGTGTGGGAAAAGTTCAAGCGAACTTTTGGTGGATGGATTAAAGATAATGGATGTGAAGAAACTGTTGATGTCTGGATTAAAGTCGCATGTGAGACAGAGACAGAGGGGTGGAGAGGAGAAGTAATCAAAGGAAGACTGTTAAATAAATTAAAACAGAAGACTGACTATATGGACATATAGTTTAACAGTAACCACAGACCCCCCTCCTTACCCCAATGCACCTCCTTCAACACACAGAGAACACATGTTTGGTCCGCAAAGGTGAAAGTCTAGGGTCTGTGGAACATAGAACCTTGACTGGACAGGGACTTGTAGAGTCTGTGGAGCACCCAAAATCAGACCAGCAGGAATATATCCTGTTTTGACCCATAGTCAATACCAAAGGCAACAACAGGCAGCTCCCGCTGCTGCTGCGGCTGGACCTGCCGCCGGAACAGGGACCAGTTGCCCCAGACGAGGGACAGCCTGCTGTATAGGAACCTGTTCTCCAGGGACTGGATGTAATAACTGCGTATCATCCTTGGAGTCCCAAAGACCAATTGGGACTTTTGGCCAGACTGCCTGATCCCATGACAAGATCTATGCCGACTGCTAGGATGTTGCAACAGATTAATTCCATCTACAGAGCCACTTGGGCAGACTTAAAAGGTCTTATGTTATTAAAGTTAAGGGAATCCCAATATCAGTTAGTCGACACTTTCTTGACAGAACGCGCACAAAGACCTGGTGGTCAGACGTTAGATGACTGGGAACGGACTTTATCATCAGCTCAATTTTCTCAGTTATTTACAGAATGGGCACAGAACAAGGAAAATGAGGGATAGGAGCCTGAAAGATATAGTTCAGAGACCACAGGAAACAGTGGAGACTTATGCAGCCGGACTTAGAACTGTATGGACTGACATGGTTTGGGCTCAGGAGGCCCACGGGCCCACTCACCTACCAAAAGGTGCCATGGTAAGTGTGGTTAATACAGGATGGATTGTTCCAGGGTTTTCTACAGTAGCAGCTCGATTCACATAAGGCTGTATGGTCTGTGCACTGAATAACCTCAGTCAAGTGGTGAAGACTGCAAGCAAGCACACTCCCAGGCCACTTTACCTGTTTCAGAGACTGCATATAGACTACATACAACTACCAAAGGTAGGAATGTATGAGTTTGTTCTTGTGTGTGTTGATCTCTTTTCAGGTTGGCCGGAAGCCTTCCCAACAGCCAAAGCCAATGGCAAGAATATGGCAAAGAAACTGGTCAGTGAACTGATATGTAGGTATGGTGTTCCTGAGGTTATTGAGTCAGATAGAGGTTCTCATTTCACAGGTGGAGTGATGAGGGAAGTTATGCAAGCATTAGGCGTGACCCAAGCTTTCCATACAGTTTACCACCCCCAAAGCAGCAGCCAAGCTGAGCGCCTGAATGGTACATTGAAACTAAAAATACAAAAGGCCATGAGGGGGATCCAGAGGCCCTGGACAGAGTGCTTACCTCTGGCCCTGTATTCAGTAAGGACTACCCCAAACAAGAAGACAGGGTTGTCCCCATTTGAGATTCTGTTTAGAAATGCCCAAAGGTTAGGGTTATACTTTCCTTAGCAGCTACAGATGAATAATGATCGTCTGACCAGTTACATACGGGCCCTCACAAATAAGGCTAGAACACATGCATAAACAGGTGTTTGCTTCACTTCCAGTTCCTGACTCAGTAGAATGAACTCACAGCTTGCAGCCCTGAGACTGGCTGGTGATAAAGAGGCATGTGAGAAAAAGACTAGATCCAAGATTCAATGGTCCCTTTCAAGTACTGTTGACCACCCACACCGCTGTAAAGGTTGAAGGAAAGCCTAACTGGATACACGCTTCTCACTGCAAAAAAGTCTTGGAACCAAAGGATGAAGGTCCTTCTGCTGACAGTGGCTCTGACCCTGAGCGTGTAAGCAGTGTTTCGGCCACTGAATAGTGAATGGGACAATGCTTTGATATGGCACCATCATGTGATGTTTGATGAAATGAATAACATTGAGAAATTGAGAGACTGTTGGATCTGTACTTACAGTCCTGAGAGTTCAGCCAGTATGCCCTATTACTGGCCAACTGTACTATCTTTTTCTCCGGCATGAAGCAGGTTAAGTCTACAAATTAGAGGTAGGGAAGTACCCTTACCCGTTCCAGGATGGGCTGAGCCCTCCTGGGTCATGGTAAACAGATCAGGGCCACCAGCTGCTTATAGCTCTACCCCCTGAAGCGAGAACGTGTGGTGCAACACTGTTATTGTTTGCAAATACAGTCGAAAGGTATGTCTTTTAGTCCTTATGACAAATTCGGCTGCAATGACTCTAACCCGAACAGCCTGGTGCAGTGTGTTGGTAAAGATCCTGTAAATTGTAAGAATATTGCCTGCAAAAACCGTACCTTAGTTGATTTAATTACTGGAATAATCTCTAACTCCTCAGAGGGTCAGGAAAAGGGATCAAAACTGTCAGAAGGTGTCCTACAGGCCAAATTAATAACTCAGTTGTTTAATAGTATGGTGGTTGCACTCCCAGAAGATGTATTCCTGGTCTGTGGGCATAAGGCATACAAGTGGTTGCCATTCCAACATAGATATAAACACTGTACCTAAACATACTATGTATCAAAGAGCCAAGGATAATACACCCAGACCAAATGGTAAACCTCACATAGTAGAGATGAGCATCTCCAATAAGTTTTTCAGTACCTTGTTCTTGTACCCCATGGTAATGCAGATGTGGGACAAGCTAGTAGTGGCAACTGAATATTTGGATTATCAGATATGGGATGTGTTAAGACTCATGAACACCTCTAACATTGTCCAGAATCAGATAATCATTATCACCAATCAACACACCTTGGTTTTAGACTACCTGACAGCAAAGGAAAGAGGTATGTGTCAGGTGGTAGAACCTGCTTGTTGCCATTATATAGATCCCCAAGGTAACCTACAGGTAAAAGCTGGAATAGAAAAGGTGAAAACCATGAGAGACAAATGGTTGCAGGAAAATAGTGCAGACAAAGACTCATGGTGGAGAGGCACCTTTTCTTTCCTAAATCCTGCCAATTGGTTCAAAGTGCTGAGTGGCTGGCTAATGGGACTCCTTTTGTGTACACAAATGATTTCTTCTTTGATTTGAACCCCGATAAATCATAGACGCAGGGGTAATTGCCCCAACAATGGCCTGAGGCAGATGACGGGCAGCACGCAATGGGAAGAAAGAGGATTGTCTGCCATGCCGGATGCGCGCCTGAGGCTGCTCCTGCTGCTGCCTTCCAGTGATACACTGGCCAATCAGCAGCGGGATCTTTGCACTGCTAAATGCTGATTGGCCAGTGTCCCAGCAGAGAGCAGATGCAGTGCCTCGGAGCCCGCTGCCTGGAGGTCAGACATGTAGGGGTAGCGTCAACACCGGGGGTGGGGGCAGGGGGGACGCCCGCTGGGAGAACACAAGTGGGCGGTCCATGGGCCGCCTCAATACCCCATGCCAAGAATGAACTTTGTCTTGTGCAGAGTAGAAGTAGGAGGCAGGCCCCCCTGTGCCACGTGCCACATAGCAACAGCGTGGTCTGCCTATATTGGCAGTACGCCACTGGCTGTGATCTAAATCACTCTGTTAACTAAGTCAAGGCTCGGCCTCGTTACCTAAGGCATGCTGCCTGTGCCCGGGGCAACAAATAATCAGTCATACCCATATAGATCTACAGTATATGTATGAGGAAGAAATTGTGGCTGCAGGACACAGTTTAAAGCCGTTGGTATAGGAAAACTGGTAATGGTTGCCTGCTGATTCTCTACAACATGGCAGAACTGGGTTATTCGATGTAACACTAATAAAGGGTTTCTGTTACCACAATTTTCACTCCTAAACAGGCTGACATTATACATGTGCAAATGTTTTCAGATTTTAACTCTGCTACTCTTTTTTTTCAGTTTGCCCCCGTTTTTGTGCAATTATAACTTATATGCCAATTAGCCTCTAGGAGTAGGGGGGGTAGTTGCACCTGCTCCTAGAGGCTCTGTTTGCCCACCTCTTTCCACTACCTTCTACTCTTGATATACAGGGCCAGGCCAGAGTTGGTCTCCTCCTGCCGCCCTGTCTGCCGAGGAAATCTCGCACCTGCGTTGTCCCGTTCAGTATTTGGCGCATGCGCAGTGAGGCAACCAGCGAGCGTCCTTCCCTCGCTGCGCCGAATACTGAATGGGACGGCGGAAGCGCAAGATTTTCCCAGCAGACAGGGCCAGCAGGAGGAGACCAACGCTGGCCTGGCCCTGTCAATCAAGAGTTCGAAGGGAGTGGAAAGAGGTGGGCGAACGGAGCCTCTAGGAGCAGGTGCAACGCCCCCCTGCCCCTAGAGGCTAATAAGCATATAATAAAAGTTAAAATTGCACAAAAACGGTGGCACACTAAAAAAACGGATAGCAGAGTTTAATTCAGGTAACATTTGCACATGTATAATGTCAGCCTGTTTAATAGTGAAAAGTGTGGTGACAGAAACCCTTTAAGGTGAATTACTCATTCAGATATGTCCTGATATTATAAGAACACGTAAACTTGGCCAGAGCTCACCTTAAGAAATGTATATATTGGCTGAATGTATCACTTGTATATATATATATATATATATATATATAGATATATATATACACCATTTGCATTGTAAGGTATGTTTCTGTTAAATTTGATTCTTTAGAGGACATCTGACAGCAGATTTATAACTTTAAAACTTTGACCTTGGAAGCTGAAGTCAACTGTGGTTGCTCCCATGTTCATATGTACCCACTTTGCTGAGAAAAATTATGTTTTAAAATATGAAAATGAGCCTCTAGGAGCAACGGGGGAGTTGCCATTACATCTAGAGGCTCTGCCCTCTCTCTAATTGCTTGGCCCTATGTACTGTGATTGACAGGGCCTGGCAGTTCAAACGTGATAGCTGTATTCATATCCATGTCAGTAGTCATGGAGGAGGAGCTGCTCCTTTAAAGGGTCATGCTGATCTGTCTCCCTCCTGCCCTGACTGACATTCCATAGTCCCTTCATGACGTAAAACTCCAATGCAAGGAACATAATGTGCAGAACCCCAGGGTAGTGCTGTTTAATGCTTGTCATGTTATTTAATGTCATTCTATGCTCTGTATACCTGGTATGGTTATCAATGGAAGTAACAGAGTTAATCAGCTCTGGCACAGCCCAATACAGGAAGCTTGGGTGTGGATCCTGAATCCACTGCTGCTGAGTCTAGAGAGTTCAAGCCTGGAGTTAGCTAGGAGAGGAAGAGTGAGAAAGCAACTCCATAAATTCCATATTTCGTAAGACTGGACCAAAGCTACAGATATTCACTGATCTCTGGATGATCTACTGAAAGGAAAAAAGAGAAAATGGATAGGAAGATTCATAAATATGCATGGCTGAGCACTGGAGTCAGTAAGCTACCCTGCTACCTAAGCTATTTAGACCTTACTGCAGTGAGGGGAATACTATTAAGACACCCTTCACACTTGGAGACTAGAGAAAAATAAGAAAGAGTACGATAATTTCTATCCTTGCTCAAATTCATACAAACCATCTGGAAAGAATTGCACTGTATATTGTGTCTTGCCATCGTTTCTATGTAATACAACTCCTATTTTGCACTGCAATAAAGATAGACGTTTATTCTGCTACATCTGGCCTGGTTACTGACTCCTCCACCATACGCCAGCCATTGCACTCTACATGCCCTGCCTTACACCCATCAAAACACACAACATCATTGGCACCCTGACTACCATCAGGCAGGAGCCCTAATACTAGGGTGTGTCCCGTGGGATGAAAGGGTGTGCTCTCCTTTCACTGCGTAGCCCTAGAGAGCAAAAATGTACGGAAAGCCACAGTGACTGACTGTTAGAGCCAGAGCCACTACCACTCCCATCTTCTGCTCCAGCTCCTCCTGGACTCGCTGCAAATGAACTGTTTAATCATACTTTGTGACAGAGTGCCCTTTCCATTGCCCTAAACAATAGAATCATAGGGCCAACTCTGAAGACTTGACATTGGTAAAGGGTTATCCCAGATAGAAACGACTATCACTTACTTTTTGGATTAATTATGGTCATCCACTGGGACCCCCACAACTGCTATGAGGCAAAATCTGCATCCACCCCACCCCACCCCACCCACACAATTGTAATAAGGATAGTTTCACATGTGCGGCAGAGCTCTCCGCCAGGCTGTTCCAGCATAGCACCCAGAACTGTTTTTAGAGAAGCTATTCGGAAATGATACCCCATTCTGTCAGGTGAGTTTACACTTCTGGATTATTCTTCAACTAAATCATTATATGTCACTAGTTGTATATGTAAGGTTCTTAGCGCACATTTTGATGAAATTGTGCAAGCCCATCTGCCACATCACGGCGACCTCATTCAGGTGGGTCCCTACACTAAGACTTTATTTGTAACTATACTGTACCCCTCCTATAGACCAGATCTCAGAGACCACTTTCTTAGAGACTGCACTGAAACAGTGAGTGTATAAGAAGGTTATCTCATGTTCTATAAAGTGTTAGTGTAGAGACCCATCTTAATAAATCCACAAAGTGGTTGATGGGCTCAAAAATGTCATTTAAATATTATGCCATACAATCAATATGGGAGGCCACACAGAATGGCTTTGGCTGATGGATGTGCAAAACTGTTCTAGAAAAATGATTTGTAGAGTGCATATTAGTGGACCATTTCCTATCGTAAGCTGAGACTTCCACCTAGCAGTGACCCTGGTGACATCACCGGCACAGATGGGTGGTCTCTAGCGCTTCTGGAAAGCTATTTTGTAGGTGGGTACTATGCTACTTTGCATAGTACCTGCCTCCAAAATAGCCTCGTCACCAGGCTCACTGCTAGGTGGAAGTCACAGCTCACCATAGTGATGCGAAGTCCACCACGTCACCGGCACAAAACACGATGCAACGTGACAAGGGGTGGCATGGAAGCAAGGAAATGCTGCTATGCTCCACTAATATTTACTTTACAAATAAAGAACAACATATGTCCAGATTCAGCTCTGAACCCAAAAATCTCTTTAACTTATTATTTTATTACTGCTAATATTATATGTTTTAATAATAAAATACTTTGCTAATGATAAAGGGATTTTCCCAGTATAGCAAGTTATGGCCTCTATGACTGATTTTTTGCACACTGCTGTTCATCTAGGCACAGAGCGGAGAACTGCATCTCGGCCTCATTTAAATGAATAAAAGAGGTGTGGGAAATATAGATTGCCAGGTGAGTGGTGCTATGCAAAGACAAAGCTGTGCTTTAGGCCTCATGCACACAAACTTATTTTCCTTCCGTCTCCGTTCCATTTTTTTTGCGGACCATATGCGGAACCATTCACTTCAATGGGTCCGCAAAAAAAACTGAAGTTACTCCATGTACATTCCGTTTCCGTATGTCAGTATTTCCGTTCCGTAAGAAATAGAACATGTCCTATTATTGTCCGCATTACGGACAAGAATAGGACTGTTCTATTAGGGGCCAGCTGTTCCGTTCCACGAAATACGGAATGCACACAGACTTTATCCGTATTACTATGACTTGTAGAAGTAGAACAACCCATTTAATTTATCACACTTTATTCCTGCAGTAATCTAGACATAAAATACATGTGGACAGTGTGGGGAGTCGCTCTGGTAGACAGCGGTGCGGGTGCAGTATAGAGGCACAAGGGAGTCCAGAAGGTGCGGAAAACAGTGTTTTATTCACACTTGCATCAAATTAACAGCAGACAGTCACTTGGTGTTAAATCACACACACATCAGAAAACGAGTGGAAAAACAAAAAGTCCAAACACAGGTTCCAATTCACCTGGGAGGTTTGAGGTGCGGGTTCGCACCTGGCTGTCAGCCCAGCCGCAGGACAATCCACCATCAGGCTTCCAGGAATAACCCCACTTGGCTGAGCTCCTTCCTCCAGGTCAGAGAACTCCACAGCACTGTGATCAGCTCCAGGACAAACACTCTCACAGCTGCTGGTGCTGGCTGAGTTTTTAAACCCAGCCCAAAACCAGGACTGGGTCGTAGGGAGCAGCCACCCACCCTACACTTTAGCTGCTCCCGGTAAGAGCCGGCCCGGATCGGCTTTGCAGCCATGCTATTTAGCAAATGTGTCAGTAGCACTACCTGCTACTGACACCAACAAACGGCTCTTACCTCACCGAGGCTATGAACCTCGGTGACACGTACCTGCCATCTAGGACGGCACCCTGCACCTTACCACAACAGGTATACATACATATGGAGGTATGTGCCATTAGCTTTCCTGGTCCCCATGTCAAACATACATACAATGCAGACAAAGTGTGGCTAATGCCTTACCTGTTTTAAAAGTCTTAGTGACACTGCTTTCTACACAGATTTTAATGGTATGGCCCCTGCTTTGTGCTGAGGGGTGCATAGGCAGACATTTGGCAGTGCCTCCTGCTTGCTCTACTTTGTTGGCTCCTCCTACCCACCCTCCTCATCTGGAATGATGGTCCGGGAAGGGGTGGACTGGGAACTTAAAGTGGCCCTGGATAAAAATTTAAAAGTGGCCATATGTTGTAGACAGGTCCAAACTGATAGAAGTCACGGATAACATAAGTAGACAGGGCCAGAAATAGCATATTTCGGCACAAAATACCAACCCAGCAGAGCCAAATACCTTAGTGCAATACAATAAACTGCCTCAGTAGCATAAAAAAACACAGTAAAGCACAAAATAAAGCCCCAGCAGCACAAAATACCTCCCAGAAGCTGCCCCTCTGTTGTGACCAACTCAGCTGCCATGTTCTGTCCATCTACTCTAGTTTTAGCTAGAATTCAGGAATCAGGAGGGTACCTGAGGTCACCGGCCAGGTACATAACTACTTGATGTCCCCAGTTTTAATTAACTCTGGTAGCAACAGAACATTACTTACCTAGCTGGCAGCCGAAAGCATGGCTCAGTTGGCCCCCTGAACATCGGCACACAGGGAAATTTTCCTGTAGAGTCGATGGCCAATCCACACCTGGGTTCAAGGCCCTGTAACACGAGCTTCTCAGTAAAGGCTATCAGCCGCCATGGTAGTACAGGATTCTAGTGATTAAATGACCTGTTCCTTGCTTCTCCAGCTGCTTCTCCTCCTACCTAACAAGTGATGAATGCTAATGAATTCTCTTCTGGAGGTCATCCTTCTTCTGGTCACACATTCTGTGGACACAGTAGGTTCTTCAGGCTTTCTTTCCTTGAGTACTATTTGGTGCAACCATGGCACTGCCAGGAGAAATAGTTGACCTCCTTTTAGCCCCCTCGCGTTTTTTGGAATACAGATGGCTCTAGTCCTCAAATTAGCAATGTATTAAATTATCTGCATATGACTTCTATAGCTCTGTTAGTGCTGTCTGACAATGTTTTAGCAGGCAGAAGCCTCAATGTCATCTGGTCTCTTTCAGTTCTTGGGGTAGTAAACGTTGGACAGTGTAATTGCCCCCTGCCCCTGCCAGGTCTTCAATGCCTTTTTTTTTTTAAAACTTGATCCATCTCTTGCCTCATCCCAGTCACATCTTCTCTCAATTCGTCCTTATAGTAGATACAGGAAACGAGTAACATTGAGGGGGCCTAGGGGTTCATGAATGCCAGGCACCAATTTGTAAAACAGTTATAGAGGCATTGTTGTTTAAGGTACTGTGGGGGGCCAAGCCTTTTCTAGTGCCCTTCTGCCAAAGCAGGAGTTATAATCCAGGCACCTGCAGCATCAGATGCTCGGTATAGACTAGGCTGCCTGCAACCAAGGTAGCACACACAGATTTACAGTGATCCAGTCTCCTGTGCCTTGCTTTTTCTGTTACTTGTTCCACCTTACTAGCGGGTAAGAATCCCCATTAACTAGTGTTCTTCTGATAAGCTGTTTGATGGGGCAACAGTTTCTTGAGGTCTTCCCTGTTTCATGCTGCCCATGTTCCTGGCCATGCCATCCAGGGTTCAACACTGTCTGCTACTGGGACTCCTTTCCTCTGGTTGCAGATTCTATGAATGCAGTTAGTCCTTTCTTCAGACTCCTTCTCTTGGAGTTTAATGTAGTGCAACTACAGCACTGCCAGAAAAAGCAGTTTATAATCCCTTAGCCACCTCAAGGTTTCCTGGATATTAGGATGGTCGCAATCCTCAAATTCCCAGTCTCTTTATCTTGACGTCTCCTGTTGCTCTGGTAGTCTTGTCATCCTGTGGTCTCTTCCAGTTGTCACGATGGTCTGATTACTTCAATTATTAATGCAATTAAGATGCGTACACTGCAATGTACTCTTTGCTATTGTGAACCAGACACTACAGAGAATTGCAACATGACCCCATTCAAGTAAATATAGAAAATACATGACTTACACAGTGCCGGGTCAGCAGTGGTTATGTGCAAAGAAAAAGTCTGCACCTGCGGGGTTGT
Source organism: Bufotes viridis (assembly GCA_033119425.1). Taxonomy (NCBI): domain Eukaryota; kingdom Metazoa; phylum Chordata; class Amphibia; order Anura; family Bufonidae; genus Bufotes; species Bufotes viridis. The sequence goes on along the minus strand of CM065589.1, from coordinate 412,111,324 downwards.
CCAGGTGTCACGAGGGTGTCAGGAGCTACGTCTGACTCCGTTATACCCGCGGTCAGGAATTTGCGCGGGTGGCTGCGCTCTCTATGTCTAAAGATCATGCTGTTACTTAATGGTAGCTTTCTGTGTTTGCCTTGCAATCCTTTTTGTCTCACTCAGGGATCCGTAGCTTCTTCTCCTCAGCTGTTTCTTGTCCGCCACTCCCAACCTCCTTATATTCCCCCTTCCCACTTCTCTGGTTGCCAGATATAGAGCTTCCTTCCTGGACTTCTATACTGACCCACTGGAGCTGTGTGGCTGTTGTTCCTGGTTGTCGTACCAGAGCATTACCCTCCGGATCCCTGTTGGGCTTTTGTTGTCCGCTGTTGTCGCTCACCTGGGCTTATATGTTTTGTCTGTATTGTCTGTCCTCTCCCTGGTGTTTTCCTTTAGTGTTAGTGGTGAGCACTAGTGCTCCCACTGCTCTATTCACTACTTAGGGCTCAGCTTAAGGAAAGCCAGGGTTTAGGCACATGATCGGCATACGGGTGACGAACCCGTCTAGGGACGTCAGGGCAGTGAGGTGCCAGCTTCAAGGTTAGTTAGGGGTCACCACCTTTCCCTCTCCCTTGGACAGGGCTTTTCCTTTTTCCTCCCTTTGCGTCACATGTCTGTGATCGGTACGCCGGTCGTGATACCAGGTTCAGAGCTAAACGCGGACATACCCACATTTTCACCCAGGCAGCTCCCCTAATTTAAGCATTTCACTTATTCTTATAGTAATCCTGACACTAATAATGTTTTATATGAACAGACTCCAGTAAAAAGAATGGAAGCGTATTTATCACCGAAAACACTGTAATAGTAACTCACTGTTTTTCATCATGGGATAAAATAGGCATTTTTATTTTTTAAAGCATAAGGCCTCATGCACAAAACCGTATTTTTGATCCGCATTTTTTGCGGTTCAGATGTGGACCCGTTCATTTCTGTGGGGCTGCAAAAAATGCAGTGCAGACAGCACAAGGATGTCATCCATGTTCTATCCACATCAGAGTGGCAGGTCTGCAAATGATAATAGAACATGTCCTATTCCTGTCGATTTTGCGGACAAGAATAGGCATTTCTATATTAGGGGCCGAAAAAAGTGCAAGATGCACATGGCTGGTTTCTGTATTTTGAGGATTTGCGGTTTGCTGACCACAAAATACATATGGTCGTGTTAAAGTTAAATAGTTGAGTGGCTTACTTTGCTCGAGCTTTCCATTGGAGGTACTGTATACAGTATGTCCGTAAACTTTTTCTGACGTATACCTAGGATGGAAGGCTCTGAAGTATGCTACTGTATAGGTATACAATGGCACACGTCATCTATAGGCATCCATGTTAAAAAATGTACATTGCACTAAACAGAATACGTCTTTTTTGCAGGATGCCTCTGCATAGAAAAAATGCATATAACTGTGCTTTTCTATACAGTGAAACAAGGTATACCAACATCATCAATCAGCTTGGCTAAAAGGGTACTTTTTAAGCTTCACTCAGGTGGAGTGATATTCCCATGGATATGCCTTCCTGGCCCACATGTCATCTGTGCAGGACAGACATGGAGCGGACAATAACTTACCTGTGGCACTTTGGTAGCACTGCTTCCAACACAATTTGTGGTGCTGTGTCCCCCTTGACGTACGTTGTCCAAACAGCAGATATGTTTGTAGTCTTTGCCCATGGCTTCTCTTACCCCTTCTCCACAGCAGGAATTATGGTCCAGACCCATCTGGCACAAGCTGTTAGTAAATGTTATCTAACATCATGGTAAAACAGGACTCCAGTAATTCAGTATCGTGATTCTTGCTTCTTCAGTCACTTCTTCAGCAACCTAGCAAGTAAAAACCCCTTTGACTAGAACTCTTCTGGTGAGTTGCCTGATGCAGGCAATTGGTTTCTAGATGTTTCACAGGGCCTCTTTCGTTCACATCGCCAGAGTTCCTTAGCGACCGCAGGGTTTCCTTAGGTTTCTGATGGCCATTTATGAGGGTAAACAATAAAGAACAATTTTTCGTTCATATTGCCAGTGTTCCTGTCTAGATCATCCAAAGAGCATCAATGCTTTTCACTGGACTCTTTGTCAACCTTGTCTCAGATCTTGTGAGACACAGTAGACACTTTCTTCAGGCTTCCTTTTCTGGGGTGCAGTCATAACACTGCCAGAAAAAGTAGTTGACTCTCCGTTAGTGACGTCAGGGTTTCCTTAGGTTTCTGACGGCCATTGATGAGGCTAAACAACAAGGAACAATTTTATTGTCCCTGCTTTTGCCAGGCCTCTGGTGTTTTTTTTTTATTTTATTTGATCCCTTTGCTGCCTCATCCAAATCAATTTCTCTCTCAGTTTCACATGAAACCAAGCATGGATGCGGACATTACAAGTACAGTACATACATATCAGAGAAACACACATGTGGAGATATAGATATTTCACACATATACTGTATATGCAAATATGCATTACATTCAATAATTGGACACTACTTAAAAACAGTTCAAAATATATATATATATATATATATATATATATATATATGTCGCAGGGAAATGATGAAAATGGAAATTTGATCAAATCCCTAAGGAAAATGATGAAAATGGAGATTTGATCAAATCCCTAAGGGAAATAGCTACTACAACATTTACCGAAACAGTTCCCTGAACTAACCTAAGTCTGTTTGAGATTGCAGGAAAATTATCCTTATTTGGAGGTCAAGGATTTAAGAAGTGTTCTTGTGAACAATCCAAAATACAATGTAAAACAAAAAAAAGCCTGTAAAAAAAGTACGTAACTCGAGATGCCACAAAACAACAACGTGTTTTAATAACAATCAATAAACATCACTAAAATGTTTAAAATTTCACTAAAAAAATACCCTTTTTGTTTTTAAAAATATCAGCTTAAGTATCTATTTCTTACAATATTATGTCATATTATTATTATATTATCAAAAATATTAAACTTTTCACTAAAACAGTTAAGGGATATGATAAAATCACTTATTTTCTTTAATAATTTGTGTTTCAGTGACTATTGTTGTATTACCTACTCTAGATTTATTAATACATGGTTTACTAAATGAATACTTTTAATATCTCAACAATATTATTTCATATTATTATTATATTATCAAAAATATTAAACTTTTCACTAAAACAGTTAAGGGATTTGATCAAATCACTTACTTTCTTCAGGGAACATCATCTTCTGTGAATTGATCATCTACCTTAGGAATTTGATCAAATCTCCATTTTCATAATTTCCCTGTGACTATAATTCATAGGGCCCCATAGCAAAATATGATTGGGCCCCTACCATCTAGTGTACGAAAATTAAAGCAGCAGCATAAATAGCAAAAATTATAGATATATATATAACAGTACCGTATATCAGAAAACTCACATTATCGCAAAAAGCCACCATATTGTTATTCCCAACAAAAAGATACAATGTTCTTTCACCTGATTGAGTCCCCTCAACCTCTGGGCCCATTAGGAAGTGCTTTTGGCTATAGTTCCCCCATGCATACAATAATAGTAGACATATTTATGTTCTGTATAGATGGAACATGAGCAACCATAATCATTTCCTCTGGTGGGCCCAAGGAACACAAAGCTGACACAGTATTTTTTTTATACATATTGAAGTAAAAAAGTAATGAAATGTAATAAGGGGTAATAAAATGACATATTAGGGTCAGGTGTTTGGAAGTACCAGGTCAGATATTTATTGGTATGGTCAGCTCAATTATTTATACCAAACAGAATGTTTTATGGAAATTTTAAAGAGTTGGTCCAATAACAATATACTGTGCATTGATGTTTTCATATTAGTTCAGCATTGTACTAAAGGGGTTTTCCTGTTTTAACCATTGATGGCTGGCAATGAAGTACCCTTCTTATACTCAGAGGTGGCCAGAGTTATGGAAGCATTTCATATAGTAAGTAAAGAAGTAATGCAATTTAGATTTATTCATGTTTTCAATGTTTGCATGTCTTTGAGCAATGCGCTGCTACTTGTAGTCCTTGTTTTCTTTTCCATTGCAGCCAGGGTAGCATACCCTTGATCCCTTTTTGTTATGTTTTGGAGGTGCTGGTCTAACTTTGTTTTTTTGGATTCTACACCTCCAGCAGATCATGTCTCCAGTGTATGCAGCTGTATGCCCTGAAGATGCATATTGAACCAATAGAAGGGAATCACACACCATGAGGTAGGTAAAGTGCCACCAAAAGGGTTCCTAAACCACATGATGTAGATAAGTAAAGTCTCACACGGATACCCAGTGCTTAACATATCTTTAAGGATACATATGTCACCCATAGGCAAACATTGGTAAAACCATAGGCCGGTAAGTTTAACATCCGTCGTGGGTAAACTGTTTGAAGGTTTTCCAGGAGATGCTATCTTTGAGCACCTCTAGAACAGTTAAGAATTCAACCCTGTATGGACCCCTGCTAGTTGGATTATCCTACTGGTCACCCCCCCCCTTCCCATTCCCACACCGTTTCCTTTCTAGGATGTTACTGTTTATGCTTCTGCATACTTTATGATCACACCACTTAATTATTAATGTATCATTTTATGTTTACATTGTACACTGATTGATTTAAGTGTTGTGATCTCAAAACAATTTGATAGCTATTGTTGGATACTGTAATCATAAAAATTTTATAAATAATATCTTAATTTACAGAAAATAAGCCAATACCACTGCACTCTCTTGAGTATGATGTTCAATAAAGTGCAGTGGTATTTCAATATTACTGATCGTGGATCACATCCAAACCATACTGCACCACACAACCTGGCACATTGAGTGCAACCCAAAATCGTATCTACTATATATTGAAGCCACTCAGACCCTTAGGGCATATACTGAATGATGGCAGACTATGACTTCGAAATGATGGATCGAAATAAAATGCAGAGTGGATACAGTTAATTAAAGTGGAAAAAATATAAAATCAGAATGTCAAGTTTACACTTCTATAACTATGTAGAATAGCCTGGCAACTGATGACGTTGGCCGTCATACAAATCCTAGTGACAATCAGTAGAGAGAGAGGCTCCTGTGACCAGAGGCTGCTGGACATTTATTAACAGTTGCCCACCCCCCATTATCTGCTAACTGTTCTCTCTGTTGAGTGGCCAATTCTTCAGAGTCAGGATCAGACCCTGGTCTTTTATCTTGGAGATCGCACAGTTACAGGAAGAAAGCTCAGAAAATGCCAAAGACGTCGCCATAAGGTGATCATCGTATTGAGCAGGGCCGAACACGTAGACGTCCATCTCACCTCATCACTGACCAGTAACTGACTGAAGCCAACTGAGGGTTTGGTTTTCTAAAATTCAAATCCAGCAATCCTATTTATTGTCAGCTGCAGCAGTTACTATGGTGACCAATGCAGCTGAAGATTTTAAAAATACATAATGCTCCTATACATGAGAGTAGAGCCATTCACATATTTATCTGATCATCATTTACAGTCATCTCTGGAAGCAGCTATGCTTTGTTATCAGTGCCCTTTTCAATTTATGGAACATAGGAATACAAAAAAGACATATGGTAACAGAACTCTGATCAGACTTCTGCTAAAGGCAAAAGTCTGATCAGACTAAGTGTCAAGTAAAAAATACAGTACAGTACAGTACATTATATAATGTACTGTACAATATTATACAGACACCAGATCCACTGGATCTTCAAGAACCAAGTGGGTCTGGGTTAAAAAAAAAATGTAAAAAAAAGTTAAAAAAGGTAAAAATAAAAAAACACATTTATCACTAATAAAAATTTAAAAAATAAAATACACTACACATGTTATATATCACCGTGTCCATAATGACCTGATCTATAAAATGAGTTTGTTACTTTCCCCGCACGGTGAACGTACAAAAAAAAAAAAACTATGATGAAATTTAAATTTTGCCCACCTCACTTCACAAAAAAGTTAATAAAAGTGATCAAAAAAGTTGTATCTACACCCAAATGGCACTAATCAAACCGTCACCTCATCCCGCAAAAAATGATACTTTACCTAAGATAATCGCCTAAAAAATAAAAAATATTATGGCTCTCAGGCTATGCAGACACTAAAACATGATTTTTTTTGGGTTTCAAAAATATGATTGTGTAAAACCTAAATAAATAAATAAAAAGTAGACATAGTAGGTATCGCCGCGTCCGTAAGAACCTGAACTATAAAAATAACACATGACCTAACCCCTCAGATGAACACCGCAAAAAAAAAGAAAACTGCGTCAAAAGCCATTTTTTGTCACCTTACATCACAAAACATCTAATAGCAAGCGATCAAAAAGTCATATGCACTCCAAAATAGTGCCATTAAAGCCATCATCTCATCCCACAAAAATGATACTCTACCTAAGAAAATCGACCAAAAAATAAAAAAATTATGGCTCTTAGGATATGCAGACACTAAAACTATGCAGACACTAAAAATTATTTTTTTGTTTTAAAAATTATATGATTGTGTAAAGCCTTAATAATTAAATAAAAAGTAGACATATTATAGTATCGCCGTGTCCGTAAGAACCTGAACTATAAAAATAACACATGAACTAACCCCTCAGATGGACACCGCAAAAAAAAAAAAACTGTAAAAAGCAGTTTTTTGTCACCTAACATCACAAAAAGTCTAACAGCAAGGGATCAAAAAGTCATATGCACCCCAAAATAGTGCCATTAAAACCGTCATCTCATTCCGCAAAAAATGAGCCCCTACCTAAGACAATTGGACAAAAACTAAAAAAGACTCTCAGACTATGGAGATGCTAAAATGGTTTTTTGTTTGTTTAACAAAGGATATTATAGTGTACAATCTAAATAAATTTAAAAAAATAGACATATTATGTATTGCCGCGTCCGTAATAATCTGCTCTATAAAAATAACACATGACCTAACCCCTCAAATGAACACAGTCACAAAAATAAAATAAAAACAGTCCCAAAACAGCTATTTTTTTTCCAAATTTTCCATTTTAATCATTTTTTTTACGGTAACAAATCAAGGGTTAACAGTCAAACAAAACTCTTTATTTATTTCCCTGATTCTGTAGTTTACAGAAACACCTGATATGTGGTTGTAAACTGCTGTATCACCAAACGACAGGGCATATAATGAAGGGAACTCCATATGGTTTTTGGAAGGCAGATTTTGCCGGACTGGTTTTTTGACACCATGTCTCATTTGAAGCCCCCCTGATGCTCCCCTAGAGTAGAAACTTCATAAAAGTCACCCCACATAAGAAACTACACCCCTCAAGGTATTTAAAACTGATTTTACAAACTTTGTTAACCCTTTAGGTGTTCCTCAAGAATTTATGGCAAATGAAGATGAAATTTCTGAATTTCTATTTTTTATTACCTTTTCTCACAAAAATATATTATAGAGCAACCAAAAATCATATGTACCCTAAAAATATGTACCTTATCCTGTAGTTTCCAAAATGGGGTCACTTTTTTGGAGTTTCTACTCTAGGGGTGCATCAGGGGGGCTTCAAATGGGACATGGTGTCTAAAAATCAGTCCAGCAAAATCTGCCTTCTAAAAACCATATGGCATTCCCTTCCTTCTATGCCCCGCCGTTTGGCCATACAGCAGTTTACAACTACATATGGGGTGTTTCTGCAAATTACAGAATCAGGGCAATAAATATTGGGTTATGTTTAGCTGTTAACCCCTGCTTTGTTCCTGGAAAAAATTGATTCAAATAGAAAATTTGCCAAAAAATCAAAATTCTGAAATTTTATGTTCATTTGCCATGAACTCTTGTGGAACACCTAAAGAGTTAACAAGGTTTGTAAAATCAGCTTTAAATACCTTGAGGGGGGTAGTTTCTAGAATGCGGTCATTTTTGGGTGGTTTCTTTTATGTAAGCATCACAAAGTGACTTCAGACCTGAACTGGTTCTTAAAAAGTGGGTTTTTGAAATTTTCTGAAAATTTTCAAGATTTGATTCTAAACTTCTAAGCCTTGTAACGTCCCCAAAAAATAAAATGGCGTTCCCAAAATGATCCAAACATTACTACGTATTATAGAAGTGGAGAAATTGAAACTTGAAAGCTTGCAAATTTTTCAAAATTTTTGGTAAATTTAGTATTTTTTATACAAAAAATGAACTTTTTTGACAAAATGTTACCAGTGTCGTGAAGTACAATATGTGACGAAAAAACAATCTCATAATGGCCTGGATAAGTAAAAGCATTTTAAAGTTTTCACCACATAAAGTGACACTGGTCATATTTGCAAAAAATGGCCTGGTCCTTAAGGTGAAATAGGGCCATGTCCTTATGGGGTTAAAAGGCCATTCTGAGATTGTTTTTAGTCACATATTGTACTTCATAACACTAGTAAAATGGAATAAAAAAATCATTTTTATTTAAAAAAAATACCAAATGTACCAAAAATTTGGAAAAATTTGCAAATTTCCAAGTTTCAATTTCTCTACTTCTATAATACATAATAATACCGCCAAAAAAAGTTATTAATTTACATTCCCTATATGTCTACTTCATGTTTAGATCATTTTGGGAATGCCATTTCATTTTTTGGGGACGTTACAAGACTTCGAAGTTTAGAAGCAAATCTTCTCACTTTGTGAGGATTACACAATAGAAACCACCCAAAAATGACCCCATTCTAGAAACTACACCCCTCAAGGTATTCAAAACTGATTTTACAAACATCCTTAACTCTTTAGGTGTTCCAAAAGAGTTAATGGCAAATGGAGATAAAGTTTCAAAATTTTAATTTTTGGGCAAATTTTCAAGTTTATTCCATATTTTCCAGTAACAAAGCAAGCGTTAATAGCCAAACAAAACTCAATATTTATTGCCCTGATTCTTTAGTTTGTAGAAATACCCCATACGTGGCCGTAAACTGCTGTATGGCAGGGCGCAGAAGGAAGGGAACGCCATATGGTTTTTGGAAGGCAGATTTTGCTGGACTGGTTTTTAGACACCATTTCCCATTTGAAGCCCCCCTGATGCGCCCCTACAGTAGAAACTCCAATAAAGTGACCCCATCTTGGAAACTAAAGGATAAGGTGTCAGTTTGGTTGTTACTATTTTATGGTAAATAAGATTTTTTGTTGCTCTATATTACACTTTTTTTGAGGCAAGGTAACAAAAAAAAGAAAATCTGAAATTTCATCTCCATTTGCCAATAACTCTTGTGGAACACCTGAAGGGTTAACAAAGTTTGTAAAATCATTTTTGAATACCTTAAGGCGTGCAGTTTCTTAGATGGAGTCACTTTCTGGAGTTTCTACTCTAGGGGTGCATCAGGGAGGCTTCAAATGGAACATTTTCAGACCGTTTTTTTTGTTTGTTATTTACATAGTTGATCTGACAGGTTAGATCACGTGCTATTTCTATAGAGCAGGTTGTTACGGACACGAAAATACCAAATATGACAACTTTTTGGGGGTTTTGCTTCAGTTTTACATAATAAAGAATTTTTGAAAAAAATGATATTTTAGTGTCTCCACATTCTGAAAACCATATTTTTTTTTATTTTTTGGGTGACTGTCTTATGTAGGTTCTCAATTTTTGCGTGATGAGATTACGGTTTGATTGGCACTATCTTGGGGTGCATATGACATTTTGGTCTCTTGCTATTACACTTTTTGTGATGTAAGGTGACAAAAATGGCTTTTGACACCATATTTATATATTTTTTTCTGTGTTCACCTGAGTGGTTAGGTAATGTGTTAGTTTTATAGAGCAGGTTGTTACGGATGCGGTGATATATAATATGTATACTTTTTATTTATTTAAGTTTTTCTTTACTTTTTTTCACTTTTTTTACTTTTTTTTTTACCTAGACCCACTTGGTTCTTGAAGATCCAGAGGGTCTGATGTCTGTATAATACAGTACAGTACACTATATAGTGTACTGTACTGTATTTTCACTTTTACACTTAGTCTGATCAGACTTCTGCCTTTAGCCATTAGCCATGGTGGATGTATGCGATTAGCCATAAGGCTGATCGCATACATGTAACCCCTCATATGCCATGGTCAAATGTGACCACGCTATCTGAGCAGTCTGAAAGTGGGGGCTGCATGCTCTCTCTCCTGTAAGCGCTCCCCGACTGAAATCGGAGAACCTGTTACATTATTGTAATAGTGCAGTCTTCGGGCGCACTACTTGGGGTCCCTTAAATTACATGGTTTGTCGTGACGCCAGTTGTAGTGAAGCAACAATGGCACAGGGCTCCTTTCATTGATACTGTGGTAGATTATACCCAGGTGTAGGAATGCCAGAGTGGTGTAGGGTGGCCTATAATGTCCATTTAGGTGTTGTGCACGTGTCACGGTGCTCCTACCTGGATATGCTGGAACCTCAGGCTTTGCCCTCCGAAAGCCAAAAAAAATAGAGGGAATAATTGGGGGATTGAAGAAATAACTGAGTCCAGACCTTGTGATGAAGTTGATAACAGCTTTACTTTAAATAAACGTTTCTCCAAACGTTTCACAGGTTTTGTCTTGGTTCCCAGCAGGCTTTGGCATTAACTGTGACAGGCAAACTCATCTCTGCTACGTCTGTTGCTCTCTGACTCTACTGTGCTGACAGGGTAGCTTTAGAACTTAGCTTCAGCTGTCTGCTGCAACTTCTCTCTGTAGTCTGACTCTAACTTTGTCCAGGGAAAACTTTACTCCAGGTTTCAGAGGCTTCCAGTTGTGGCCTCCACATCCAGCAGACCTGAAGGTTCTCTAGCTGGCCTGGGCAAGGCTCATCCAACAGGGATGTGCTCCTGTTGCCTTCCCCTAGCAGGGGGTACTCTCCACTAACTAACTAGAACTCCACCCCCCTGGAGCAAGTGGGACCTGCCCACGACACCACAGAGGGGGTGTTAGAATGGAATAGAAAGCTCAATTTTCTGTAAGATAGCTCTGCCATTTATGCTGCCATCTACTGGCGAACCAGGCATATTACATTTGAACACAAACAGTTGCCAAATAGGAGTTGCACATTATACAGGACCTGGAAATAAATACATAGATGACATGACACTAGCCCATTAGAGATAGTAGAGGCATAGGTGGTAGTGCCACTTTGGGGCTTAGAATAGCCAGAAGCCTCAAGCAAGCTCCAACAGCTATTGCTAAAATATACCAATACAGTCCACCAGGTGGCAGCACTATATTGGCGTATTGTAAATGAAGTGTTCAATGATGGTTATATAGCCATCACCACAGAACACAATGGGCAATCTGATGATGGCCAGTTAGTCAGTCAACCAGGGTGACTTAAAAAAGTAAAAAACACCTGTACTATAAAAATATAACAATATTAATCCCAAGCAGCAAATGGCGTAACGGGAAAAATAACTAAATAAATAAATTCGCCATTTTTTGGCACTTCAACTCTTCCAAAAAAATTATAAAAAGTGATCAAAAAGTTATGTACCTGCAAAAAATGTTATAAGTATTTTTTGCACTTGCACGCATTATAAGAGGGTATTTTTGCCCTGATGTACATTATATTGGGAAATTTTTTGTACAGACGCACATTAAGGGGAGACACTTTGTACTGGCGCACATTATAAGGGGCATTTTTTGTACTGGCCTACTGTACATTATAAGGGGTTATTTTTTATATTAGTGCACATTGGGCATTGTTTGCACTGGCGTGTATCTTAAGGGGGTATTTTTTGTACTGTCACACATTATAAGGGGTTATTTTTTGTACTGGTGCATATTATAGGGGGTATTTTTATACTGCCACAAATTATAAGGAGTTGTTTTTGTGCTGGCACACATTAGGGTGCATTTTCTAGTGGCACACATTATAAGGAAAATTATTACTACTGGGGGCATTATGTGAGGTTTTTTTTTTACTACTGGGGGACTATGGGGAACATGATTACTAGTATGAAAACAATCGGGACATTATCACTATGGAGGGCACCGTTAACACTAAGTGCACTCTGGCACAGAATTATTACTACTGGTGGAACTTTTGGGAGCACTATTACTGTGGGAGGCACCCGGGCAAAGTATCAGCTTAGCACAGTTATTTTTGAGGCAAATTATGTTTATGAAACTATAAGTGATGCTATGTTCTGGTTGCAGTTACTTTTTGGGGCACTGTGTAACAATAATTATTGAAAGGTTGCTATCTGTGTGGTACTAGTATTTTCAAGGGGGCTGTCTCTGCAGTATAGTGTTGGGGAGAGCAGTGGGCATAATATTGGGGTGTTCAGAATGTTGGAGGATGATGGAAAAGTAGGAAACAAAAATGCCTGTCAAAATCTGCAGAGACAAGAGATGGCTGAAAGAAATCATCATGGAGGTCTGGTCTGAATGGAGAAGATGAGGAAAGAGAACATTTACATAAGAGGAGACGTCACTGGATGTAAGAGGTATGTGGTGCTGTATTACCATGTATGTTTTGTAGCACTGTATGCAATGTTTTTCAAGTGTGTCTAACAGTAGGGCTGGAGGGAAGGAATTAGGTTAAGAATTTGTCATGAGGCGGGGGGTTCAAGTTTTAATTTTCACCTCAGGCAGCTAATGTGAGGTGAAGAGGGTTCAGAGTACTGAGGGACTGACCCTGGTGCCAGTTGAGCACTGTGTCAGGTGACCACTTTCATAACAGTGGGTGATCGATACAACAGTGGTTGATGATACAACACACAGAATGGAAATCATAATCTATATACCAGCATCAGTGGACATTTCAGGGAGGAGGCATAATAGTAGAGGACTTCAACTAGGGGCGGGCTGGGAACCTAAAGTGGCCCTGGAAAAAAAATGAAAAGTGGCCCCATTTTGTAGGCAGGTCCAAATTAACAGAAAGCGGAGCAACACAAGTAGGTGGGGTCAACAATTCCATTGTGTAAAATACCATTCAGCAGAACCAAATAACACAGTATAGCACAATATACTGCCCCAAAAGCTGGCCCTCTGGTGTGGCCATCAATAGATGCCATCTTCTGTCCTCCTCTTGCAGTTGTCTTTGAATAAAATATGGAACAGTAGTTTAGGAGATGAGATGTGGGCCACAACAGTTGAATTCAGAAGGGCACGTGTGATTGCTGGCTGGGTACATCAGTATCTGATTCTCACGGTGTTAATTACTCTTAAGAGCTCATTATGTACCCGGTCAACGGCAGAGAGGAGGACTTGGGTGGCCACCTGGGGCATCAGCCCACTGGGAAATTTCCCTGTAAGGTCTATGGCCGATCCGCCCCTGACGACAACTCCAAGCATGTCCAGGCTGTTACTCTGAGATGTCAGAGTATTTTTCAGGGAGTGGGTATAAGAGAGGGCTACAACTCCCAGCATGTCCAGGTAGTTATTATGGGATAACAGAGGATATTTCCAGGAGGTGGTATAAATCAAACTCTTTCTTTGCCAGTACCAAAAAGGTCCTTAGATTGGAAGTCTGGGGAGAAGAGTAAAGCAGTGTATGCCCTACGCAATGCACTACTTGTCTTTGCATACTGCACCCTTGTCAACGTTTAAAGGGTTTCTTTTACCAGATTTTGACCTCATAAGCTGTCTGACATTAGCTTTGGGCCAATGTCAGACCAACCGAATAATGTAAATCAAATGCCCCTCTGACCTGTCATAACACTAAAAAACAATTTTATATAATATGCAAATTAGCCTCCAGGAGCAGGGAGGGCGTTGCCCGCACTCCTAGAAGCTCTGTGTTCCCACCTGTGGCCATGCCCCTCTTCTTTTGATTGACAGTGCCGGGCAGCTCAGCTCTCCTGCCTCCGGCCGAAATCCCGCGCCTGCGCCGCCCGCTTGTGTATTCGGCGCAGGCGCAGTGAGCTGAGGACAGCTGTGACTGCTGTCCTCAGCTCACTATGCCTGCGCCGAATGCACAAGCAGACGCCCTCCCTGCTCCTAGAGGCTAATTTACTAATAGCTAATGTCAGACCGCTTATGAGGCCAAAATCCGGTGACAGAAACCCTTTAAAGCATTACCATGAGTCATTATACATGCCCTAAGTACTACTTTTGCCATCTTCCAAAATAGCAGATGATCCTGCAGATGAGGAGAGTTATTAGTCACATACTCTTAACACCACTCCAAAAGTATATCAGAGCAAGTCTCATCATTGAATAAAAATTGGGAATCGCCAAATAAGATCTAATGACATTGGGGAATGATCTGAATGACCATGTCCTTGACTCGAGTGTCACATACACTGGGCAACAATGATTGACTAATAAGAATGTAATTGATTCTATACAACAAATCATGTGCTTTGGAGTAAAAAGTATATACTCCCTACCAAACGGATTGCTAAATTTCCAGCCATCCACCAGTCAATCAAGGATACACTATTTGTAGATTTTGCCTCACATTACCCCCTACCTTCCTGTTCAGACACCACTGTGTTAAAATCTCCATATATAATCTTAGCTAAGGGGTCCAGAAGCCTCTGTGATTCCAGAGACTCAAAGAAAGGTCTTAGGTCAGTTTTAGGAGCATACACATTATAAATATTAAGATCTTCTGTTGGACATTGCAAACATAAGTGAATAAATCTCCCTTTAGAGTCAGTTGCGGGAGCGCCCTCTCAACCATGATCAATGCCCTACCGTTTCTGGTTACCATTGGGGAGCCATTTGCTTCCCCTACCCACAGTTTTTGAAATCTAAAAAAATCCTCTTTCCCTACGTGAGTTTCCTTTACAAGGGCGATATCATCTTTCAAGTGCTTTACATGCCTATGCACCTTCATCTTCTTACTTAAAAACGCAAATCCTTTTTTATTCCATAATAAGACACCATTGAGGAGAGGTTTTTCTTGGTGACTTTGCTTGGAAAGTTACATATTGAAGATTGCACAACTTACGTTTGTATTGGATCTACAATTTAAATGCCTTCCAACCACATGTCAGAACTTCAATTGTATGTGTGTTCTCAGGACACAGTAGTGAAGCAATGAGCTGTCAATTCCCTGCTCTACCTTTCCACTGCTGCTGGTGATTTGGCGCAGGTAGCCACCATACATGATACAGTGACATCATTGAATCTACTACGCCGAGCCACAGACAGAGCAGAATGAAGACCAAAGCAGTCCTGTTCTGCACCATTCATTGTAGGAACATGAGATAGGTGAGCATTCAAACTAAAGGTGCATCACTGTGTATAGGGACAGTCATGGTGTGGCCTCATACAGTGCGGCGGGCACTTATGAGGCTTTATATTGTATGAGGGGGCACTTATGAGAACCTTATACTATGTGTGGGGGACACTTATGAGGGCCTCATACTGTGTGGGAGGGACTTATGGGAGCCTTATACTGTGTGGGGGGACTTATGGGGTGTTATACTGTGTGGGGTCACTTTTGGAGGCCTCAGATTGTCTGTGGGTTACCTATTACACTTGGAACAACCTGCTCAGACAATCACTGGCTGAGGCGGGTCATTCTAATTGATTGGGATCCCAACGGTTGGATCATCACAGATTAGCAAGCTATGACATATTGTAGTGATATTGCAAGGCTTTATTTAGTGGATAAACTATTTAAAGAGATTTATCGTAACAAATGTATCTGGGGCCATTTACCATTGTAAGTATACTTTTTAGATCGTATGGTTTGTTGCTCCAAATTTATGAAAACGTTGCACAGAAATAATACATTTGGTTGACCTATAGTGTGTTGCAATGTAATTGTGCCTATTTCCTTCCAGTATGCCTTTGGATTGTGTGGCTTGGATTTGTGACTTTTTTGTGACTTTTTGAAATGTCACAGATAATAAATAATGCTTAAAAGTGATCAAAACTGAAACCATGTCCACTTTTATACTCCAAATCTGAAAGTGCCACCACAGGGTGAAGAGGTCAAAATGTCACAAAATTGTACGTAATATGTGACGTGTCACATCACATGCAATATTTTGACGCCAAAATATTGGCATGTCAGATTTCATAAATTTCCCCCTTGGTATAAGTGCCCCCCTACCTATTAACTATATTAGTGAAAAGTGCAGAAAAATAGCCTGAAGTTACTAAATCTTTGGTCTACAACATGAAGAAAGTATGAAGATGACATGAGCTAATTGTCCACTAGATGCCAGGCTTCCTTTGCAAAGCGTTTGTTCTGCTTCAGTAGCCTCCCCGTGAAGAAGGCTCGTTGTGAACTTCTTTGCCTCAGGGTGCTTTTGCATCTTTTGGGCTGTACTTAAGCTCAGTCCATACTGGTGTTTGTATTTACCCCTTTTCCTAACATTGTGATAAGAAAAGATCCGATGGCATGCACCTGATGCAATATAGAATCCAGAAAACATTATGTGCCCAGTTTTGCAGCCTATAAATAGAATTTGATAAATAAAAAAACGAAAAAAAAAGGGGTAACTGACATGTTTTATGTGTTCAGATTTCGCATCGTGTTCAATAATAACTAGCAAAAAAACTAAACAAAACAAAGAAACTCTTAAAGGGGTTGTCAAAGTTAAATAAAAAGTTGTGCATGTCCTAAAATAACGAAATAAGTGGTAATTACACCTTTTCTCCCTGCCGCTTGCCGAATCACTCTCTGGTGTAACTTAATGCTGTTAGTTTCTCTAACTGCAGTGGTGATGTTTCATGCTCACTACATCTCTGTGGCAGCCAATCCGTGGCCTCAGCAGTGATGTCCCGTATTTTGCTGAGGCCAGTGATTGGCTGCAAGGTGATCTGTGTGCTCGAAACAATATTGCTACAGCCAGGAAAATTACAAGGAGGACCAGTGCAAAGTGATGATAGTGGTAGTATCGTTTTTTCTGTTATTCTAACACATGTCCAGGAACTGCCCAAGTTTTTATTTAACTCAGACAACCCCTTTAATCCCTTTTCGACCAAGCAATTTTCTATTTTTGCATTTTCGTTTTTTACTCCTTGCCTTCTAGGAGGCATAACTTTTATATTTTTCTATTCACATAGCTGTATGAGGGCATGTTTTTGAGGGTCAAGTTGTACTTTCTAATAGTACCATTTAATATTGCATACGATATAGTGGGAAGTTGGAATTTTTTTTTTAAATGGGGTGGAATTGGAAAAATTTGCAATTCTGTGACAGTTTTATGGGTTGTTTTTACATTATTCCCTATGCGGTAAAACTGACAACTTCATAACTTCATTCTTAGGAGTACGATTGCAGTGATGTACCTTATTTATATAATTTTTTTTTTGCATCTCCATATTTTGACCCCGATAACTTTTTTATAGTCACAGTATGTCTACGGAGCTGTGTCAGGGCTCTGTTCTGAAGTGTGATCTGTAGTTTTATCAATACCATTTTGCAGTGTGTATGACTTTTTTATATTCAAATTGTTGGAGGAGGCGAAGCAGTGAAAAATGGGCATTTCATTTTTTTCCATTACGCCGTTCACCGCATGGGATAAATATATTTTAAAGAGGACCTTTCACCACGCCTGACATGCCTATTCCCCATGTTATATTAATTTAGGAACATCTATTCTTATGGCTCTATGTTGCGCCATTTCTTTATTATTTCTACTAGCTACTAGAAGTTATGAAAGAATTGCTAGCAGTCTGCAGTAAGGGTATAGAGGGGTGGTAGCAAGTTGGGGGTGTACCTGCACAGTCTGACTCTATCCAATCAGTGGTGCTATTTTCAGACTGTGCAGGGACACAGACCCAACTTGTTACCACCCTCTGTACCCTTACTACAGACTGCTAGCAATTATTCATAACTTCTAGTAGAAATAATAAAGGAATGGCACAATATAGAGGCATAAGAATAGATGCTCCAGAATTGTTATTACATGGGGAATGCATGAAGCAATTAAAACAGACATGTCAGGAGCGGTGAACGATTCTCTGTAATAGTATGGGCATTTTAGGATGCAGTGGTGCAAATCATTTATATATGTTTTCATTATTTGTTTATTCTTATTATAGGGAAAGTTGGGTGATTAGATTTTTTGTAAAATATTTTTAAAAACTTTTTAAAATCTTTTTTTACACTTACATTCAGACCCCCTAGAGGACTTGAACATGTGATAGTTAGATCGCTTCTCCCATAGACTGTAATGAATTATGGTCTATTACAGTCATTGAAGTCTACGGGAGATTCACTATGTTCCAATAGAGCCCTGCCACAGGTCATAATTGACCACAGCATCTGAGGGGTTAAATGTCTGTGATCAGAATTATAAGCAATCACAGACATGGGGATGAATGATCATAGTACTGATCATACATCCCCATACAGAATAGATGATTGCTGCATGTACATATTGATCAGGCATTTAGTTTCTGATAATTGACTGTGAATTTGCTTGTGTAAAAGGGCCCTAAGTGTTGTATACCAATGTTAAGCGATAACATCTCAAGCATGTTTAATTAGTGTTTGACCATAAGCTGAGGTTTCAATGTGGCCACACTGCAGTCGAGTGCCACTTGGCCATTTGACCCGCAGCGGGCTCCAATTATCCCTTAGGATACCGGAAGGTTGTTCGTTTTTTCATTTTAATTTTTCTTCCCTATCTTCCTTGAGCCATAACTTTTTTTTTTCCGATCACATAGCTGTATGAGGGATTATTTTTTTGCGGGACAAGTTGTAGTTTTTAATGCCACCATTTAATATAGCATACAATTTAGTCGGAAGCGGTTAAAAAAATCCAAATGGGGTGGAATTGAAAAAAAATGCAATTTCTCCACCGTTTAACAGGTTTTGTTCCCATGGTGTTCCCTTTGTGGCAAAACTGACCTATGCTCTTCATTCGTTGGGTCATTACTATTGCAACATTAACACATATGTATAGTTTTTTTTATGTTGAAATAGTGTAAAAATAAATGTAAACTTTGAAAAAAGGCTTTAATGACCACGATCTGCATTATTGCTGGTCGCGGTCATTAGCCGCGGGTCTCTGCTGTTTGAAACCTCTCTCTTGGCACCCAGGAAATAATTAACATAAAATAAAAAGTCTAATTTCTCCACTATGGGACCACTAATGCAAACAGAACCAACGCCATTAGAATGTATTGACAGGCGCATATCTAGCATGTAAGATAGTTTCATATCGAGCTATGTGGTGACGGATTTCCTTAAATTGCCATACAATCCCTTTAAGGAAGCCATTACTCAAAATTCAGAAATATTCTGCATATCTTGTTCTTTTTATTATGAACCATGCTCTTTGGCGACTTCCACATCTGCATTTTAGCATTCTGGTTCCATGCATGCAGCTTTTTTTTTTTTGGGGCAGAAATCAGGCAATCAATATTTGTTTATGTACATCTTTCAGATTCATGATTAAAACTATACCATAATGTAAATGCAAGGTCTTAATAAATATTTATGTACATAACTTTATTTTTTTGGCTTCATACTATTCCATACTGCTGTAGAAGAACTACATCATATGTACTGAACTGTTGAACTTGTAACTTCTAAGGTTAAAGACAATTCGAGCAAGTCAGTAGAGGTGCACTGCTTCATTTTCAATACAGACCTCTGCTTTTTGAAGTCACCGGCTATTGTTATACATGCTTTTATGCTAGCGTTTAATGCACAATATGATATGCTAATGACATCTATATGATGTTTCCTGCTGCTAATGTTGAACATTTAACAGCCCTGTTGCTTTAATGTGACGTGAGTGAGCAGTTGTTACTTTTATTCTGTATGCTAAGTGTAATAAAGATGACTGTGTGGAATGTATCAAAATATTTCTTTACATTATTTGTTACATATAGTTACATAGCATGTATGGTTGAAAAAAGACGTATACCCATCAGGTTCAACCAAGGGATGGGAGGGGATGTGAATGAAATTAAGCAGAGTGCTAAACCAGAATTCTCCACATTTACATAAGCGTTAATGTTATTTAGTTCTAAAAATACGTCTAAGCCTTTTTTAAACCATCAACTGTTCCTGTTGTTACCGTGTCCTAAGGTAGACTATTCCATAGATTTACAGTTCTTATAGTAGAGAAGCCTTGTCGCCTCTGGAGACTGAACATTTTATTCTCCAGACGGAGGTAGTTCCTTCTTTTCTTTAGGTAGGATTTTACATGAAACCACTTTTCTTAAATACTTCTACACAGGATGAAATAAATTGAATTGTTTTAATTTTTTCCTATAACTCTCTCCATACCCCTTATCAGTTTAGTTACTCTTCTTTGTACTTTCTCTAGCTCCTGGGCATTGTCTTTGTGAACTGGTCCCCAGAACTGGACTGCGTATTCCAGATTAGGCCACATGAGTGCTTTAAATGTAATAATTTTATGTCCCTAGAGTCCATGCATCTTTTAATACATGACAATATTATACTGGCCGTAGAAGCAGCTGATTGACATTGCATGCTTTTATTTAGTCTATGATCTACAAGTACACCCACATTCTCCTCTACAAGTGACTCTCATAGTTTTACTCCCCCTAGGGCATATGCTACATAATGATTATGCATATTCAGATGCATAGCTTTACATATATTGAATCTTATTTGCCAAGTGGATGTCAAAATACTCAAGACATGGTCTCAATTCAAATACAAACTATACTAAAACTGTATGCAGTGAGCACCTGAGGAGCAGGTGCAGTGGTAATGGCCCTGATGAGATGTTGTGTCACGGTGTGCTCACTCAGGCTGGGGTTTAGTGCAGTGGAAAGGTGGTTTGAAGAATTAAGCCAGAGTTTAAACTATAAAAGTCTCTCTTTACTTACTGTAAAAAATACCGTATTTTTCGCTTTATAAGACGCACCTGATTATAAGACGAACCTAGGTTTTTGAGGAGGAATATAAGAAAAAAAAGATTTTGAACCAAAAGGTGGGTTTTGACCTAATGGTGGTCTGTGAATGACACTATTATGCTGGTCTGTGGATGACACTGTTATGGGGGATCTGTGGATGACACTGTTATGGGGGATCTGTGGCTGACTCTGTTTTGGGGGACTGTGAGTGACACTGTTATGGGGGGATCTGTGGATGTCACTGTTATGGGGGATCTGTGGATGTCACTGTTATGGGGGACTGTGGTTGACACTGTTATGGGGGACTGTGGGTGACACTGTTATGGGGGACTGTGGGTGACACTGGTATGGGGGCATCTGCGGATGGCATGACACTTATAGGGGGGGATTTGTGGATGACACATAGCATCTTATGCTATGTGTCATCCACAGATCTCCCCCATAACAGTGTCCCTGTTAAGTGTGAGTGGGGGCCAGCATCTACTGTTGTTCTGTAATGGCAGTGGGGCCCAGTGCAGTCTCTGTACTCTATTGCATCGGGCCCTGCTCACTGTACTAATACGTAGTATAACTGTGGCCAGTGTAATAATAATCTTCAAGTCTATTAACTGAAACTTACTAAAGTCTAAGTAGCAGGCAGGAGGCGGAGGCAGGAGGCCGGGCGGGCGGGCACTGGCAGTGTAACTCACTACATCACGTGCCCGCGCCGCCTGCTTCATTCATTGTTTAAATCGGGTTTTTATGCTAAACATTTTTTTTAGAATTGTTGGTGATTTTTTTTTTAAGAATTTTTACGTCCCCATCTATATTTTAAAATTTTTCATAAAATCTTGCAGTTTTTACAATGACTATTGGAGTAGACACATTGGCCTTAGACACAATAGACTAGAGGGAACCTCATTGACTTCTCCTGTGCAGTGAGGAGAAAGCAGTTAAGCGATGATATCACCTATTATAAATGGTGGATCCTGTGTTGTCTATACAAAAGTAATATCTGCAGCAGGGCCATGGAAAATGAGCGCTTCAATTGTGGAAGCACTTATCTCTCTACATTCATCTGTATCGCCATCCTCAGGACAGTGATACAGTTGGATGCTGCAGCGGGTTGGGTAGAGGCGTCTCCTTTCCACGTTCCTCTAGCAGGCATTAGGCTTGAAGCCTATTAGAGACCGGCGCAATGCCGTCATCATCGTCACGCTGACTAACCCGGGCAGCATGCAGAGTGGGACACAGGCAGGAAGAGGCCTACATCCCTGCCAGAAGCATGGAGGTAAGTATTAGTGTTTTTTTTATTTGCCACAATGCTGTTGGGCACACTATGGGAAGGGGGCGGGGGAAGAGGAGCACTATGGGGGCACTATATAGGGGCATTTTTTACTGGCACATTATGGGGGGCACTATGGAGAAGGGAGGACACAATCACTATGGGGGCATCTACTGGAGGCACTAAGAAGAGGTATTTTACACTGGCACATTATAAATAATAACATAGTAACATAGTTTATAAGGTTCAAAAAAATATTTGTCCATCCAGTTCAGCCTGTTATCAAATTGATTCAGAGGAAGGCAAAAAAAAACAACCTGTAATGTAGAAGCCGATTTTTCTTAATTTAGGGGGAAAAATTCCTTCCCAACTCTAATCAGGCAATCAGAATAACTCCCTGGATCAACAACCCATCTCTAGTAGCTATAACCTGTAATATTATTACACTCCAGAAATACATCCAGGCCCTTCTTCAACTCTTTTAGTAAATTCACCATCACCACCTCCTCAGGCACAGAGTTCCATAGTCTCACTGCTCTTTCTGTAAAGAATCCTCTTCTATGTTTGTGTATGAACCTTCTTTCCTCCAGACGCAGAGGATGTCCCCTCGTCACAGTCACAGTCCTGGGGATAAATAGATGATGGGAGAGATCTCTGTACTGACCCCTGATATATTTATACATAGTTATTCGATCTCCCCTCAGTCATCTTTTTTTTTTAAAGTGAATAACCCTAATTTTGATAACCTTTCAGGATACTGTATTCCCCCCATTCCAGTTATTACTTTAGTTGCCCTCCTTTGAACCCTCTCCAGCTTTGCTATGTCTGCCTTGTTCACAGGAGCCCAGAACTGTACACAGTACTCCATGTGTGGTCTGACTAGGGATTTGCAAAGTGGTAGGACTATGTTCTCATCATGGGCATCTATGTTCCTTTTGATACAACTCATTATCTTATTGGCCTTTGCAGCAGCTGCCTGATAATGGTTTCTACAGCTTAGTTTGCTGTTCATTAAAATTCCTAAGTCCTCTTCCATGTTAGTGTTACCCAGTGTTTTACCATTTAGTATTTCCTGGTGATATGTATTTTTTCTTCCCATTATTTGGGCTACTGGGGGCACTATATAAGGGCATTTTATACTGGCACACATTATGGGGGGTACTATGGGGAAGGGATAAAGAGGAACAGTATGGGGGCATCTAATGGGGGCACTGTATAGGGCCATTTTATACTGGCACATTTTGGTGGGCACTATCGGTAAGGGGGGAGAAAAGCACTATGGGGCATTTACTGGGGGCACTATATAGGGGCATTTCATACTGGCACACATTATGGGGCCCTATGGGGTTCACATTATTAGGGGGAATTTTTCACTGGCACACGTTATAAGGGGGCATTTTATTGTACCGGCTCTCATTTTAAGGGGGCATTTTTGTACTGGCACACATTAGTATAAGGACACTTATTACTACTGGGGGGCATTGTGGTGAGCTTTAGTATTGAATAAAAAGCGATCAAAAAGGTGTATGTATGGCACATTACATGACCTACATTAGTCAATAGAAGCCTGCAGGTCTTTCTCTTCATATCCCAACTTCATATCCCAACTGCCATACACATGGTCACTTGTCCCTTATCAACCAGTAGAAGCTCACAGGTCCTTAGACTCCACATACACACAGTTTTACGCCAGATTTTACAACCCAGACCTTTTTCTTCACTGCTGCAGGTCAGCTTTAAAGGGGCAGGGCGCTGTGGATGACAGTGACACTGTTAAGGGAGCGGAATGCTGTGGAGGTCACAGTTCACGGGGCAGGTAGGGTGGCCATTTAGATTTAAAACCACGCCCATAGGTCCTGCTAAACCACTCCCTCATCTTGCTAGGCCACATCCCTTCCCACTCTTCAGCCAACAGGGATTGAAAAAATAAAAGGTAAAAATCAACTTCTGTCAGCTGCAAGGGTGGGAGGGACGGTGACTTTCTCCCTGCAGCTCACGCTCAGACAGCACAGAGCTGTTATCTGAGAGTTAGCTGTTCAAAAGGACATCCCTGCGTGAGATATTCCCAAAAAATTGCATTAGCCGAAAAAAGCCTGGTAACATGACCATTATCAGCCAATAGAAGCTTGCAGGCCCTAAGTCTCCACATACACACAGTTTTACACCAGGTTTCCATAACAACCCAGCCATTTTTCTTCACTGCTGTAGGCCAGCTTTAAAGGTGCAGGGCACTCTGGATGACACTGTTAAGGTTGCAGAGTGCTGTGGAGGTCACAGTCCAGGGGCAGGTAGGGTGGCCATTCAGGCCACCCTCAAAAGATGAACTTAAAAACCCCGCCCCTAGGCCTCACTAAGCCATGCCCCCTCCCACTCCGCAGCCAACGGGGATTGAGAAAATGAAGGTAAAAATCAACTGTCAGCTGCAGGGGTGGGAGGGAGGGTGATTTTCTCCCTGCAGCTCATGCTCAGACAGCAAAGTGCTGCTGTCTGAGAGTGAGCTGTTCAAAAGGACATCCCTGTGTCCGTCCAGTCCCTGCGCTGGATGGAGGACAGGGAGTGTCAAAGCCGGACTGTCCGGCCTAAAACCAGACCTCTGGCCACCCTAGCGGCAGGCTGCTGTGGAGGTCACAGTTAGGGGATGGTCCACTATGGAAGTCAATGTTAAGGGGAAGATTGCTGTAGAGGCCACTGTTAAGGGTACGGGGTGTTGTGCAAATCACTGTTAAGGAGTTGGGGTACTGTGGAGGTCACTAATAAAGGGGCGCCCGCTGTGGAGGTCACTGTTAAAGGGGCGGACTGCTTTGGAGGTCACTTTTATGTGGCCAGGATGCTGTTGAGGTCACTGTTAAAGGGGTGGGTTGCTGTGGAGGTCACTGGAGGTCACTGATGCTATAGAGGTCAGTGTTAAAGGGGCGGGCGCTGTGGAGGTCTTTGTTAAGGGGACAGTCCGCTATTGAGGTCAGTGTTAAAGGGCAGGGTGCTGTAGTGGTCACTGTTAAGGGGGCGGGGTGTTGTGGAGGTCACATTTTAAGGGAACGGAGCTTTGTAGAGCTCAGTGTTAAGGGGGCGGGTTATTGTGGAAATCCCTGTTAACGAGACAGGGTACTGTGGAGGTCACTAATAAAGGGGAGGCCATTGTGGAGGTCACTGTTAAAGGGGTAGGCACTGGGGAGGTCACTGTTAGGATAGGAGGGGACTGTGGAGGCCACTATTAAAGGGACATCGGGGTACTCTGAGGTCACTGTTAAGGCAGCGGGGTACTGTGAGTTCACTGTTAAGGGAGTGGGGTACTGTGGCAGTCACTGTTAAATGGGCAGTCACTGTGGAGGTCTCTGTTAAGGGGGCAGGCAATGGCGGAGGTCACAGTTAAGGGGACTATAACCTATGGTCAGTGTTGAGGGGCGGTTGCGATAGAGGTCACTGTTAAGGGGGCGGGCCCCTGTGGAGGTCACTGTCAAGGTGGTGGGGTGCTGTGGAACTCACTGCTAAAGGGGAAGGCTGCTGTGAAGGTCAAAGTTAAGGGGATGGGCTGCTGTTAAGGTCTCATTTTAAGGAGACAGCGCACTGTGGGGGGATCAGTGTTAAGGGGTGGGGGGCTGTGGAGGTCACTGTTATAGTGGATACTGTCTATTTCTTTTAACAACACACACACACATTAAATGAAATAGATGAAATATACCCGTGCAAAGACGGGTCCTTCAGCTAGAATATTTATAATTATGAATCATGCCGCTTCATTGCTGCGTGTATTGTGCACGCCCAAGAGCCCACATAAACATTGAGCCGGCCCTGTTGACACGTTTACATTTTTTTTTCCCTCTGAGCCAGAGCTTGTCTTTTTATTGTTCAGGGGGAATATTTATATATGTGTTTCATATTAATATAGTGTTTCACTGATAGAGATATTCCCAACAAGTTCTGCAATGAAATGGCCAGATCTAAGGGTAGAGCTCCATATAGCTCTCTGGCTTAGTGGATGTTATATTTTGTTTCCTGGTGGTACATTTTCAGCACTGTTCATTTTTGCTGGTGCATACACCCTACTCCCCTTACTGACCTTATGGCATCCATTAAACTCTCCTCTTGTAATATTAAATACCCCACAAAAAAGCCAAGCCACCCATTCCCTACAAAAACTTAACTTAGACAAAGTTTTTCTACAAGAGACACACTTTAGACATAACCAAATTAACCATGTTCCTAAACTGCCTACTTACCAATATAGTCAATGGTTCCATAGCACTCACTCTGCCGCCTCCAGAGGGACAACTATAGCTATTCGTAAGACTGTACCTTTTTATCTTTCTGCATGAATTACTTACCCAGAAATAAGATACACATTTATTAAAGGCACAGTAGCTCACATCTCTGTTACTCTAGCCTCCCTATATGCACCAAACATGAACTAAGCCCAGGGGTTAGCAGTTACCCTATGTAAACCCTCTGAATTTATTTCCACACTGTCCATTATAGGTGGCTATATTAATGTGGTTCTCGATCCCCCTTTGGATTCCTCCTCTGGCAGCTTCTCTTTATCACAGCCCTTTGGAAAACTGATTCCACTCACCGAGACACATCTCATTGATGTTTGGGGCTCATTCAGTCTGGAAATTACGTTTTTAATGTTTAATCCTCTTATCAGAGGCTAGATTATGTTTTCCTTCCTGATAGATTTCTCAGCTCAGTTAAATCAGTGGAAATTAGTTCTATAACTTTCTCTAACCATGCATCTACATCAGTTATTCTCTCACGAATCTCTTTGCTCGCTCATGGACATGGCTGCTAAATGATAACCTCATAGATTATAAAAAACATGTGGATCAGCTACCTCATAAGTTAAATTCTTTTATCTCAATGATGAAATTGCTACACCCATTCTGTGGGAGTCTCATAAGGCCTTTGTTAAGGTTGAACTAATTTCCATCGGGTCCAGCGTTAAAAAAAGAACAGAAAAAACTGATTGATTTCCTACTTGTCCAAATTTCTTCCCTTGAAAAGGTAGATAAACACACACCCACCTCTCGAACCCAAGACAAGCTCAAGTCTTTGAGGAGTCAGCTTAGAGAGGTGCTTAATGTTCAGACAACTAAAGTTTATTTATTGTCTTAATATAAAATATATGCTCATGAGGATAGAGGATCTAAAATCATATCTAGTCTGATTAAAAAACACAAGAAAAAAAAATCCATCTCCTCAGTTAAAACTATCTCTGGTGGCTCTGTATTTTCTTCACTCAGAGATAACGACAGAACTTCCCGTCATTTTACAAATCCCTATATAATCTGGAAAGTGAAGATTTATCACCCCCACCTGAACTCCTCATTCATTATTTTTTTGTCCTCTCTTAACCTCCCTACACTATCAGGCACAGACAAAGTCCCATCCTTTCACTTTGAAGAAAATATTTCAGGTTCTTTCTTCGATCCCTAATGCAAAAGCCCTGGTTCCGATGACCACCCTATTAGCTATTATTTGAAGTTCTTCCCCATTCTGGTGCCTAAGTTTTTCACCGTATGCAACTCTCTCATAGAGGGCTCGTTACTTACTCAACAGTCTTTACGGGCTCATATTGTTGTCTTACCTAAGGACAGCAAATACCCCTCTCTATTTCGTAGTTATCATTGTGGTAGACAAAACTGCTAGCATCACACATTAGTCCTTTCCTACCTAAGCTCATACACCTGGACCAAGTGGGTGTTGTCCCAAATAGAGAGAGTAGATTTAATACTACCAGAGTCAACCATACTTTTCACGTGAAAACCCATAACACACCTCTAATCCTTCTCAGCACAGATGCCGAGAAGGCTTTCGATAGAATGAGCTGGTACTACGAGACAGGTTTTAATAAAATGTGGTTTTCCTGACATTTTTTATCTGTTCTTTATATACCTTCCCCTCGGCTTGTGTTCAAGTGAATGGACTCCTGTATCCTCCATTTGATATACAGAATGGCACGAGACAGGGTTGCCCATTGTCCCCCACCCTTTTCAAGTTGACCATGGAAACCCTGTTACAAAAAATTAGACAGTCCCCAGATATAAAAGGCTTAACTGTAGGAGGTCAGACACAAACAATGGCAGCTTTCGCTGATGACTTGCTGATCTTATTCACTATCCCTGACACTACTTTTCCTAATATTCTTGATATATATAGGGCCTTAGGACAAATTTAAAACTTTAAGGTGAATTACAGCAAGTCAGAGGACCTAAATATAAATACTTCCCGGTCCATGGTTCATTGAATACATGATTCTCCATTCTCTTGGCTGCAGACAGCCATTAAGTACTTAGGCACAGTACTACAGTACCAGCTACTTTAACAGACTTTTATAAACGTAACTATGCTCCCTACTCAACAAAGTATGCTCACTGTTACATTCCTTTAACACACCATATGTTTCCTAGTTCAGCTAGAAAACTATTACCTCTAAATATATTTTGCTGTTTATTTTTATACACCCCCAAGCGCTCCCAACTGCTCTACTTAAGTGTTTTTTTTACCACTATTAGGAACATGTTTGGTTCTTTTTATGGAACAAACAAAAACTGAGAATTGCCTATAACATCTTGACCATGGGAAAGCAGCAAGGGGGTTGTGCATTAGCAGACAATCAGGTTTACTACAATGCTGTACATCTGGTCAGGTAGCTCTCATTAGTGAACATATCCTACATGTCCCATTCCACTCTACTAGAGAGACATTTATTAGGGCCTAAAAAGCTTTCCATTTATGGATTAATTCCTGTCCTTTGATTCCCTTTCTGCATACTAACCCTATTACGTTAGCCAATATGCCAGTTAAATGGCCGACAGATCATACCTTTCACGGAACTGAGGTTTGTCTCCTCTGACCCTAATGTCCCTAATACCCAGCATATTAGCTCAAAAACCTTACTTCTACTGTGTTTTAGAGGAAATTGTCATCTTGCTCAATTCTCAAATTACTTAAAGGCACTAAAATAACACAATATGATATTTTAATAGATTAAATAGAACCCTCAATGCTCTGCCCACTAGACTCTCCGATCTTGATCTCAAGACTTAAGAAATTTCAAGACTGCTCGAGAGAGACTTCTCCTGGCTCAAGAATTACCTTACCTCTCCCAAACTACCTTCCAAGCTCTTTTCTCAACTATATAAAAGCTTATTGCTAGAATTAATAATATATATATTAGTATTTGCGAATATTCTAGATTTTTTCCCCCTCTGAACCCATGTTCCCTCCCTGCTTCTTGCTTGTGGGCCAATGAGAAGGCTGCAATGTCTTTGTCTGAGCTTAGCAACATCTCTAGCAACCAATAGGAAAGTTACCTACCCCTTACTATATAAAAGCCTCCCCAGTAGCCATTTTTTGCAGTTTGTTTTCATTTCTGAGAGACAGTAGTGTAATTGCTATGCTCTGTGCTTTTCTGTGTCACATTACATTAGATAGTCAGTTAGTTAGCTTATATATATAATACAGATAGTTAGCGAGAGATAGTCAGTGTTAGGGTGGTCACTGATAGGTTCCAGTGCTGTGTGATAGGTTCTGCTGTCCATACATCCAGTGAGGAACAGAAGTATTTGAACACCCTGCGATTTTGCAAGTTCTCCCACTTAGAAATCATGGAGGGGTCTGAAATTCATATTGTAGGTGCATTCCCACTCTGAGAGACAGAATAAAATAAAAAATTCAGGAAATCACATTGTATGAATTTTAAAAAATGTATTTCTCTTGCAATGCTGGACATAAGTATTTGAACACCTGGCAATCAGCAAGAATTCTGGCTCTCAAAGACCTGTTACTGTGCCTTTAAATAGTCCATCTCTACTCCACTCATTAATCTAACTTAGTAGCACCTGTCTGAGCTCTTTAAAGACACCTGTCCACCCCACAGTCAGTCAGACGCCAACTACTACCAAGACCAAAAAGCTGTCAAAAGACACCAGAGACAAGGCTGGAAAGGGCTACAGGGCAATTGCCAAGCAGCTTGGTGAAAATATATCAACTGTTGGAGCAATTGTTAGAAAATGGAAGAGGCTAAAGACGACTGTCAGTCTCCCTCGGACTGGGGCTCCATGCAAGATCTCACCTTCTGGGGTATCACTGATGATGAGAAAGGTGAGGAATTAGCCCAGAACTACAGGGGAGGAACTAGTCAATGACATGAAGAGAGCTGGGACCACAGTTTCAAAGGTCACTGTTGGTAGAACACTACGCCATCATGGTTTCAAATAATGCATTGCACTGAAGGTTCCCCTGCTCAAGTCATCACATGTCAAGGCACAACTGAAGATTACAAATAACCATCTGGATCAACCAGAGGAGGCATGGGAGAAAGTCATGTGGTCAGATGAGACCAAAGTAGAACTTTTTGGTCTAAACTTCCCTCATCGTGTTTGGAGGAAAAAGAAGGATGGGTTGCATCCCAAGAACACCATCGCTACTGCGAAGCATGGGGGTGATAACATCATGCTTTGGGGGTGCTTTTCTGCGAAGGGGAAAGGACAACTGCACTGTATTAAGGAGAGGATGAATGGGGCCATTTATTGTGAGATTTTGAGCAACAACCTCCTTCCCTCAGTCAGAGCATTGAAGATGAGTCATGGCTGGGTCTTCCGACATAACAATGACCTGAAGCACACAGCCAGGATAACCAAGAAGTGGCTCCGTAAGAAGCATATCAAGGTTCTGGAGTGGCCTAGCCAGTCTCCAGACCTAAATCCAATAGAACATCTTTGGAGGGAGCTGAAACTCCATGTTGCTCGGCGAAAACCCTGAAACCTGACAGATCTGTGTGAAGGAGTGGGCTAAAATCCCCGTTGCAGTGTGTGCAAACCTGCTCAAGAACTACAGGAAATGTTTGACCTCTGTAATTGAAAACAAAGGCTTCTGTACCAAATATTAACATTGGTTTTCTCAGGTGTTGAAATGCATACTTATGTGCAGCAGTTCAAGACAAATAAATTGTTTAAAAATCATACAATCTGATTTCCTGATTTTTTTATTTTTATTATGTCTCTCAGAGTGGGAATGCACCTACAATGTGAATTACAGACCCCTCCATGATTTCTAATTGGGAGAGCTTTCAAAACCGCAGGATGTTCAAATACTTCCGTTCCTCACTGTACATGCTACATACATAGTGCTGTGATGTCACAAGTTCACAACAATACTTAGTGCACCAATCACGAATATGTAGTTAGACCTGCTAAAATGTGAAGTTGCACGTATTGCGAAAAAATATGTGCATCATTAATTGCTTATCTGCGCAATTGCGAATATATCGGAGCACTCTATCTGCATATAAAGCTATTGTAATGTGCTGCCATGCCAACCATTTTCTCCAGTCTCAGGAAACTTCTAGCAGCTTGAAAAATTTAGCAATAGTGACCCACGCCTGTATTGCGCGCGCAATATGCACATATTACATAGCCGAATTTTGCAATCAAGAAAATAATCGCAAATTCTTGAATTTGCAAATTTATGACGAATATTCGCCCAAATATTCACGAAATATCGCAAATTCGAATATTGCCCCTGCCGCTCATCACTACTCATGAATTGATCCTACGACAAGTTGAGGAGTTTTCGCCCCTGTGCATTTAAAGTACAAACATGGGTATTTAAAATCTCCCATTATCTCCACTTTACCTGTCTGTGCAGACCTCACTATTTGGTAATAGAGATGATCTTCAATCTCCTAGGGATTTTGTCAAGTCTATTGATTACACCAAATATTTTATTTTCAATGTTTGCTTCCCTTTGCTATTCTACCCATAAGGTTTTTTACTCACCATCTTTACCTACAGTTGTCTCTTTCACACTAATTTTCTTGTCGCTGCTAACATACGAAACCCCTTGGGACAAGTCACGTCTGAGACCAGTCATTGGCTGCAGCAGTGCACCTGACCCCATCCGTATAGAACAGGGGTGCACAACCTGCGGCCCGGGGGCCACATGCGGCCCTCGATACCATTCTGTGCGGCCCATTAAACATCTGGTAAATGACATGTAGGTCTATGTCTTATGGCTTCTTACATATTTCATATATTCTCCTATTAGATGGGAGTCCTAGAACGGTAACTAGATTATTTATTGTATATACTGTATGTTCAATATGCCAAAAATACAGTATTTCAGTTGGTAATACCCCTTTAAGTTTTATTTTCGGCCCTTGGAATTGGTTCAGGCTGACAATGTGGCCCCCAACCAGAAAAAGTTGTGCACCCCTGGTATAGAAGCTTACGTGACAATTACAACTACAAGTACAACAGGCTACAGGTAAAAGTTTAAAAAGTCAAAACGCCAGACAACCCCTTAAAAGTATTTAAATTATATGCTGCTAACACGTCAGATACAGTGCACCTTCAGATGTCTTGTGAAGACCATGTTTTGAGGGAGATCTGCACAATATTTGTTTTTAATGTTATGGCAGATTGGTGTATAAAACAGTGATACTTATTGTACTTTTTCCTGTGTTTATTATAGGCAGGAGGTATCTGGATCAAATTTGGCAATCTTGGAAAACCCAATTAATAATTAAATGTATTCAACTCTGTGTTTCAGTTTCTCACCATTTTCAGTATCTAAAAACATTGATAGTGCAAATTATTTTCAAGTCTTGAGCTTACCATAATGTTTGGCTCACAGAGTATTTTCAAAACTTATTACAGCTGTATCCACCTATTTTATATTTGCTTGGGTTTTCAGCATTTGGATGAAACCAAAATGTTTTTATTCATTGAAATTAAACAGAGATCTTAAAATAGTAATACATTTGTTTGGCTTTATTCTTAATTTTACATTAATTAAATAAACACTAAAACTAGAACTTAAAGGGGTTGTTTAGTTTCCAATATTGATGACCTATACTCAGAATAGTTCATCAATATCAGATCGGAGGGGGTCCAACTCCTGGCACCCCGACTGATCAGCTGTTTGAAGAGACTGCAGTGCTTGCTGTCAACATGGCAGTGACGAGCAGTGTAATTAAAGCTCTTCTGTCCTATTCACATGAATAAGACAGAGTGTAACTACAACTGCTCCTTACCATTTAAGTGAATGGGACGTAGGAGCTCTAATTACACCTGGTCCCTTCTGCAATGTCAACAGTGAGCAGGCAAACAATGAAGAGATTACAGCTCTTGTCTGAGCACTGTAGTCTGTTCAAACAGCTGATTTTCAGGAGTTCTGGGAATCGGACCACCACCAATCTTATAAAGATGACCTGTCCAGAGGACAACCCCTTTAATAATAAAATAAACAAAACTAAATATGAATCATTGCAGGATTTTCCACCTAATCCCTTCCATTTTCACATGGGTGAGGCAGATTGGACCTCAGGCAATAGGTGAGACTGTTTGTCCAATTTCCTATAGGAGACAGGAAAAGGTAAAGTTATGAGGTAACTGCAGTCAGTTACCTCATAACAAGAGACAGTATTAGTCTGTGGTTTCTGACAAAAAAGAACAAAAGTGGATTATCTCCGGGAATACATGGAATAATTCTGAAAAATTACGTTGACAACTGTGACGGATGAGGTATGGGAGGGAACACCAGACCGACAACAGGAGGAAAGGGAAAAGCCACTAGGCCCCAATGCTAGGGAAAGGGTCACCTCCTAAAGAACCCTATTCCTTGCCCTGACTCCTATCCGTATGGGCACACCTTGATGGTAGGAATGCCCATACACCGGAACCTGGAGGACCTGGAGACCATAAAGAGGCCTATGGGTATTGGCAGGGCTTGAGACGACCCGTTCCTTGCCAGATGAATGAACCACAACAAAGCACAAAGGAGCAAGACCCTTAACTTCTGTAGTGAGATGGATGAGCAGGAACTCCAAAGAGGACAACACACCAGCTCTTCCAAAACCAAATGAAACTATCAACCGCATAGCCAGAAGGGTGAGACTATATAGGGGAGGTGTAATGACCACTAAGCTATAAACAACAACACTGAAGCAAGAGTAACCAAAGAGTCTGTTAGATCCCTTCACGTGTAGCCAGTCTCTTCGATCTTCTGACATCTGTCACGGGAGGGACCGTGACAACAACTTCCTGTAGAGCAAAGATTGTATAAACTAATTTTTGAGTATCCCCCAGATCTGCATCTGTTTCATACCTGATAAATGTGTTGAGTATAATGGGCATATTTATGTGGTACATGAAGAATTAGTTTATTCCAGGATTTTACTATTGATGGCCTACCCATATTTGCACTACACAAAATGGGAAGGTGGGGTGTCAGACCCTGGCTGATCAGATATTGATGGCCTATCCTGAGGAAAGGCCTTCAAAAATAAAATCCTAGAATACCCCTTGAAGCTATACAATTAAATTTGCAAACCTAGTATGAAACGATGTGGCTTTTTTATCACCATATTTCCTTGGAAGAGTATTGTGGTGGGCTAATTTTTCTGTACTTCAATCTTTGGCACCAGTTAGACCAGTTATATTTAGTGCAATGAAATGCATAAATAATCTATTTCTGTAACAGAATATTCCATATTTTGACAGTGCCTCCTTCAAATCTCTTCATTATTTTTAGTTTTTGAGGGACTATTCTTTTACCAACAACCCATTATTAGGTGTGTGAGTATTTTTTTTTATGCTGACGGCTTGTACCATATTTTATGTCTTATGATGTATATCTCCTCTTTAGCTACGCACAAGGGGCTCATACTTTATGGATAGTGACTGACACAGACTCAGTAGATTTAACAGGAACAGGTGTTTACTCAAGATAGAGGCAAGCAGTGTAGTAGTTACAGTTCCTTTTTTGCAACATACAGCCTTATTGGTTAGACATAATATTTACAAGGCACACCACTTGGTGGTGACACTTCTTGGCAGAGGCACTATGGTAACTATTCACAGTTCAACACACCTATGGGCATATAGGCAGTGGGCTTGCATGGACAGTCGGCATGTGCTTTTAACCCTCTTACATATCCATACACATTAGGTTATTGTTGTGATTCATCGACAATCTAATGTGTATGTGGTGTCTCCAGGTCCCGTGACAGCAGATGTCAGGAGAAATAAGGATCCACCATAATAAATTTCATCATAATAAATATTTTATTTTTAATATAGAAGTTTATCTTGTTCCCAATTAAATAGCCATGTTTGCTTCCCTGAGACAAGCATGCACGTTTATGTTAAGGGCTGACTTTTGTCTCTTTCCATTCTTGCTTAAAGGCTATCTATACCTTCGGAGGCAATTTTTGTTGGTGATTACATTTTACTCATTTTTGGCTAAAAATCATATTTTCATATGGCCTTTATGTCCTAAAAGGGTTAACTATTTTTCTAACTGTGTGACTGGTCATAAACACTTATTTAAAGAGAACCTTTCACTTAGGATTGAGGTAGTGAAATACTTACACTACCTTTCTGGGCGGCCCCCGCTGAGGTCAAGGCAACAGTTTTTTCAAAATAACCCCCGGTTCATTCACTCCGGTCCCCGTTAGTTTTCATATGCTGCGATTCTTTGTATGAGATGGGGACTTGTCTTTTTCCTGGGGAGTGGTTTCCTTCTCTGTGGCTGTAAGCGCAGCCAATCATAGCGCTCGGCTCGCAGCCAGGGAGAGGAAAACCACTCCCCAGGCAAAAGACAAGTCCACGCCTCATACAAAGAATCGCCGCATATAAAAACTAACGGGAACCGGAGCGGATGAACCGGGGGTTATTTTTTAAAAAAAACTGTTGCCTGGACCTCAGCGGGGGCCGCCCAGGAAGGTAGTGTAAGTATTTCACTACCTCAATCCTAAGTGAAAGGTCCTCTTTAAGCTAGATTGTTATTCAGTAAGCTATGATGAGTGTTTATAATGTCAGAGAACAGAGATAAGGAGCCTATCAGCTCCCCAAATGATGGAAAAATCCACATCATCTCTGTTATGTAAACAAATTGGGATTCCATATTTTTAATAAAGACCAATTAAAAAAATAAATTTTAGCTCAAAATAAGTACAATGCAATAATAATAATAAAACAAAAATTCCCCCAAAGGTGTACATAGCCTTTCATTTCCATTCTGCATCTCTCTTTTTCAGCCTATAATTTTCATTTGTTCTCAGTATGTCTTTTTTTATTATTTTTGGGTGTGTATGGGCACACTGGAGTATTTGTCCATACTCTGGACTTTTACCCAACATATGCAAATACAGTCCACCACAAATGTAGCATGAAATGAACCTAACACTGCTTTTACAAACCCCAGTTCCTATGTGTCCTACCAGTATATATTGTCACAAACAATGTGGGATTTTGCATTTGCAGATTTTTTTTTTAAATATATTCTAGTTTGTAGCTGGGATCCTGACCTCAGCTGACAGTGGTCCCAGCATCTCCTGGGCATGTGCAGTGAGCGCTTAATGCTGAGGTGTATACTCCTCCACTCACTGCGCATGTCAGGATCCCGGGGGCGGAACAAGGTCTTCTTCGCCTGCACGAGATTTCACAAGGTGACATCAGGAAGCCAGGGGAGGTCTTTGAAAGCAAGTTGGGCGGGTCAGAGGAGATGACTCTTATTCCCCTCATCTAGCGATGCATCTCTGCGACTCCCTGATTTATGTTTTGATGATATCAGGTACATTTTAAAAGTGGATTTTTTAACAGAAACACCCAGTCAAATTCAACAAAACCAGTTTCTAAAAACTTGCAGCTTAAACAGTGTCAGTAGTTCAATAGGCCAGTTCTGATTCTGACAGGTTTCCTTTGAGACAGCTTGTGCTATTTATTTAAAATTGTTAATATTTTATGTACATAATAGCAAGAGTTTACTGAACCCAACGGATGTCTATTTCCTGTTGATGAAATGAGTATTCATAGACAAGTGTTCAATCATTGATATTGAAAGGTCATAATCTTTATACTTTATACCTCTAAGGATCTCACAGCTGAGGCTAGATCATCACTTTGTAAGCTCTGCCGAAAAAGAATGGGTTAAAAAGAAATGACAGGACAGTCCCCAAGGCACAGTGTCTGGTGTTGAGACTCATTATAATTAGTCAACTTGATGCATTGTTCACGATTTACAGAGGGTCGGAGAAATGTTTATCATGAGAAATATTGTCTCTCTGGTGTCAAGATCCTCAGCAGGGATGCTCAACAGTGGGAGTGGAGCCAGTGCACACAAGCTCAGGTACGAAAAAAGAATTTGACTCCCATAGTTACACTCAAATTAATAACTGTTGTAAGGATGATATATTATTTATGGTGGGAAATATTCTCTGAGGGAGTTTTAAAAGGGTAGAGAGAAAACGAATAGCAGATGCCAAACTGAAATAGCCTTCCATTGGCTACTTATTTAAACATAAATTTGATTTTGAATGATGACATAACTAGGGTTTCCTCTCTCTGAACATGTATGGGTGTAAGTCCACCCTAAGAGACTACAAGTATTTGGAAATAGAGTTTGCTGTTTTATCCTCTTTAAAAAATTTATAAAATGATTCTGATTAGTTACAGCACTTGAATAATATTATCTAATAATTCTATTCAGGCTACCTCGCACTACCTTCCCCCCTATTCTCCCTATTTCCCCTGCTTGAGAAAGACCACAGGTACGTGCCGATACATAAACCAAGATTATCTTGCTATTGAACCTTCCTCCGTCTTCTCTGCTTTTCCTCTGTTGCAGGCTTGACTTCAGGGTTTCGCGGGTCCGGTATCTTTCTGCTGGAGCACGCCTGGCAGTGGTGATGTTCTGTGCTAGTCAATTTGAAAGCTCGCACTCACGTGGAGCGGCCTAGTGACGTCACTGTACAAGCTACGGATCGTTACAAGTACCAAACCACCAACGCGTTTCAGACAATGCGTTGTCCTTCATCAAGGAATCAATCTGGCGCTTATCGATACCACCCTTATATACCTGCTCGATTTTCCTGCCTTAACCCTTAATGTGCCACAAGCAAACAATTCTATTTTAGCATTTAGATCCTTCAAACTTTCCTTCATGTTTTTCTAAATAGTGCCTTGATAATGGATGCCCCTTAAATCTTCTTTAAATGTTATATACATGTTCTCCCATTCTCTTCTTTATTTGTCTCTTCGTATGGCCAATATAGACCTGATCGCAGGGGCATATCATTGCATATATTAACCCCCGACTATTACATGTTCCATAATTTCATATTTGTATGAACCATCTCTTTTCTCTATCTGAAGTTGTTTTTTTATTTTGGGGGGATTTTTTACACCCCAAACATCTTTTGCATGGGTAAAAGCCTTTTGGTAAATCTTTATTTTCCACCTTTTTGTTGCCTATTGCCGCACATTCTCTTGTGAATGCCCCCATATTCCCTACATTTCTCGCTTTTCGATAAACGAACCTTTGGATATCTGGAATGCAATCTCCAATTACCTTATCCTCTTTTAAAATAACCTAATATCTTCTTACTACCTTTCTAAACTGTTTATTTTGGCCATTGTACGGTACAATAATAGGTGGAATTATTCCTTCTCTTATTTTTTGCGGTTCATATACTTTCTTATTTACCGAATCTTCCAACAGGGTTTGTCTATTTAATTGCCCTATTTTAGTTTTTTGCTCTATTCATTCTTCTTTATTGTACCCCTTGGATTCAAATTTTTTCCGCATGTGTTCCGCATGTGTTTTGATACGTAAAAACTGGCTTCTTGGTATATTTTCAAGCCACCGTGATAAATGGCAACTTGCCTTAGAGATAAAGCTGTTGGCATCTGTTGGTTTATTAAATGTTTTAGTACAAATTTTGTCCCCTTCAGTATAAATAGTCAAATCTAAAAAAATTATCTCTTTCACACTATAATTCGGCGTGAATTCTAAGTAAAAATCATTTTTATTTATCTCTTTAAAAATTCCAAAAGTGTTTCTCTCCCCCCCCCCCCACATATGAAAAGCACATCATCAATAAAACACCGCCACAGGACGAGGCCCATCCGGAGCCCACCATGAGAGTATATAAAACTATGCTCCCACCATCCTACATATAGATTGGCGAACCCCGGGGCGAACCTTGTCCCCATAGCAGTACCCCACGTCTGGAGATAAAAATCTTCTTTATAAATAAAATAATTTTTCTGTAAGATAAACAGTATACATTCCTCTATGTACTCTGTGATTTTGGCATCTCGCCTTTTTCGTGTAAAAAGAATTGGGC
Source organism: Bufotes viridis (assembly GCA_033119425.1). NCBI lineage: Eukaryota > Metazoa > Chordata > Amphibia > Anura > Bufonidae > Bufotes > Bufotes viridis. Next base: position 412,072,219 of record CM065589.1, on the reverse strand, counting down.
ACCTCCCTTATTATTTTTAATAGCAGTATATAATGATTTTACATCTAGTGTACCCATTATGTATTCTGATTTCCATTTTATGTTACTCTGAATTTGCAAGGCTTCATAAGGGATTGGTCATGCCAAATGAATTTAATCAGTTTCTATAAGGAGGTAAGTTCTAGACTTGACAGGGGTGAATCAATGGATGTCCTATATCTGGACTTCTCCAAAGCATTTGACATTGTACCACATAAAAGGTTAGTATATAAATTGAGGATGCTCGGACTGGGAGAAAATGTCTGTAAGTGGGTAAGTAACTGGCCCAGTAATAGAAAACAGAGGGTGGTCTTTAACGGTACACACTCAGATTGGGTCACTGTCACTAGTGGGGTACCTCAGGGGTCAGTACTGGGACCGATTCTCTTCAATATATTTATTAATGATCTTGTAGAAGGCTTGCACAGTAAAATATCTATTTTTGCAGATGACACTAAACTGTGTAAAGTTATTAACACTGAGGAGGACAGTTTTCTGCTACAGAGGGATCTGGATAGATTGGAGGCTTGGGCAGAGAAATGGTAGATGAGGTTTAAAACTAACAAAAGTTATGCACATGGGAAGGAATAATGAAAGTCACCCGTACATACTAAATGATAAAACACTCGGTAACACTGGCATGGAAAAGGACCTAGGAATTTTAATGAACAACAAACTAAGCTGTAAAAACCAGTGTCAGGCAGCTACTGCCAAGGCCAATAAGATAATGGGTTGCATCAAAAGGGGCATAGATGCCCGTGATAAGAACATAGTCCTACCACTTTACAAATCACTAGTCAGACCACACATGGAGTACTGTGTACAGTTATGGGCTCCTGTGAACAAGGCAGAGATAGCAGAGCTGGAGAGGGTTCAGAGGAGGGCAACTAAAGTAATAACTGGAATGGGGCAACTACAGTACCCTGAAAGGTTATCAAAATTAGGGTTATTTACTTTAGAAAAAAGACGACTGAGGGGAGATCTAATAATTATGTATAAATATATCAGGGGTCAGTACAGAGATCTCTCCCATCATCTATTTATCCCCAGGACTGTGACTGTGACGAGGGGACATCCTCTGCGTCTGGAGGAAAGAAGGTTTGTACACAAACATAGAAGAGGATTCTTCACGGTAAGAGCAGTGAGACTATGGAACTCTCTGCCTGAGGAGGTGGTGATGGTGAGTACAATAAAGGAATTCAAGAGGGGCCTGGATGTATTTCTGAAGTGTATTAATATTACAGGCTACAGCTACTAGAGAGGGGTCGTTGATCCAGGGAGTTATTCTGATTGCCTGAATGGATTCGGGAAGGAATTTTTTTTCCCTTAAGTGGGGAAAATTGGCTTCTGCCTCACAGGGGTTTTTGCCTTCCTCTGGCACAACTTGTAGGAAACAGGCCGAACTGGATGGACGAATGTCTTTTTTCGGTCTTATATACTATGCTACTATGCTATGCTATGTTTGGTATCTTTTGAGTATGTAGGAAGGGATTGGGCACAAGATTGTAGATATTGATCAACATATTTTGAGAGGGAACTAGTTAGGCAGTCTTTTCCGGACACTATAGGTCTCCCCAGGGGATGCTGGGTGTTTTTGTGTATTTTAGCACTATGGTAGAAGGCTGCTATTTTGGGATATGTAATCTCAGAAAATGCTGCCTCCTTTTTATGTAAAATCCATTGCCTCCTGCCTTTTAGAACTAACTCTTTAAGGGTACTTTCACACTTGCTGCAGAGTGATCCGGCAAGCAGATCCGTCTCCGGAACTGCCTGCCGGATCCGTCTATCTGCATGCAAACTGAAAGCATTTGAAGACGGATCTGGCTACGGATCCGTCTTACAAATGCAATGCAAGAGCGGATCCATATCTCCGCTTGTCATGTGGAGAGACGTATCCGTTATATATTATTTCCACATTTTTACAGATCCAGCATTGCGGTATTTTGAATGCCGGATCCGGCACTAATACATTCCAATAGGAAAAAATGCTGGATCTGGCATTCCGGCATGTGTTCAGGAATTTTGAATGGAGATATTATCACCTGACAATATTTTTTGCACATTTAGCCCCTTGCATTCCAGATATTCCAAGGTTCGATAATCGAAAAGCAAGAAATGTAGGGTATATGGAGGCATCCACAAGAGAATGTGCGACAATAGGCAACAAAAAGGTGGAAAATAAAGATTTACCAAAAGGATTTTACCCATGCAAAAGATGTTTGGAGTGTAAAAGATCCCAAAAAAATAAAAAACAACTTCAGATAGAGAATAGAGATGGTTTATACAAATATAAAATTATGGAACATATAACATTTAATAGTCGGGGGTCAATATATGCAATGATATGCCCCTGCGATAAGGTCTATATTGGCCATACAAAGAGACAATTAAAGAAGAGAATGGGAGAACATGTATATAACATTCAAAGCAGATTTGAGGGGCATCCATTATTAAAGCACTAATTAGAAAAACATGAAGGAAAGTTTGAAGGGTCAATTTTTTATGGGAAGGAAATAGTTAAGGTAAATAAATGGGGGTGGGGGGGGGACTAAATTAAAAGCATGTCAAGAACAGAAACAAGGTGGATTTTTAATATGAACACACTGGTACCGAAGGGTCTAAATGCTGAAATAGAATTGTTTGTTTTTGATCAATGGGGGGAAATAAATAAGAAAGTAGAATGAGAAGAACAGGACTGTTGAGAAGTAAGGTGTGGCACATTAAGGGTTAAAGCAGGAAAATAGAGCAGGTATATAAGGGTGGTATTGATAAGTGTCAAAATGATTCCCTGATGAAGGACAACACATTGTCCGAAATGCGTTGGTGGTTTGGCACTTGTAACCATCTGTAGCTCGTATAGTGACATCACTAGGCTGCTCTACATAACCGCGAGCTTTCAAATTTACTAACATGGAGCAAAGCCGGGGCGTGCTCCAGCAAAAAGATACCGGACCTGCAAAACCTTGAAGTCAAGCCTGCAACAGAGCAAAAGCAGAGACCACGGAAGAAGGTTTAATAGCAAGGTAATCTTGGTTTATGTATTGGCACGTACCTGTGGCCTTTCTCAAGCAGGGGAAACATGGAGAACAGCGGGGAAGGTAGTGCAAGGTATCCTGAATAGAATTTTTTACGGTGAGGCATCTTTAGCAGCAGGTATTGCGGTACTGTAGCGGTAATGCAGCACAAAATATAGGGAGAATCAGGGCCAGTGGATCATTGAAATTACAATTAAATAATATTATCTAATGGTCTTAAAAATAACCAATGGCTCATAAGCCACATGCATATTTTTGGAGTCCTTCTTGTTATTCCTACTTTTTGCATCGGCAGATACAATCTGCATCTGTGTCATAAAGAAAGTCAGAGCACCACTCAAACTTTGTCAGAGGCCAAAACCATATAATAGTCTAAAGAACCACCATAGAATGTAATGTGAAGGGAGAGCTCCTGATTGTCCTCCAAAAGATATTGGGATAGAGAAGGATCAAGTGCTTTGAATTTTATTTCTTGATCGTTTTGTGTTCCCAGGAGAAATGCTGCCATCAGCATACTTTTCCTCTTCTTTAATGAAAACACAAACATACTTGGCAGACAACTATCTAAAGTGTATGGGCACCTTAAAAACTCTAGTACCTTAATGATGGGACAAGGTACCACTGATTGTGCCAGTTTGCCTTGCAAACAAAAGCCTTCAGAATGACATCAGTAATGACATCACCAAACTTTGACAAAGACAAATGCAGATCTGATGTATCAGATTTGTCAGCTAAGAACCTAAGAATAATTAGAGAGTAACATTTTTCCAATATGGATGCCCAAGCATCACATCCATATGTGTTTGTCAAGCATCTCATTCCAAAACCATGGACATTAACAATATTAACAGGCACCACTCTTCTATATCTACATTAGTTGCCTTTGGACATTTTTGAGACTGGGCACCGATGTTGGGCGATATGATCTAATTCTCAGTCATTCTTCATATTTGTCCCATAGTTCTCAGATAGGCTTAGGACTAGTTGAAATTCAATCTTGTTCTGCAGAGAAAATTATATCTTCAGTCACTTGTCATAGAATTGTTATACTAAAACTGGAGATAGAAGGGAAAAACTTCTTTATACCAACCAAGTCTAGCTCTAGCTCAAACCATGTCATGATGTTTCTGCCATCTTGAAAATACCCATTTTCTAATCTCATAAATCGCTGTAATAATCCAATGTTTTTTATTCGACATAGCCATATGAGGGCTTGTTTTTGTTTGGATGAGTGAAAATGTTTTATAGCATCATTTTGGGGTACTTCTTATATATATATACACTGCAATAATTCTGTACCGTAGTCTGCTATGTCAGTTACTGTAAAAACTAACATAATTGGTGGTGCTTAATAGGCGTCCAGATATGGCAGTTCTGGTAGCCATTGTTAGGTCCCTCTATCACAGGGGGCTGAAGTAGTAGAAGGAGCCCCCTCCCTCTCTCTAACCATGTATATATCTCCATCACCATTAACAGCAATATCTAAGGGGTGAAACTTACAGGTATTGGAGTTATCTCCTATCCCAGCAGTGAGAGCAAGGTACTAGCAACAAGTTACTATTATAGTGCTGGTTTAAATGGAAACTTTCACCAGTTTCATGCTGCCTTAGCATGGGCAACATGAAACATTGACAGGCTTCTGCATTATAAAGAAACGCTGAGGAATTTCAAAGCAAAAAAGTTTGACATAAAAGTGGCTGGGGAGTACTGTCCACTGGCTTGAGTGACAAGTCTTTTTTTCCTAAAACTATGTCATGAAGTTGGAATAGCATGAATCTCTTGACAGGTTCTCTTTAGGCTAGGGCTACATGGCAACTTTTGTTGCATGGTATGAAGACAGCATTGTGACATCTCATCTAATGATTGTCATTGTGGTTGCATTGTAACATAAAGCAACCACAGCACCAGAGTTGCCAAAAATGCAAACTTGCCAGCAAAGACTTCAATTTAAGTTGTGTGTGACAGTGACTCTCTTGCCACATGCATTTTCTGTTTTTTAGTCGCAAACAAGCTAGCTGCCGACAGACTTCACATTTCTTGGTTGTGCGACTTGTGTGCGATCTAAGTCACCATGTAGCACTAGCCTTAAAGGTTATAATCTATGAATTATTTGGCAAGAATTATTTCATGTTTATTTCTCTGTGTACTTGCAAATGTAATACATTTCCATGTTTACTGCAATAGCATATTACTTTCAGCTCAAAATCATTTCACACCGTAAAAGTATACGTTTTACACATTTATACTACCTTCTTACCATTACAATTTTTGTTGCCCATTTTTATTTTTACATTCATGTATTTCACCCGTTTGCTGTCTGATTACAGCTTTCAGAATAGTATCCCTGGGAACTGGGATGAGCAGTAGGAATTCTCGTAATTACACCGCTCATTATGAGAGACGGTGGTGCACCATTCTATGCCACCTGAGTCTTGTCTATGTAAGACAATGACAAATGATCATTTGCATTGCAGAGATCAAGTGATGATAGGACAGGGTCACATGCTTTACATGACACCTGAGGAGCTCATCAGTCGCTGCCATGACTGGTGTGGCGACACTGCCCACCAGTCACTAATGTATCATGTCTGGCTTTTGAATAAAACCTCATCACTGGGATTTTGACTAATAATCATTTCTATCACTGTAGTTTCAGTCAATGCTAACTATATGATGAATTATTTAAAAAAAAATCCATGTAACTTGTTAAAACTAATGGACTATAAGATGTTTTAACACTAGATATTTCATAATGTTAATCTAATTTATAAAATCAATAAAAGACAGCAAGTTAAAATAAAATATCAATAAAAAATGGAGTAGTCAGAATTGCATTTATTGTCCATTAAATTATTGCTTAACTGTCCCTCAGGGGAAATAAAGTATGGTCCATGCTAAGCTCCCTGGTTACACTTTTTTCTTATATTTTTTGTCCCCCGCCCCACCCCCAAACATGCTTAAAATTCAAAGTAAGAACTTTAATATAGAATGGACAGGATTCCGTTTATTTTAGTTATCACCTATAGGAAAACCCTTGTATCTGTGTGTATTAGTAACATTGTGAAATAATTATACAATTAGCTATTGGCATAATATTTGATTGACAAGTGGAGACGCCACTGACTTTCATAGCTGCTCTTTTTTTTTTTCCCAGGTTATCCGTTGTCATTGGTGTCAGTGAGGAACAAGCTCCTGTGGTACTGCCAGGCTCCTCTCTGTCAGGGGCCTGGGTCCTGGACTAATTCATTGCACCGCACTTTAATTAAACTGCTGCAGAGTAGTTTCCTTGGTAAAGTCAGTGTGGGAAGAGAATGTGTGTCAAAAGAGACATGCCTCTTACTGTGCGTGTTTTATTGTTGCACCACAGTTAATATATTGTGGGAATTCCCATGGAGCCACTGATAAACTGTATTATCAAGCTCCATAAACCAGGCAGTCTACTCGTGCAGGTTACTGTAGTTTGCAATTCCATTAATCCTCCTAATTTATTATATTATGGTCTGATGTGAGGTCTCTTACATTTATTATTCTTCTTCCATCCCAATAAACCTGCTAGTTTTTGCAGTTATACAGACGCTCTTATTGTGTGTGGTGTCTGTTTGTGAAAATCTCTCGGCCGTGAGCTGGAAAATAAAATTACTGGCTATGAAATGTAAGCCACAACTGACATCTTTTTCAGTTATAAGAATTAAACAGTATCATTTTACCTTGTTGGGTGGCTAAAAATTCCTCTCCATGCAGACTTATTGAATTTTTATTTACTTATATGTTTTCAAAAATCATTCTTACCTAGATTACTTACTTGCTGGACCTAAAGCATTTAAAACAATAAATGTTTAAACTGCTGTATTAGATTTTAAAGTTTGCCAGTATATTGCAACCTTTGCCTAGAAGAAACTTGTTAATGTTAATATAGTCCAAGTTTATACATCTTTGTGGCTATCTATCTATCTATCTATCTATCTATCTATCTATCTATCATCCTCCATGGCTTGTACTGATGGAAATATCTATCAGAAAGTTGGCCACAATTTTTCATGCCACTGATATGAACTGAATTGGACAGGGCTACTGTACCAGGCAAAAGCCATAATTATTGGATGGATCCGTGCCTGCGTAAACATGCACAGACTGGGAACTTAACGTGGCACTGTAAAAAAAAAATCCCCATATTGTAGGAGTGTCCAAATTGACAGGAGTTGGGGCAATACAAGTAGGCAGGGTCAGCAATACCATAGTGCAGCAGAAAATACTATCCCAGCAGAACCAAATACAACAGTTCAGCACAAGAAACTGCCCCAGAAGCTGGCCCTCTTTTGTGGCTATCAATACCTTCTACATGATGTTGTCATCCTCCAATTGTCTCTAATTAAAATATGTATTAGGGGGCCTAGGAGGTGAAATGTGGGCCACAGCACCAAGCCATCCTACCTTCAGCATGCTTTCCCTAGTAATGACTCATATAGTACCCCAGTAGTATGCTCCCCAAAAGGCCAAGCAATAAAGAAAAAATAAAATACTTGAGTGCCGTTCCAAGTCGCTGTCACTTGGCACACTGGGAAATTTCCCTGTAGGGGTTATGGCCAGTCCACCACTATGTGTAAATAATTAAGGGCACACGTCACTACTTTTTTGCCCTTATTGGTGGAGGTCCTGAGGGTCAGATCCCACTTTAATAGTTGCACAAGCTATAAACAGAGCGGAGTGAGCAGACACAGGGCAGGAGCTAATATAACACATTGCTTCTCTGCCTGTGTCTGCTCTGCCAAAGCCTGACATAGCCAACCTATGCCGTGCTAGTACAGGCAGGAGCAGAGATGTTTCAGCCTGTACAGCACTTGGTTCATCTGCAGGGGAGTCCGAACTCCCATACACAGTGCTTCAGGTGCCTGTTTCACTGGGAGAAAGTCACAAAAAAAAGTATATTAGAAAAATGAATTTCATGCCATTTACAACATGTTTTAATAAAGTATATATAAAGGTTTAGGTACACCTTTATAACAACCCTCTATGTAAGTATTAAACCAGCCCCCTAAGTTTTTCCACTGTATAATTTATTGGGATTATTGGGAACATGATGACATATTATACCCTAAAGGTAATGGATGTAGCATATCAACCTATGTAGATCAGTCCCATCTACTAACTATGAAAATATTGCTTCTAATTATATCATTGTTTAACTGTTGGGCTTCATAAAAAATAAAAAAATAAAAAAAGTGTGTGTGTTGGACTACCAAGCACAGATATACCCAGTTTCTTCTTGGCCTAAAAGTACGTATGTATAAAGTCTCTGGTGGAGCCTTTTGTTAGTAAAAAGAGATCACAGAACCTGAGGAGCAACTTTGATCTGTCACAGTCATCTGTCTGAGGGATTTCAGCTATATCCACTATTGTAAGTCTCTTTTCTATGATATTTACATTTTTTAGGACAGTTCTTTTTACAGCTTTTTCTTTGTACTTTGGGGAGGAGCTTTGACATATAGACTTCCCCTAACTGGTCTACAGGTCATTATAAAAGGTCATCAGTAGATAGGATGGGGTGAGTTTTAAAACTTAGAAACATCTTGTAACGACTATAGGTAGGGACAGACAAGGACAGCGAGCTCTAAGGCTAGAACCCAGCCCACTTTCCTTACCTACTTGCAGTACAAGACTTAGATATCTAGACCGCAAGTGGTCAACGGACCCTACGCTCTTTAAGTGCAGAGACGGACAGCAAAGACAGACAAACACAATACCAGAGTTGTAAGTAAATGGGTCAGAACCAGACACGCTATGCAGTACCAAACGAGAGACAGTGAGTAGTGGTCAGAAGACAACCCGAGGTCAGAAGCACAGGCAATCCAATAAAACACAGGAACAAGACTCAGGAACACAGCTAGTTGAGTTCAAAGACTATTACTTGCAATGGTGTATTGCCAGGAAGGGATTTAAATAGAGCACCGAGTCCCTGGATCAGAACCTGATAGGTCATTGACTCAGCACTCCATTAGTCAGAAACACTAGTACACAGTAATAGAGCAGCTAAGCTAATCAGTCCACTGATAATCTTTTCCAGCACATGCCCGCTGCAGGGAGAAACAAAGCATTGCATCCTGTAACTAAGGACGTGGTCGCATCACCAAGGGGGTGGCTCAGCACGTCTCTCTCCTGACGCAGCTGTGCCGAGGCTGAGAATCCCGCTGCCCTAGCCCATGTGCATGTGGTATGTCAAATACACCACATTCACAGGGAGGAAAAACTCTTATTTCCCTTTATTTCATGAGGGTGGCTAGTTAAAGAAGGAGCAGAAAGAGCTGTCTTTGTGTCTTGTAAAGTCCCACCTTTTCTCTTCCTTTCCTTTACATCACCTGAGTCCACCCCTTTGGTCAGACTGCTTGATTTTCCCTTATTGTAGTCAGTTCCAATAAGCTCTGCATCAGGACTGCTCACTAGTGCTAGTTAAATATTCAACATGCAACAACACAAATTTTGAATAATACGTATGTGACAATACAGAAATGAAGGGCCCATTATACTCAGTCATAGGAAACATGTTTGTTATATTCATACATTTGAGTTCCTTTGAACTATAAAAAATAATACCAATGTGCATTGATACACAAATAAAACATTATGAAATGTAAGTTATTATACTATATTTGCTGAAGCAAAGTATTATTCTCTATGAACATGTATCCAGGCTTTAAAGCCACAGTATGTAGCACTAATATCTTTATTTGATATACAAGTATTTAAATGGCTGCTGTATTCTCTTGTATTTATGCCTACAAAAATGCAGAAAGTTTTATTCCTAGATAATCAAACACTGGAGATCAAAATCTTTTGGAGAAATTACTTTGTATGACAACTTTAAAATAAAAAACAGCATCAAAACAGGCAAGAAACATTTTGCTTGTCATAGCCAAAATGCCCACCACTGCGACCAAATGTTTTACTGTGGATTCTGGGGCATGGAAATAAATAGGCTTAAAAGTGAATAAGTGATTTACTGAATAACATCAATGATAAAAATGTATACAGATACAGCTGCATTTAAAGTAAAGAAACAGCTAGATTTTTGTTAGCTATGGTTGCACGCCAGTACCCAAAATGATAGATAACAAAGACATTAGGTTGCATGTTCAAAATATATCTTAATTAGACATGTGACATATAAGGAGTATTTATACCCTTAGTGCCAACACTGGGATGGGCACAGAATATTCCAGAAAATATCTTAAAAAGTATATGTGGACTGAGCATGTATCTAAACTAATCAGTTAGGATCAAAATATGATATACAGTAGTTCAGATTAGAAATTAGTGAATTGATTCTAAATAAATCAGATTCCTTATGACTGTCACAAAAAATATTCTGCCATACGATTCTAAAATGTTGGCGATTTCTTTTGGCTGAATCACATAAAAAGGGCACCCAGTGCCATTTTACAGTGAAAATGGGAGGAAAATGACAGGAAGGAAGAAGATGGAGGAGGGCCCTGAAGGGGAGAAGGGAGGCTTGCCCTGATTGGCTCAGAGGCTGACAGACAGCCTGATCTGTCAATCAGGGGCAGTACTCAGCTAGGTCTTTCTGCACAGAAAGAAGAATTGTTTGTACAGCTGGGGTTGTGATACGATGTATTGTGGCTGTAACCAGTTACTAGAGACACTGTAGGGACACTATAGGGCATTATAGGGGGAGAATTAGAGATATAATTGTGTAGATTTAGACTTTTATCAGGGAAAGTATAGCAAACTGAGTGAGGAACTGGTAACTGGCTTGGTTTTTTCATATAGCTTGATAGCAAGTTCTGAATCTTGCAAAAAACACATTCTTT